>RAHM01000011.1:3010446-3053565 GCA_003713295.1 Parotia lawesii
GAAGGGAAGGGAAGGGAAGGGAAGGGAAGGGAAGGGAAGGGAAGGGAAGGGAAGGGAAGGGAAGGGAAGGGAAGGGAAGGGAAGGGAAGGGATGCCACTATTATTTTTCAGTATGAAGATAGCTATGGAAGTATAACAAGGCAGGAGGGGCAGCAAATTAAGGCATTTTTGTTTTCAGTTCCAAGAAATTTCAGTGCAAGGTGTAATGTCTCCACAAAGGTGTTCTCTACCCAAAGCATCTTTTTGCTTCTGTGCATACCTAAACACCTGCAGGCTGCCAGCTGTGCAAACTGGCGTGAGGGGACATCCTTGTACAGAGGCTTTTGTGGGTTTTGCTTTGCTTCCTTTCCAGAGAAGCAGTTCATAGCTTTCACTGTTTCAGCTAAGCACTGAATAAAGCCTTCAAAATTTGTCCCCATATCTATTACAGAGGGAAAACACTCAAATGCCTCAGTATTTGATCAGTTTACCTATTTCATTGTCTTTACTCATAAACTGTGTCCTAATTTCATTAATATCTGGGCTTTTGGGGAGAATTATGTTTGTGTTCGATCATATTCTCCATGCAGGCAAAATAGACATTGAAATGAATTTTGTTCCACTTCTCGGTGTTTTCTCTGTCAGTCTGACAGTCGGATGAAATCTCACTGAGGTTGTGAACATATGGACTGTCCTCCAGCTGTGATACACATATGAAGCAATTCTCTTTCCAGTGATCATCTCTGAGTGCACAGTTACAGCAGATGTAGGCAGCTACAAACGGTTGAGGATCACTTGCAGAATAAACCCAAGAAAAAAAAAGTCTTTCTGGATATTGTGCTGCTGAAAACCTACCCCTAAAGAACCCCAAAAAACCCCAACCTAACGAAGACAAACCTGACAAAGTCAGCTCTGATGAGATTTCTGTGTTTAAGAAAGACTGGTGTTTACTGTGTTTTTGTAAAATAAATATGATTATTGTAATTAATATTACCTTCTAACAGGAACAGCAACAACTAGAACACCACCAAACGCTGACAAACAGCTCATATGTAAAGAACCAAAGGATATTAGTATTACAGACTTTTTTGTTTCTGTGGTACTGGACAATTTCATTTTCATTTTGAGTTTTTAGCTCATTCGGTGTCAAAAAAGTAGCGCATTTTCAGCCAAAGAAACCAATACACTTTATGACAAAGATGATATTAGGAAGTCCACCTTAAGTGTTAAGAGTAGAAATTTTACTTGGAGCACGCGGGTTGCTCCTGAAACTGAAATTATTAATGTGAGCTAYTCAAAATAAAAGCAAACTCTGGTAAAAAAAAATATATGATGGAATTGTGGATTTTTAAACTTTAGTTTTCACTTTGAAGCAGTTTTCTTCTCATCTATATTCAAACTCACTACATGACTGTCAGAGCTCTTCATGTGTCTTCACATCCTGTATTTCCATTCCTCAKCTAAGCATGAATATTTACAAGGTTAATCTTCAGTACAAAGAACACGCAAAAAACTTCTTTTTTCAAGTATCAGGGAAATGTAGATAAGCCATGGTACTCCAGCAAAAACTATTAACTTTCAGCATCCTTAACACTGATTAGCTCTAAGGTAATTGAGATCAGTTAATGTCTCACTGGGACAAGAACCTTATTTTTTTAAAATCTATCATCAAAACTTCTGTCTGCTTTGAGAACTTCAGGAACTGAATGGGATTCCATCTCACCTTCTGCAAGCTGCTGCATGTATTTTTTATAATTTTAAATTTAAACCTCTCTGGGATAGTCTCATTAAAATAGAGTATTTCATTGGCTGCATAAGGGAGTAACAAAGCTGTTACCCCTTTCTGGTCAATTACATCGATTGCAATTCTGACATTTTCAAATGTATTTCTCCGTTTAYTCCAATTATACTAAGCAGATTGTTAAGAAGATTGTCTTGGACTTCGAAAGACATGCAATGAGCCAGCTCACTTGTACTTGTGTCAAAGTTAATTAATTTTTCTAAATCTAAAATGACCAGGGATGCATTCTGCTTTCTGTTTTGAATTAAAATCACTTTTTCACTGCTGTGTTATTCTGGGTTCGTATTGATTTTAGGTTCAAAGAGCATTAACTTCAATTCTAAATTTTCTTTTAACCTGTAGAGAACATGGTGGCCTCAGAAGCTCTGCTTAGAAATTCCCCCAAGGGGCTTATCCGAAGCTTAACAAAACATTTTCAGTAACTTAATTTCACTTGATGTCTTTGAAGAACTTTCTCTTTTATCCATCAGGGTCAATTTTTTGGGAATGCTTTTATTCAAATGCAAAACATCCCAAACTAAGAGTAGTCTTCTTTTAGCTGAAATTATTTGAATATTTGCAAATGCCACAAAGAAAAACAACAACAAAAAAACCCCAAAGTAGGTATTTTAGAGTAATTTTCATTAAAAAAAAATATCCATGGTGGGTTAGCCTTGGCTGACAGCCAAAATCCCACCCAGCTGCTCARTTACCTCACTCAGTGGGATGAGGGGAAGAAAGAGAAAGAACAAGAATAAGACAGTTCCTGTGTTCAGATAGGGACAGGGACATCAATTACCTTTGTGGACAGACACAAACTGCATAATTCATTATCAATTAAAATAAATATTTAATTGCTGATGAAGGTACTAGTAAAAAAGAAAAATATATATACAAACTTGAAAACAACACTTCCCCTGCTTTTCCCAGGGTCAGCTTCACACGTTCTCCCCAGACTCTACCACGTGAGCTGTGCAGGCAGGCCAGGGGGGGTCACAGAACAAACACAGCTGTTCCTSTCTGAGGTTTTCTCCCTCTCACATCTTTCCCCTGCTCCAGCTTGGGCTCTCCATGGAGGCAGCTCCTTTGGGAATGGCCATTTGCATGGGCTGAAGTGGGTGCCTTGTCGGGTGCCAGGTAGAACCTTCTCCTCTTCTTCCTCCTCCTGCTGCTCCTCTGACCTTGCCTCTTCTGTTTCTGACTCTTTTTGTTCTCTGTCTCCATTTGGCACTTTCAGCCCCTTCTAAGTGGCTGCCACACTGGGTCAGTTGGAATTGTCTGCAATCAGCTGTGTTGGGCACGGAGCAGCTCCAGCCAGTCACTCACAGAGACTCCTCCTTGACACCTGCACTCAGTACAAGTTAAAAGGAGATATTTAAATCAAACCTTACCACTGACTCCTCCTTGACACCTGCACTCAGTACAAGTTAAAAGGAGATATTTAAATCAAACCTTACCACTCAACCAGTTCTTCAGGATTTGGCTCCTATGGTGTTTTTGCGCCTGCAGTTAATTCCAGCCAAAGGGACCTGTAGCTGAAGGGGTGTGGAGGAGCTAGGACAGTCAGCCTTCCAGCTTGCACCGGGATCATGCCTTTTAGGAGGTTAATTTAGGGATCACCCCAATATACTGTGCCATGGCTCACACTGTGGTGCAGGCTCAGAGTTCCCAATCCAGGTTCCTTTGCAGCAGCACCTCATCCACAAGGGACAGCCCGGGGTATCCCTGGCCCGGGCCCAGCCCCAGCACACCCCCAGAGCAGGGCTGAGCTGGTCTGAGCAGCAGCGTGCACGACCAGGACACAGGCAGGGCATGAGCATGGACACAGTCATGGACGTGGGAATGGCATGGGCATGGCATGGACACGGGATGTGTGTCCACAGCTTTGCTGCTGCGCTGCACCTCTGGCCATGAACAGATGCACTGAGTGCAACAGTCATGCCAGGGTTTGGTCTGGGATCTGTCAACTCCCCAAAGCATTCTGGCCAGCATGATATGTTGCCTGCTTGCTGGACTAGATGCAGAGAACTCGGCGGTATCAATCTAAAACCCAGTGAGGCAGAAGCCATGGGACCGAAAAAAGATAAAAAGTACGAGTAGGTTTGACGCAGTAATTATCTCTGTGATAGCTCTTTCTAGGTAAGGTGAATTGATGATGACAACGTAGGGAAATTTGCCTTTCTAGTACTGTTTTCTGAACAAAATTCCCCACAGCTGTCAATCAGGTCATTTTACCCTGGCACTAAATTAGCACCATTTATTTTAACAATGTCTTTTGTACAATGCTGAAAGGTGAACTATATTTTAATTCAACCTTGAGAATATTCTGGTGTGTTAAAAGATCTTATTTTTGTGTAATCTTTTATTTATTTAAAAAAGGTGTTGGACAAATGAGCTTCCCTCTCTCAACCTGATCCTGGTCTGAAGACCATAACTTAGCAAGCACTTTTTATTCTTTTTACTTTATAACGATAAGTGAATTGTGTTTTTCCTTTGATCATGGTTACATAGATTTCATTTTCATTTTACTGTGTAGCTGGAAGATGCTGTCTCTTTCATATAGCACTTTCCATACTTGGTTATTTTGTTTTATTAAAACAGCAAATGCCTTTTGAAATGACTCTCATGTCTCTCTTCCACTGTCAATAAAATGTTGTAAGATTGACTGATGTATGGGACCTTGCATAGACTTGTTACCACTACAGGCAGTTTTGCAAAGAAGCTATGGCAACATAAAGCTGAGTATTTCAAAGGTAGTTCTCAGGCAAATGACTTTTCTTCTTCAAATAGGAGCTACAAAATGCCGTGTGCTAAAGCAGGATATTCTAGGAAGTGGTCATTGAGTTCAAGGATGATTTTAAATTCCAATCCATCATGAAGGTTTAAATAATTTCATGAAAAGAGTGAAAGCTTGGATTTCCATTTCTATTCCAAGGACTTATTTTATCTAATAATATTCATAGTTACTGCTTCAGGCAAAGACTGTACCCTGCGTTTCATCTTTCAGTGCCCTGATCCCTTGGCTGAAGCCTCATGCTCCCTAAAGAGCAAGGAGAAGCTTTTCCAGGAAGCAGTACTGTGCCCACTGCTCTCCTCCTGTCYGACCCACAGTACATGAGCTGTGTTTGACACAAAACCATGAAAGCTGGCAAAGTTTCTGTGTCACAAGTGAGGCTCTCCCAGACTTGTCTATAATCTACCCTGAAGGATACTCTGAAATGTAAGACGGTTCCAGACCTGGAAATGGAACAGAGGCTTCCTGAGTCTTTCAGTTTAGAAAGGCACAGCTTTGGGAAAGTGAAAACAGAAGGTAAGCACTTACAYTACTAGGTTTATAGTAGATTAATAACCTTGAATATGTTTTTATTACAATTATTTTAAACATTTAAGGTTGTCTCAGGTCTGTTAGTTTTTCCTTGTACTAATATCAGGTGATCTGTTCCCATGAAACAAACTGAACCATTATGATGAGATTTGCACACAGAATGTTTAACCCAGTGCTTAAGTCTTCTGTGTCTGCCACATTCTTCCAGAGCCATCCACACGCATAGATGATGGATTTTATAAGCCTGAAAGTGCTTCAATGCCTGAGATTCCCTCGTCTTCATGCACAGATGCAGACATCTGTGACTCAATGGGGCTACTTGGTGAGCCCAGACAGAATTTAGCAGTAACACTGTGTTTCCTGAGGAGGTAGTGCCAGGTTCACATCTGGAGCCTGCTCAGCACGTCACAAACTGAGTCACTTAGGGTTTGAAATGGTGGTAGTGTCATCACTACCTGCTACTGAAGAATAAAAAAGACACACATAGGTCAAAAATGGTTTATAAGTTGCTCCACATGGCCACTGCCTTCTCTGAGACAGGAAGAAGAACAGGTGCAGAGGTTTCCCTGTGCTCACCCCAGATGCACAACAGGCAGGATCCACACTGGGTGCAGCTGGGAAGCAGGAGCATCTGCTGCCACAAGGACAAGGAAACCAGATGGTGGCTGATGGAAAAGACGGGTGAGGCATCTTACTACCATGGTGCAGGGATGGGATCTTCTGCCTGGACAGATGTTTGAAGGTGTCCAGGGGGCCAGGAGGAGCAGCTGTTTGTCCCACACATGCAGGTAGATGTCTGTGTTTCTATGAACAGGGGAAGGATTCCCACAAGGCATCCTTGTGGGAATGGAGAGGAGAAGAGGYGCTGGCAGGGAGGTGAGGCAGGGGCTGCTCTGCAGGCAGCAGTTTGAAGGAGTCCCAGGGGCACACTTGGCACCAGATGTGAGTTGGACCACCCTGGACCCTATAAACTGTTGGTTTACTGAACTGTACAACCTCCATCCTGAAGAGTCTGAGCTCTTCATTAAAGCTCAGCTTAACCACTCTGGCCCCAGCTGAGCTTTACATAACTGCTTGGAGACAGGCTTGTGTGATTAAGAAAATTTGGTAGAGTCTCAGAGGTATCAGATAAACCTGAAAGTACTTTAAATTTGTAACTTAAGAAGGCTCTTCTTTCTGGTCTCTTGGTTAGAAAAAATAATGTATAAAGAAAATTTCATTTGTTTTTTTCTTTTTCCTTTGTGAACACTCAGATTTCATTCCACACCACTTTATCTTCCCTTTAATGAAACTTTTCATCAGACATATAAATTGGATAATGTCAGGCCTCCCTTTGAAATAAATGAGCAAGCCTTTGCTAGTGAGCAAACCTATTCAATCAGCTTCTGTGTAGAAGCAGTTTTCAACATTAGGAACTGGATACCTCCCATTAGCATGACTTAGTGCAGCTGTGAAATGCTGCCAAACTTATGTAACACAATTATTACGTGGCAGCATCGCATAAAATAAACCAGGGCTGCCACTGTAAGCTCTCATTTGTAACAATTCTGGTTTTAAAAGCTGATGAAGAGCATCAGGCGATTCTGTRGTAAAAAGTAGATCTGGGAAAGCTCAAAGAGTCCCATGAGGATAAATAAAAAATTGCAGTACAAGACATCCTATCAAATTTACATCCTGTCACATTTCTGTGTTGGTTCTTGCTTTCCTGGAGAAAAATGGCAAAACATTCTTTTCTCTGCAATCAAATAAACATGAATTCTCAATATCTGCATGTCAGAAATCAGGCTGCAGAAGCTTGTTGTAGTGCCTTATCGACTGTTCTGATTAAAATAATGTACAAAAGCTTGTTGATTTAAATAAAATAAAATTTCTATTAGCCTAATCCTCTATGCAAGTAGGTAAAAAGCAGAGAAGGTGTATTTTAAATTATGGTGGGGTTTTTTCTACATAAGTCCGGAGTCCAGAGACTGCATGGGTAAACAGATGATTCAGAACAAACTCACCTGATTATGACTTTAAAAAAAATGTGAATCCAGCTAGGACTTCAGAAATTGTGTTTAACTAAATTGTGTTAATCCACAAGATCTTTAYAATGCAGATCATTCCAAAGGCATTGACTCAGCTATGCAATGCTAACATTTAAAGATATTAATTTATTTCCCCCACATCAAAGTAATAACAAAAGCTGTGCTCCTTCCCCACCTGTTAGCTCATTTAAGGTTTTATGCTTTGTGGCCATATTTTGGAAGCACTGCTTAGGGCAGACCCCYGCTGCTGCAAATGAATCTTCATCTGTAACTAAGTGGAATTTTAGCAGCTCTGTTCCCCCTTTCTTTATTTTCTAAGTCTTTCCTCGTAGACCTTGTGTCTTTTGCCATTCACTTAACTACCAAATTTCACTTGAAAAGACAGATGAACTAAAAAAAAAGTTCATTCAGTATGGGKTTTTTTTTCCAAGCCACAACATTTATCTTCTTTTTTTGCTTTTGCTTTTCTTCTTTTTTTTTGATCCTTACTAAATAACACTGCTAGCTAGAGAACGTATCATTTAATTCTGTGATTTTATCACTCATTATTAAGGTATTTAGAGCATTCCTCTTTCAAAACAGCATTTTCTCTCACTGAAACCTTTCACTCCTTTACTGGAGAAGTTCTTCACAGCACACTGTTTTCACTACCCTCGTGCATTAAGACATAGAGATATGAGGAACRGTCATCTTGTGTTGAAGTGTCACATCCTGAAACTTAATGTTTCGCTCTTTTTCTACTCCCACTGTAGGATGAGCAGGATCACTTTGCTTTTAAGACTTGCAAATTCTTACATGACCCACTTAATTTTCAGGACACAATACAGGGATCTCCAGGGGTCAAAACCTGGATAGCTCCTTTGTTAGGCCCAGATTGTTTCTGGAGCACTGCTATATTCTTCCTAAAAAAGACCACACAACTTTTAACTGAAAAGCAAAGGTGCTGGCTGCKGAGTTCTTTCTGCAGTCAGTTTGTCAAAAAAGGCTCTTTGTGCAAACCCTTGTGATTGAGCAGATGTGGTCTCATGGTTTGCTGCCAGACACTTTTCCACCACCCCCTGAGGCTGTAGAGTCCTGCCAGCCAACTTTTGCCACTTACAGACCACTGTGTGAGTCACTTTAACTCACTAAACAACGGGAACAGGATGTGGATTGATTTCTGCTGTGTTAGTGAACTCCAAGGAATGAAGCACAGCAACCTGGGCAGGGGCAGGGATTGCTTAATGGGTAGGTGAAAGAAAAAAAACTGGAGTTGAAGCAAGCTCACATCAGCCCGGGATCTTTCACAATTGTTAGTGAAAGAATTTAGATACTAATTTTCTCCTTAATCTGCTCAAAAAAAAAAGAACGAACAAACCAATCACACACCTCCCTCCATCCCCCCCACCCCCAAAAAAAACCTCAAAAAAAACCCTACCAAAAAAACCCGGGATGACAAAGTAACCTACAACAAGGATTTTGTGCTTTCATTCTCTGTGAGGACTCTTGAAGCACAGTCTGTTATGTGTTTAGGCAGAATTAAAATGAGATGCAGAAAAAGGGAGGGTTACCAGGAAATTATATTTACTGTTTCGTCACCATCACCTGGTTGCACTTATTTTCCCATTTGAAGTCCATACTGTATGAGTTCTGTAAAGGTCAATTACTATGATCATTTCTCTATTTTAATTAGCTTTGGTTTACATATTTGCATTTTTGTGAAATTTTACTATAATTATTTCCTGCAATCTGGCAACTTCTCACCATCCCAGCTGCACAGTTGCTGAAGAGTCAAACTTGACAGGAAACCTGGCAGTTAATTTTGTCTATAGGGTGTCCTGAGTTGCCATAGAGATGGTGAGAGTTCTGGCCCTTAATATTTAACTGAAAAACCCCAGGAAAATGTTACGAGCACAAGGAACTRTGTTGTCCCAATGATCCCTACAAGCTGGAATGGTCCCACGGGCCAAAGGCAGCCAGGTGCATCTTAGAATTTGTCAGGAAACACTGGTAGAAGGTCACTTGACTCACAAGTTTTGATGGCCTCAGTTTCTGGTAATTGTAAGAGTGGTGAAAAATCAGCTGGCCTTCGGACATGAGACTTCTCTAGTCATAGAGGAAATGTGATGCAGTTAAATCTCAGGAGAAACATATTTTAGAAACCCTTGTTGGTTTACTGGAATAAACCTCTGAAATTCTGAACYGTGGAAGTTTGATCAGAAGACACAGTAATTGGTACTCCTTTTTTAGATTACTTTTTTTATTACATTCCAAACTTTGATTGACAAAACATATTTCTGATCATACACATTGCACTGGATTTGTGCTCATCAAAATAAAATAGTGGGGGGCGATGTTGCATATATCCTGCAGTTGAAGGAAGATCAAAATTGTAACTGAATACTGAGAATTTGGACCCTCAGAAAAACTTTGTCACAGAGTTTTGAAAAAAGACACATTTTTGAAAAAAATTTGTAGTCTACATAGATTCTGCTTGCTGACTGTTCAGAGTTAAACTTGGTTACAGAAAATATATCTATGTAAGTACTTGTTAGAGATAAGGGAAGATCTATGGTATTTATAAGGTAATATTTGACTTAAATTTTGTTTTGGCAAACAACACAAGAAGTGCATCAGTTTTCAAACTGCTCTCCAAGGTGATGAGCCAGGGACCACTCTTCAATCCTAGCAATCTCTTGCTTCACATCCATGGACACAGCCTACTTTTAGAAATTTAGATTAGTGAGCTACCATAGATCTTTGATAAACCACACCACGGACCAAGCTACACTTTYGATGTTTCCATTTGCTCTCAGATTCGGTTATCTAAGGGAACTTTGGAAAATGCACCCGATTTCTCTCATCTCCATGTCTAGCATTTCTTAAATGGTGAGTTTAATGTACTCTTATTACTTGAGAGACCTCCTAGTCTCTAACGCTTTAAAAAAGCTGTGGACTCAACCTTGAGAAACTTTATTTTAAACTGCAAGTTTGGTGTAATGATCACACATAGGCAAATACAAATAATTGGCAGAAATCAATAGGCCAAACACTGKTTTTTTGTGTAAGTCTTCCAGCCCAAAACACACACTTTGAAATCAATGTGTTTAATATGAATTTACTGCTTGTTCCATGGGTAGTCTGATGCAGAAATTTAGGATCGGGATTTGTTAGGGTTTATATGTTGGCTCACTTGCCATACAACGAAGTTTAGGTGTCACTTTATTTAGCACTCAGAGTAAAAAATCAAGACAGGTAAATCAAGCCTCTAAATATTTAAAATTAAAGCTATCTGTAAATACTSTAAATAACTAGATTGAGAGGGAAGCAATGGCATAACTACAGCAGAAAGAATGGTATCCACGACTAATTCTTTAAATAACTGCAGGAAGAATGGTATCCGCTACTAATTCTTTAAAGCTCCTTTGTAATACAGATTTTTTTTTATTGTTAAGATAATTTAAGAGAATAAAATAGATATTTATCTATTCGACAAAAGAAATATCAGACTTGATACYTCATCCTTTTGTAATACATACTAAATTGCTTGTGCAAATGTTTTCATACAATACTATCAGAAACCAAATTAAGAAAAATTGAATCCTAGATCAATATAAATTGTATTTGCAGGATATGATTTAACAGATTAGAAATGCAGTTAAAACAGTGTTACAGAACAGTGATAAATCCAGGAGGACAAAACCCAGTCTCCATTAAATCGGGAAGTGGGGATAGATAAAGATTTGGAAGTTACAATCACGTATCAATAACTAAACAGGCCTTGGACCTGTCAATGTTTGAGTAGAAGAGCTCTAAGAAAAGTCAATTTGCTGCAGGAAATTTGAGTCACTGACCCTCTGAGACATCATTGGAACAAAGTTGCACCACTGGATTAGGGAGTATGCCATGGAGCTGTGATTTGTCAGCATGCACAGATGTTATTGAAAATACTATTGATCTATGTGCTGGGTTTATTTTTTCTTCAGCAGCCAAGTGTGTTAATTCTGATTTCCTGCATAATTTCAAACAGCTAGTTACATTGAAGGCTATATAGAATAAAAGATGTGACTCATTTTATCCTGAAATATTGACTTTTTTCTGCCTTGTTTCAAAATTGTTGTCGCAAAGTCAGATCAAGTTAGGCAAACTGATCTTATCGCTCCTTTAAGAAAACTTTTTCTTACCTTTTCYGCACAAGGAAGAGTCAAGATGTTCTAAAGCCACAGAGGTCTTTTTTTTATAAAAAGAAAATATATTATTTTAAAACCCTAGCATTCTCATCACTTGGAATTTGAAGCTAGATAGAGAGATAGACTGGCCTTCATGAGAAATTTGCTTTACTTGTAAAGGGCTTCTCAAACTTGCTGCATCTTTGGGAAATCACTGCTCATTCTCAGCAGGGTTTTGTTAAATGTTACAACAGTTACGTATTCCCAGAAGTGACCGTCTACACTGGCAAGGGTCTGCTGGGGATAAGAATGACTTTGGATCATCTTCTAAGACACTTCAGGTCATACYTGGTGCAGCAGATGCCTGAAATCTGAGTCTGTTCTGGTGCTSTCAGTGACATCCTGGTAAGGACTCAGGGGGGATGCAGAAGGAAACCTCCCAGATCCAAATACAGGGAAGATAAAGCTGAGCAGTAGGATGAGAGGAAAGATCCCAGGGTCAAATAGGGAGAGACAGAGATGGGAATGGCAGTCCTGTCTGGAAAAGACTGTGGTTCTTAGGGAGCAATGGGAGAAGGGTGTGCGGCTGCAAGGCTACTGATGGTGGGACAAAGCCTGAGACACAAGGACAGGGAGATGGGATAAAGGTCCCAAAGGGAAAGTCTGGGACTGGAGGCTACAAAGAGCATGGGGAAAGGGAGAGCAAGAGAGAAAGTGAATGAGAAAGCAGAGATGGAAACTGTGTATGCCTTATGAAACAAGCTTATTGTGTGACCTCGAGGTCAGGTAACATCCACATGCTCAATCAGTTCCTGCAGCTTTAATGAACTCGATACTGGAGGGGAGACCACAAGCACCAAATCTAATCTTAGCCTCTTTGTTTCTGAGCCTGGCATTCTAATCCCATTGGGATATCTGCACCATCATTTAGACAGATCTGCCTTTCTTCCCCTAGGACCTCCTCTCAGAGGCTGACCTACCTCTTTCCTGGCCTTGAATGATTCATCCTCCCCAGAATTTTTCTACTTTTTGTCCGTGAATCTCCCACCAGACCTGGSTCCAAGTCAGATGTTTCATCTCACAACCTTTATGCTCATTCTCTTTATTTGTGAAAACACTGCTGGCACTGGCACAAGCAATGCTTGGAYATCCATACAACTCCTGGTGGCTTTATACTCAAAAAATATATTACATTTATATTTATATTCCGTCTATTATGCTATGGACCAGAGAACTCAAAACACGCAAAAATCCCCACAACTATCAGAAAATGACCACTAGTAAATGCATCCAAATTCTCCTTAAAAACAAAACAAATAAAAATGTTCTTTTAAAGGTGGACGGAATAACTATAGTCTACTTAAAGTAACTTCCAGAATTTAAGCATACAACTGCTACTTACTGTAAATTCTTATTCAGGTAACATATTCCCTTTAGAAAGCCAGACAGATGGAACCAACTGATGGCAATTTTATTTTCTTTGTTTTCTTTTTTTTTTTTTTCTCATGTCTGAGGAGAAGGGAAAACACACAGAGAAAGATGCAAAAAGTCTAGACAGGTTATGGCTGGTTAGGCAAGAAGTACAAACAATAAGACACGGAAATGGGAATTCCATTCCTCACTTTTGAGCATAATTGTGAGCAAGCCCACTGACTTCTCTACACCTCTTTTCCTCCACCAACATTGTTCTTTCTGCCTTCATTCAGCTGTGTGGAAAGCAGAGATGCATTTGGGGGATGTGTGGGAGGCATTTGTAAGTAGATAACTTGCACAAGACGGTAACAAAGCTCACTCTTAGCCTGTGGTGCCAACCTCTCCCTGCCTGTATGGCCTGAGATTTGAGAAGGAGCTTAGCAGCAAACTTTGAAAACATTTACAGCAACTACATGGAAGTGAATAAAAAATCACTTCTGATAGTCTTGCAGAAGAGGTGAGGACTGATGGCATGGAAAAAAAAAAAATGACTGCAGGAGCTACTTTACTTGGCAAATGGGTACCCTTCAATCAAAACGTGTTTCATTCTGTCTCACCAAATGTCAGATAACAGACTGAGAAGTACAAGTTAAGCCTAGAGAATGGAGCAGTTTGCCTCAGAAAACAGTGACTCTGAAAGGAATTTAGGGGTCACAGTAGATATATGACTCCAAAAGACTATTTGCAGAGCTGTTGGAAAAGGGTTAATGTCATCCATGGGTGTGTAAACACAGGAGGAGAGGGGGCTGAGCTTACCTCTGTGTGGTTGTTGTTGCAATAATCTGAGCTGCTCTGGTCTCTGTATTTTTAAAGGATGTTGGCGAGGGTGTTAAAAAGAGCCATAAAAAGTATTTAATGGCTGGAGATGTAAYGACTTACAGTGAGAAATTTAAAGCGCTCATTTTGTTAAGCTTATAAAAAGAAAGATTGAAAGGTGATTTGATAATGGTTTATAACCATATGCATAGGGAAAAAAACACCAGGGAATAAAGGATTCTTTAATCTACTGGAGGAAAAAAAGAAATGTGGAAAGAGTTGATGACTGAAAGCTGAAACTGAAAATAAAAAAATACGATATATATTTTTAGCTGGAAAGGTAAAAAATAATGAAAATTAGCAGTGAAAATAGTGAACACTCTACCTCCTGCTGATTTTATGTCAAGATTGGAATCTCCTTCAGAAGCTGGCTGTAACTGAAGAAAATATTTTTAATTATGTTAATACAAGGAGGAAAATAGAAAAAAAAATAGGGTCCTCATCAACTTCCAGTATTTTAGTTTGTTGGATTTTTTTTAAAGCAGCTCAGTAGCTTGCTCAAGCCTCAGGATCATAGGCCTCTAGAGAATAGACAGTGCTGAGGGTTAACATCCAAATCAACTGGCTACAGACTTAAATTTAGCTCTGCAGGATAAACTGGGTAAGACAAGGATTTGTACAGAACTGGCTATCAGCAAAAGTTTGTCACCACATTTATAGAACTTGTCATAGAATATGCAGCAAATAACATCTCCCACCCCAAAATTTATTTTGGAGGAATTTGACCCYAGCTGTCCAAAAAGCAAGGGGCAAAATTATATTTAGACTGAGCATTCCCTAATGGAGTTCATGAAGTTAAAGGACRCTGAACTAAAATGTCAGGAGAAAAATTAGTAAAAGAAAACTCCTTAATATTTGAAAATAACTCTGTTGGCACTTTGGTCTGACTTTGAATTTTACTTGCTGGTTTGCTTGTTTTCACCTTTCCCTTTTTGCTCCCTTTCTCCCYCATTTTTCTGGGTATTTCTCTATGTCCTACACAAAGAAACCAGGCTGGAAAAGGTCTCTGACAGAGTCTGCTCTTGTTACAGCTCCTGTTCCCCAGTCTGTCTATGCTGACTGACTGCACCTCACCCTGCTTTAGAGACCAGAGGAGACCCTGGTCCTTGTTATTCCCCTTTAAGAGTGAGCAAGTAATTCATAATGAATTGCTGATTGGGTTAATTTCACTCCCTCCTCCCTGTTTGTGAGTTATTTATGATTCTCATAAATACACTTGTTGAATAGTTCCTATTAACAATCCCAGCCTGCATCTCATTTCAGAGCACTTCACTGCAAGGCTTCCATGTGTGACATTTGAGCTGTGTTATCTGGTTTAAAGTAAGGATTTCTAGTATCCTTTTCCATCAGATGACTGAATTCCTGGGGTTTGCTTTTCTTAACAGCTTAGGATAGTCTGTCAAAGGAAAGCAAGACTCCTCCTGTCACACACACTGTGATCTCTGACAACTATGATCACCTTTCCCTGTCCTAGGTGTAAATTGGAGACAACACTTTCCTACTCAGMTTTCAAGCAGGTATTTTTGTGATAAAGTAATGTTCTGTTTATAAGCAGTGTGTTAAATGAAGCCTTTTCTGCTCTAGAAAATGATACCAGCTTTTTGTTTGGTTTTCTTTCATTCTGAGTTCCTCCATATATTCCTGATGTTTCCTTGGATCTCCAGGTCCTTTTTCACCTGGCACCAGAGGAGGTGCTGCCTCCTTGCCTATTTCTTTACTGTAGTCACAATGGCTTTCCAGTGCAGGAAAACAGGGGCAGACTCGAAACAAATTACATGAAATCGAGCCCATAACATATCCTCCAACAAGGAACAGAATATCTCGGTGGTTTCTGAACCTTGGGCCAGATTTTAGTGTGTGAGTTACTGTGTAGTGCATGTAGAGTGACCGCAGTGTCACTGCTCATGTACCACTGAAACTCAGGGTACCTGAGAGCCCGAGGAACCAGACCTGTAACACCTCCTCTAATGAAAATGGTAAATAGACCACTGCCATATTTCTTCCCTGTTTTTCAGCCTGCAAGGAAAATGTGGCCCTGGCGAAAAAGCACAGGAAGAGGATTTAGTCTCATAGGTTTGTCCTTCAGATTCATTGCAGTAATCACACGGTGCATTCTTGCCACAATTTATGCTTCGTAAGATGGTTTCTGTCCTACATTTCCGGTTTTTATTCTCAAATGTCACCTGCTAACTATGTTGGTGAGAGGGAAGACAAACATGTGTCAGACTCCAGGTGATACATGGGAGTTGTATAGAGGTGGAAAAGAGCAAGGAAATTAATTGCTTATTCATTGGTTCTAAACATCAAGGTAATAACCAAAAAGAACTAGAAATTCTCCTTGTAGAGAGGTGGTCTGTTCTAACTTACTGTGCTGAAAGCCAGTGAGAACAGTTGTATGGTTGTAATGTGAAAAAAACCCAAAAATACTGGCCACAATGTTTTTAGGAAGGACAAGGTAGAGAGAATTTTCTTTGTTAAAAAACATTGCTAGTTCTCATTCAGAACTGGAGGGGCAGGAACATACATAAATCAGTGCACAGTCTAGCAAAGTGAAGGGTGGTTGTTTGTTACAGATAAAAATTAAACCAGCAAAGAAAATGAGCTACAGCTGCAGCAGTTGTGTGAACAGAACCAAGTGATGTTACAAATTAAACTGCAGTGGGATGAACTTGAATATTTCAAATAATTTAAGATCGTTTCCTTTAATAAAACTACTACATTAAGATTAACTAACCTCCTGTTCATCATGACAATGGACAAAGGTGAATTGATCCTCACACTGAAATTACAGTAGTTGCCCAAAACCTGCCCAGTTCTAGCCTGATAACATTCAATAAACATGAACAGAGACCTTATATCTTAACTTTCATACTTAAATTTGACAACYGAATTATCCAAATTTTAAGAATGTTATATGTAAGGATTGGGAGGAAAAAGAAAGAAGTAGACCTCAACAAATGAAAGTAAGGAATAGATATTTGCCAGTAGTTAGAAAGTAGCTTCTCTGCAAAAATATGGGCCTACCCTAAAGAATGCTTGTATTTAAATGACAGTTTATTCATTTGTTGTTCTTCATGTATTTATCAAAGGTACTGTTTGCAGAATGAGTCGTAAGCTATAAGGACCTTCTTATTAAAGTAATTTAGTTTCCATCACTTTTTATACCAACTTCTAACTTATTTCCAATAACTCAGACAATAATTTACATATTATTATGCTAATAAACTGAGTTCTTACATTATTGTTGSTATCCTCTCTGGAGCTTTTCTRTTTTAACAAGTATTCTGGACCCTRGCAGATATCGCTGGGCTGTTTCCAGTGAGGAGGAAATCTACTAAAATGAATAGTCTCTCTAAATGCACTGTCTGAGCAAATTCAGTAGAGTCACGAGAGATTTTACCTGCTAAAGTATCCTAGGCCTAATATAAATGTGGTGAAATACCTTTTGGAGGATTCTCTCATTTGTTACCTCTATCTCTTTGTTGATTGCAGGAGTCAGCCTAGTCAAACTGACCTAAAACTAGGTGTCTGAAAGATGTTTTTGTCAATTTTCCCCCCCAATAAATAATTGCAATAAAAATTAATTTAACACGTTATTAAAGTCCTAGTATAAAGCATTTAAAATCTAGAAAGTAATAATACAAAATTCTGGTGAAAATTTCTGGTATTTTGACATAAATTATATGACACAATCTAAATTGCATGGTCATGTTTTCCTTTTTCCTCTATGAGTTGTGTTTGTTGCAGCACTCATATAATCAGCAATTATTCAAGATCTCTTTCGTCATTATTGCCCAATATATGTCTCTAGGATTTATTTACTSTACTCTGACAATTCCTTCTTTGAAATCAGAAAGATTAATTGCCCTGTGTAGTTTTTTTGATCTGATCTTTAGTTTAGCATCCGAATGCTTCATAAACCATACCACAACACATCTTTACCGCTGGAAATAGCGTCAGAATTGAGAGATTAAAATAAAAATATTCTCTAATTTTAGAATAGCCAAATTATACCTTATTCTTTGGGTGGTGTGGTATTATCTACAAAATCAGTTGTACCACACACAGATATGCCTGAGTCCTCTCAGTACTATCAGTGGTGCTTATATACCTCTGCTCTGTCACCTCTCAGGAGTAATCTCTCCATGTCAGATTTAGGTCAGTTTAATGCTACTGAGAAATAGTTGCACTCTCACGCTGCTCAGAAAATGAAGTTATATGCAAATGAATGGGAATCAGATTGCAGTGAAAGTCTTCAGACAAAATTTATTAGTCTCTGGCACATCGATCAATGGCTGTGCATAAAAGATACGTATCAGACTGAACCTTTCATAAAGCATGAAATTTACAGTACCTATAACATCCTCATGCATAAACTTAAATGTGAATTGTGAATGTTTGCAATTATCTAGGAAATGGCCTGCTCTTATAATTATTAAAGCAAATGTATAAACCCTGCATGAGAGAAAACATGGTTTTACTGCTATTAAGAGACAATTTAATGTATGAAATCACATTAGCATGCTCAAAAGACAGCTTTCAATCATTCACATGAACATTACAAGCCCGTTGTATGAAACTTCAAAAAGAGGGTGGGTGATTTTTCAGGATGTGCCTTAATAAGTACATTACTTGCACACTGCAAGTAGAGCAGAACAGCTGTCTCCTGTCCTGAGAAACCACCAACTGCACAAACTTCCTTCATATATCAAGGAGTGAAGCTACTTCTATAAAGCTGATRCAAAAATTTTGTTTGACAAATAATGCCGATTTCCGAATCTCATTACTTAATATTGCTTAGATGTTTCTCTCCCACTTCAGGAGCTGGGAGTCCAGGAAGAAAGRGAGGGGAAGGAGTTTTGTTTCTGGGGCCTCTCACCACTCTGCAACAGAATGAGAGGTGACTTAGGCTCCCAGCATCCTCTGCCTGGGTGAGCTAAAACCAGTGGCCAGACTGGTAACCAAACACTGGATACCTGGAGGGGAGAGTGCAAACACGTGGAGTACACATCTGTCCGAAAATGTCTGGGTTTATGTGCCTGTCTTTCTTCAGATGCGTCTCCCACAGCCACAGTCATCTTCCTCAGTTTTATCAAGAAGACTTCGTCCTCTCTTTGAGGGTGAGTACTTCGAAATTTTCATGCACTTCATCCTCAAAGAAAAGTTTAGAAAACTTCCCAGAGCTATTCCCTCTTTCCATGTGCCCCCCTGCCGTATAGCTCCATGACTATTCCAGTTGGCACAATAGCTACAGTTTTTACCATAGCTCTAAGGCTGATTTCTGCTTTTTGGAAATGTACTTCCAAGTCCAGAATAACAACAGCAGGAAAATCTACTTCCRATAGCATAGACCTGATCCTGAATTTTGAGGATTGGCTGGCTGTTTCTATTTTCACTAGAATGTTGCTTCTGTGAAAGTGACACATTTTCTTGGTTCAAGAGAGCCTGCATCAAATTCATAGGAAGATATCCAGAAGGTAAATGTGGAAAACCAGAGACCTCCTATAATTGAACATATTTCATATTGTCTTTTCTGTAAATACTTTGCCTTTTTCATTATGGATTATTTAATGTCTGTCAAAAGTCAAGAGCCAGTTGTCCTGTAGCTGTATTCCTGACTGCCTGATAAATATGAAATCCAGTTTAATTTATGAGAGGACAGGTAAGTGCAAGACCTTGACATAGAAGATACATGAATGACCAAGGTCAAAACCAGTAATAGACTTTTGTGTTTAGAGCTTAAATAATAACTCATAATCAGTAGAGATAGGAGAGGAAATGGAGGTCAAATACTGGTAGAAAGACTGAAGCAGCAAGTGCAGATGTTATTCAAACTGACAAAGTAAATATTATCTCAGTGAATGGTATTCACCTTTTTTTTCCCAGTTCCCATTTGTGATATGCAATAAAATGTTACCAGCCTTAACTAGAAATGCTTATCTGTTAGGAAAAGTGAGGAAAAGGTGTTCATTTAAGACTCATACAGACACAACCTGAGAGGGAAATCTCATTTGTGTAGACAGGTTCCACCACTGAAAAATAACACCCAAGCTCAGTTTTCATTATTGCATAAACATGGACAGATATCAACTTCCATTTTCTACTTGAATTATCATCTATATCTCCACCCATAAAAAATTAAAATTATTTCCACATAATTAAAAACAAGCTCTATCTTTCTGTGCTAGGGGCTTCCATAGTTTCATATTCTCTGAACTTTGATAAGTCTCTATTTGAAAGAAGTTTTCATTAGGACAGAACCCCAGAGACTATCTGCCTCTGAAATTTTCTAGTGGTGTGAGATGGTGGAGTTTAGATTCAATTAAGTTCATGAAAGGAGAGGTGCACATCTTACCAAAGAAAATAGAATTAAGAGTATTTGTTCATATTGTTTTCTTGACCCCTACATTGAATAAAGAGATTCAAATCTATAGGAAGCCATTCTCAGTTTGGTTGGGGTCTATATCAAGATGGACATTTATGATCCATGGCATAAGACAGTATCTCAGGAGAAAGACAAAGCCTCAAGCTAAAGTCTAAGTGTAATAGGCTATGAAAAGATATAGCAACATAGCTGTAGAGCAACACAGAGCAAAATCTATCTTTAGTCAGGAAAAAATCTGGAAAGATAAAGGATTTCTGAAGTGTGGGCTGAGCTGCAGACAGATATGCACAAGGATGAAGTGGTGCTTGAAGCGGTGCTCTGGTACTCAGAGTAGGGGCAAGAGAGGAGTATGAACAAAAGTAGGATTAATACACTCGCCTGGGCACATTCCATAGGGACCGCAAATATTGGAAGGTCACTGAAAAATGTGGAACAAAAACCAAGAAAATTATAAGAACAAAGAATAGAGCAATAGGGCTCACTAACTGCCTGTATGTCATCCAGCAGCATGGCTGGTATTCCCATTCAGAATGTGCTCAACAAAATATTTATAAAGGGAGCTTGGTCATTTATGCTTAAATAGCCTAGGAAGAGAGAAAGATTTAGAACTGATATAATGCCAAAATGCTTCTTCCTGGTATATTGCCTTATGCATTTTGGTTGAGATCTGTTGCAAACATTAAYATGAAACACATAAATTGTATGTGGCAAGTTCCAACAATAGAAAGAAAAGTTGTGCTGCCTTATGGATGGCAGCCTATGCTCTTCAGATTCTTGGTCACATAATGCAAAAAAAAAAAACCCTAAAACCAACACATTACTGACCTGAATTACAATGAAAATAATCTCTTCACTATGCAACTCTATCTACATGAAACATAGGATCCCTTCACCAAAGATCAGAATAAGGGGACCAGTCAAYCAAATATTAATTGAGAAGGATGTGAGTTATTTTGCCTGCACTCAGTGCTTTAAAAGCAGATGCAAACTGTATATCACCAATATGGAAGTCCAATATAATTGAATTTAACAGTTTCTTCCTTGTATCCAACATGCTGACAAGGTAAGACAAAAATCTGACCCAAATTTATTAGAATTAATAAAGTAATATCCTTCTTTGAGCTTAGAATATGGAGTGCATTGTGGACCAGTGTGACTTCTGGCRTCACTCTACTGCTGATACCCTTTTAAATAAGGAAAATCAGAGAACACTAAAACTTGGACAAAAAGAAACCCGGCATAGACAAGCACAGAACACTAATCCAATAAKCTGTGGCAGGACAGCTGACATCAAAAGGAAATGCTTTGCTTCATTTTGATGTCATCAGSTCTCCAAGCTGTCCTGGAGTTTATGAAAAGCAACTTCTATAATCAGTTAATATATACTGATTAGTAATGGATCCAAGTGTGCAGAAATGTGCAGGCTACCAACTGTACCCATAAAAATTAATGATAAGATGTACAGAAGTGCACCAAATTACTTGAGTGATGACTTGTGTGGAGAAGGGAATCATGATGATGTTTGAAATGCACATGTTCTTTCTTTTGACTGCTTTCCAAATTATCCAAAACATCTTCAGGATGCTTGCCAGCAGAAAAATACTGYACTATTTTTGACTGGCATGTTTAAGCAGTAAGTTTCTCTCCTAAATCACAGAAGTTTGGAAGGCTAAGGTATAATACAGAGTGGAGACCWTCATCAGTAGGAACATCACAACCCCTACTCTCAGTGAAGTTAGATCAAAACAGAATRATAGAATAATTCACTCAGATTCATAAGTCATAGGGCCCTGCTCCTCCACTTCAGGCAAGGTCATCTTCAACAAAAAATTAACTATATTTTTGGAGAAAAGAGCTTCCTAAGATAACTCTGTATTCAGTGGCAAGAAAAAGAGAGTGGGAGTGCAAAAGAGAGAGAGGATCCTCCTTTCAATCAAAATAGGGTTTGCTTTTATTTACTCCCACCTGTCCCCAGAAGGTCTTTTGCAAATTAGAGTTTAGTCTCTTAATGWCTAAAGCTGATCTTTGTGAATATTTCCTCATGTTCCTAATATGTTGAAGATTTCAGAAAAAATAGTTTTCAAACTATTATTTGTTCTCATCTTTCAACAAAAACAAACAAGCAAACAAAAAATCCACAAAAAACCTTATTCTGGTTTTTTTTTTAAATATAATAATTTCATTACTAATTTCATGCCCCCAAGCTCCAAATTGGACAATATTTTAATATTTAAGTAAAGGCAATGAAAGGAAGTCTGTGGCCTCCTTAATTTTTTGTAAGACTTCAYTGTACAGTGACTCCATGCACCAGGAATTCCAGAGAAGATATGTCAAGTGGGGAAAACAAATTAGTACGGATATTATAGGCTAAGATGCTGATGACAGGTACAGTTAAAGCATTTCCAGTGGGATTTATGGTAGCAGTAGTCCAGAAGCTGTAAAAATTCTTACGGGATACTAATGGAAATCACACAGCTGGTTCCTTCCAAACAGAGAATCTCAGAAAACATAACCCTTAAAAGCGGATTAAATTACTACTTTTAAGATATCTCTTATTGCTGTGCATTTTTCACATCTCTGGACAACAATATTAATGTTGTTCCCCCTGAGCCATACTTAGTGGAGCACCATTAACCTTCTTRCATCCTAGGAATCTGGTCCCTGGGTCCCTGGTAGAGAGCAGAGCAGACGTACATGCACACGGCACACACAGACACCGTTCACAGACACACACACTGTCACAAGACCATTCAAACAATGTGGGCAAAGTTTAAAATTTTTAGCAGAGGCAGGCATTGTACTCAGATGGCAGCCAATAGATCTAATGCTGCCATCAAGTACACAAAGTACATTTAATAAATCTTCAGTTTTCAAATTAATTTCAGGCAGCGCTGCACGCTCTTGCATCTACCACTCTCTTATGTACCTGGATTTTAATTGTTTCTTTCTTTGACATAATGAATGCCAGAAAGTAACCCTGAAGCACTCATTTTGTGTCATAAATCACAGTATCTTTTTAAAAGGGAAAGATAATTACAACAAAATAGCAGTTCAAAACTGCTCGGAATTTACTTCTTACCTTTGACAAATAGCAGAGAAAATAATTGCCTAAAGACAATGTACAACATTGATTTAAATGACTTGTTATGCACACATAGTGCATTCTGTGAAAACAACCTTCTTTCAAAAAAAACACCCCACCAAACACGAGAACTCTTCAAGCTCCTGACAAATTAATTTGTTGAGGGCAAAACACTGCACATTTGTTATTCCTTTTCTATTTCTTAAAAGCCTGTGTGTCACATTTCTGCTACCCTCTGTGTATATATCTGTGCTGCAGTAAAGAATGCTTCATTTTTTTCAGTCTGCCTCCTTATTGCTGCTCTTATTTTTCATAAGGGTTGTCTTTCCTTAGCTTTTTTCCTCTGTAGCTCTTTTAGTTTTGATGAAGATGCAACAAGATGCCATGGTTATATGAACCACTGTGTTCTGGTACTGTTTTGTTTGTTTACTCTCTTTCTGGTGTGGAATCTGTCTTTATAGATTCTGCTGCTTTATAGATTCTGCTGCTTTTGCTGAAAGCTGTTTGAGGTCATATAAAGGTAAATTCGAATATACAATAATCTCCTACAATTGCTGTCCCAGACAATGCAGTATTATTTGAATCACATAATAGCCGTCAGATGGTACGAGACTTCCCCTTATGAACAGGCAAGAAGTGTTGTCTTGRTCTTATTTTAAAGGAATATGAGGGAAACAGAGGCAAAGTTATCACTGCCCAAGATTTCTAGCTTGAAGATAGTTCAGGTTTGTCTGTATAAGTTGTTGTTACTTTTGTAATTACTTCTGCTGTTATTTTTAGGCAGCTATGAAGACATACCCTGCATTATGTAGGGGTGTTGTTTTGCCTTTCCTCTGCTGTTCTTCATCCCCAGCCCTTTCTCTCCACCTTTCAGATCCCGTGTACTGTGCCTGAAGCTTGTTTCTCTAGGCCAGCAGCTCCATTAAAATCACTGAGGTTTGCATCTTCAAGGAGTCTGGGCAAACACTCTGCTTTACAGGGCCAAGGTTTATGAGAAAAAGTTGTTCAGTGGCTCGTCAAGAGCTAGCAGAGTGCAGCTGCTACTTAATCTGAAAGTCTTCAGATACTGCTGAAGGAGAAACTACACAAAGGATGGAAAGGGCATACACAAAGTAGGTAAGAACGTCCACCTGCTACTTCCCTGAAGTGGGACATGGTCTGAGGGATCTGAACATAATTCTGTTCTCCTCCAAATGTTCTCTTTGCTTTCTTCCCTGCAATAAACCTCTCCTTGACCTCTTTTGCGGATTTGATCCTCGGACGCAACCAACTTCATTCATGCACACACCAAGCTACACAAACCTTCTTCCTCTTCCCCYTGTCTGTACAGTGAATTTCCCATGGCAGGTCCACCACACTCAGGAAACAACACTCAAACTGCAAAAGAAAGAACGTACAGTATTCTTTAGCATGTCAAGGTTTTGCAAAATACTCTCAGCRGAGATTTATTTAATTGTAGTATTTTATTTTTCATAGTGGAAAACTGTATGTGCCAATTAATAAGACAAGAGGCCATGGGCAGAAACTGATGCACAGGAAGTTCCACCTGAACATGAGGAAGAACTTCTTCACTGTGCAGTGACTGAGCACTGGAATAGATCTCCCAGAGAGGGTGTGGAGTCCCTCACTGGAGATATTCCAGAAGCATCTGGATGCAATCCTGTGCCATGTGCTCTGGGATGACTCTGCCCGAGCAGGGAGGTTGGACTYGGTGGCCAATTGTTGTCCCTTCCATCCTGATCCATTCTGTGATTCTGAGATAGCAACACAATAAAATACCTCTAATAATTACCCTTAGGTTTATGACTTATTATCCTAGTAGATTTATGTAATGAATTTWCAACTGGTCTATAAATTCTCACAAACCGTTGAATAACTATGAATTTAGTAGTGATTACAAAATTACCTCTTACAGTGTACACTATTATTCCTTTTAAACTTTACATGTGGTATTAAAAAATTATTRCCCCTTCAAATTAGGAAAAAAAAGACATTTTGAATTTATTATTATGACATCTACCCAAAGTAAATTTTGATTATGCAAATACCTCTGGCTGGAGCAACAGAAAATCATAAATACCAGTTTGCTAAATGATTTGGTGTTACGAAGAAAAGCATCAAACTAGGCTTCATTTCCTGAGCTGAAATCACAGGGGCAGGAATGTACTACCACAGGCATCAGTGAGAGAAGGAACTAAATTTTCTTCTTTGGGGGTCATTGAACAAAAGGGGAAAAAAAAAAAGTTACCCCTAGGCAAATACACAAAATTGGGTAATTTTGGAAATGAGGATTGATTGAAATCAAATGTCCACTTGAAGAGAGTGCAGAGGGCAGGAAGGTGAGCTGATTAACCACCATGGGACAGCATTAAAGAAAATAAATGTTGCAAAGGAAATGATTGAAAAATCCAGGAAGGGCATAAGAACCAAACTCCAAAACCCAACTGACAATCTTTTTTCTGTTTAGGGTTTCATTAAATTCTTTTGAATCTGTCCTGCCCCAGTAATGCTCTCAACATCCTACTGTTCTGTCAATGCAGAGAAATGGAGCTTCTGTTATAAAAAAAAACCCAAAAATGGTTCATTTTCAGTATGCTCACAAGAGAAGAGTGTTCCACTTACAGTGAAACACAGTTGAAATAAAGCCTATTTTAAAGACTTTTTTTTTTTAACAAAACATCGACAATCAAACAGAAGTGACAACAGTCAGAATACTAAAGTCACAATGGAAATGAGAGCTTCCAAACAATCTGCAAATGTGGAAAGCAAAATTTATGCACTTGGACATGGTGCTACAAAATTCATCATTGCTGAGGCATCATTTTGGTGACATTTTGTAGCACAGCTTTTCATTAACAGGTTGTTTCTTTTCCTTTGCTTATTTATTAGTTGTGTGGTTCGGCAACAACTTTTGTAAAAAAAGTTCTCCAGAACAAAGTATCACATATTTTCTATATATATTTTTTTTTTTTTTTTTAGTATTAGAAGCAAATGTAAATGAGGGTCTTTCTCCTTAGCTGTACAACTAATATTCAGGATATGAAATTAACTGACATATCAATGGCCCCGCTTGGACTGGGTCCCAGGGAACCCCTCTCTAGCATTGGCTAGTTTCTGAGACTAAAAGCTCAGAAACAGAATAACTTGCCTTAGACAAAGCTTCCTCCAATCTGTGTTTTATGTTTTATGCCTGAAAGCACAGGAGGGTTTTATTTCCCCTCAAAAAAAAAGCCAAACCAAACTAAACAAGCAAACAAAAAAAACCACCACAAAGCAAATATACAATGTCACAGGATGCCTTTGTGACCACTCTCAAAAACACCATAAAATATCTAATTTTGTCTCACAAACCTCTCTGGCCTTACTGTCATCAAGACAACACATTTTGACAGATACTTTGATCAGTGTAAATGAGTCACTCATCTAATAATTATGTTTGTGGAAACAATTTCTTGAAAACAAGTTAGGTGACAAATTAGAATTGGAAGTCAGTGCGGTAAGAAGTGGACATTAACCAAACAAAAAAACAAAGGATCCAAACACATCTGAACTGCACATGGAGTTAAATTTCTGTACTTGAATCCAAATACTAACTCCACTCCTGTAAAGGACTGAAGAAGCATTCAAAGTGAGTATACTCAGACCTTGGAGCTCAGATTTGAAATTCATGCATATAGGAATTAAACTGTTGTTCCTACAGGGTTAAGTGAAAACACTTCAAGTGACTTTCAGGCAGGCATTACTTTGTTGAACATTGCTGCAGTGATTTTAGCAACAATAACAAAGAGAACATTCATGCTTGGCTGAAAACCTTTTAAGATTTACATGAATGATGTGCAAAAATGGTTGAGAAGAGAAACACTTGAACCAAAGATATCTAAATCCTGATCTCCTGAGAATAGACAGACACCTTTGGGTTACGCCTGAATGATATTGAAAGGAATATTCTGTAGAAGGTCCCCTCCTTCTCATATGGCAGAATGCTCTTTGACATTCCAAAGTGTTACTGTTACCTTCTCAGTCTCAAGTAGGTTAGGCGTGTGTTTTTAACATATTGTTTGCATTTGAAATGTTTTCAACACATATACAAGCATAGAATTACGTCAGTAACCATGTTACATAAAATACAGGCCACACACCTTGATACTGGTTTGGCTAACTAGTTCTGTCAGGGAACAAAACAGCAGGAAAACCATCAGGAGTGGCAGAAAATGTACAGGTTTATAGAAGAACAAATAGCAAAATGAATTATTCTGCAGTCAGTAAAAATCATGTATATATTTGTTTGCCTTATTTATCTTCACCTGAAGACTACCTGAAATACCCGGCTCTCGAGTTTATGCTTATTGTTTCCAGCTGGCAAACCATTTCCATCCAAAACAAACAAAAAATTTTGTTTCATCATAAGTTTATACACCATAGCAAACAAATTTCTACCCAGTCAATGTCACTTATTTCCTCCTAATTATGAAATGCTAAATAAGACTGTCATTCTCCCCCAACCTCTGCTCCCCAAGAGGGAAATTTACTAATCAAAGGATCCTTAACAAAACCAATTCTCCTTTTCTTAATCAGTTGTTTTCAAACCAAATTTTTCTATCACATTCCAGATAACCCATTCTGACCCCAAATAAAATGTTCAGTTCTGTCCCCAGCATTCAGTAGCTCTCAGCCAGTTCAGTTTGTCAGTTCTTCCAGCTTCCCATCCCTCCTCACACAATTATATCCAAGGCTGCCTGTTCCCAAAGGAGTCAGCAACCAAAACTCCCGCCTATGAAAACTTTACTCATGTAAGTAGTTCTTTGCAGCAAGATAAAACTAAGGTACTAGGCATCAAGAAGGAACTGAAACTGCAGCTAACTCTAAAAATACATATACTCTCAAACAACATAAGATTTAAACAGCATTTAGCTTCTTAAAAGCATGGCAAAATTAATCAACTAGAAGAAACAAGTCTCTATTAACTACCAGACAGTGTAAAAGAAACTTTTCAGACCTACACAGAAATGATAGAAAGGCTGCTATCTTGGAGGAAATAAAACCACAGACTTCCTACTGTTTAAGAACAAAGTATGACAATCATGAGCAGTAGAGAAAATGTCATTGAAGTTCTATGTGGGAAAAGCCCTAAGTGTGTATCAATCAAGACAATATCGGGGGAAAATGGCTTCAAACCACCAGTGGCTAAAACCCACAAGGTATACTTAGAAACAAATGCTCACCTTGAAAATCTAATGCAGAAAGAAAAAGGTTTAAATAATCAGTTTGCATGCTTAGGGATTCCCAGAAAGCTTTTCAGCCCATCCTGTGTGAAAGTCTATGCTGGAGCATAGCTATGGCTCTTGCTGTCAGGGTGCATTCTCATGGAAATTTCTCACTGAATCACTCAGTGGGCACATTTACATGGCAAAAAGCTGTAAAAAAATCTCCCAAAGCCAGAGGAAAGTTATACTGCCAAAACTGTTAAGCCCTAAGTGGGTTTCCAAATAAAATTCAGTTGCTCTATTGGGTGCCACTTGAATGAGTCAACAATAAACTAAGACGCTAGTTAAAAAAAGGCTTTTTAATATGGAAAAGTATCTTTCAGTTTCTGAATCAGCAATCCCCTTGGGAATAAACTGAAAGGTGAGACTTGTGAAAGGCTTTGTCCAGTTTCAGCCCAGTGCCTTTCATATATTTAGAGATGCATTCTACTGTTGCTGCATATCAAGTTTGTGGCTTTAGTGTCTTTTTCATCAGTTGCACAGAGCAAAAGAAACATTTCTTTGGACTTTAGACAGCTTTTTAACATTTTCCGTATTGTGAGTAACCTTCTAACATACAGGCCCATTCATGGACCACTTTCACTCCCTCTCTTGTTAACCTCATCTCACGCCTTTTCCCTCAGAAGTTCATCTGTTTGAGTACATGAAAAATTCACAGAAGGTAAGTTTAAAATGAACTTCCTTCAGTGAAGGGTTGTTGTGGAGATTGCAATTAATTCCATACAGTAATGACTCTTTGGAGGCTCACTGTTTTTTCATAATGATCGTCATCATTGATTTTAATCTGTAACACTTTAAGGTTAAAAAGACTTTTTTTTCTAACACCAAACATCTGGGGTCTCTGGTTGATATATTATTGATGGTGACTTTATAAAACAAAACAAACAAACAAAAAAACAACAACAGAAAAACAAAACCCAAAAAAATCAACCATGTACGCACAACCTTGTTGTTTGCAATGAATGCTACAAGACACTGGAGTTGAAAATACATGCTGGGCTAAATTCTTCCCTAAAAATACCACTAAAATACTCGATATGAATTGTGAATCTTAAGGAATGCACTTATGTTAGCTCATCAAAATATTCCAGAATATGATTTCAACATTATTAAACAGTTAAAGAATTGGCCTTCCTACACTTTACCTCTAAGAGATATGTTATGTAAGAATATTTTCTCTTTGGTAACTTGAATAGTAAGAGCATTTAATCTTATCAAGAACTCCCAGCAGCTACAACCTAACATGAACAACTTCCTTGGTCTTCTGAAGTTCAGCCTTAGAGACCACAAACACAGACTTCCATGGAGAATTTGCCCATGCGACTCTGTGCTTCTCTCTGTGATATTTCATGCGCACTGTGGCATTATTTCAAATGTATTAACCAGGACGCCTGCTTGTCATGTTTTACTGAGTTAGCAAGGCTGTAATTGGAGGGATGGCTCCTAAGAGATGCACGATGTGGCCACATGTGAAGCCTAGTCTGGTTTGAGAAGGGGGCAATATTTGTGACGAATGCACATTTCAACCTCCCACAACGTGATAAGAGTCAAAATCTCTAATTTCCTGTTAAATTAAAAGGTTCATATGCAAATTACCCTATTTTACACTTAAATATATATATTTCAAATGTTTGTTTATGACCTTTTCTTTCCATATAGGAAAGAATATTTTACATCTGTTACAGTTGTGCAACTGGCCTTACATTCTGCCTAATTTTCCATTTCATTACAACTTGGTTCTTTCTAATCCTTTGTTTTCTGTTTAAATGTTTTGTTGCTATTTAAATTTTCCATTTACAGAGCATAAAGTCTGGCTAACAACAGCAAGAATTAACATACACCAAATATAAGAATAGAGCTGTATACATCTTCCTTTCAAGAACAAATAAAATCCACTGCCAAATCTTCTTGATACTCACAGCAAGAGTTGAAAAAAGAAACCACCCATCTGCCATGAAAGGAATTTCTCATGTTGATTATTTCCCAGTCAAACAGCATAGATGGATAATAGCACCGAAAACAGGGAGTGAAAAAGGGACTAAGTTTTAAATAGCATAAATGATAGCAGCAGAGACAAGGTAGCTTTAATCAGTCAGCCAGCACCAGGCAATTTTAAAACCTGGCAGCTTGCAGTGGTTTTCTTAGCTTGTGGTATTTGAAGGACATTGATATACACATCAAACAGAATTTAGGACATGCATTGTGGAGGTGCCAGTTGAAGCTTTATGTGCAAGCTAAAGTTGGAATTCAATCCTTTTATCATACGCAAGACATACAAAGTCTCTCCTACCAACTTTCCACTCATTTTGAATGAAGAACAATTTTTGTTGGAAGATTTACAGGTAAACGTGTCCATTAAAATCTGTTCTCTAAACCAAAAATTGTCACATACTCTACAAGATTTAGCATGGCTCAAATTACAGAGCAAGCTTGCAATGCTTGTGTCATTTTATTATTCATAAAATTTAACATTAAAAATAAAAAATGCCAAATTAAAGTGGCGTCATTAAAAACCATGAAAAAACCCCAACCTCTTTTCCAGAGGTGGAAGGCATGAACAAATACAAATTCCCAAATCTTTTCTTTTATTTACTTGTCTGCTTTAACCTTCCCATTGCTCTCAYCATGTTCTTTCCACTCTGCATATTTGAGCACACACATGCCCAAACCCTCTGCTCTTAGTGGTCACATTACCTCCCTGGAAAATATTTCAACCCAAATCCTTCTGTCTTCCTGCAGTGTGACCCTTACTGAAACAATAATTTTTTGCCGTCATTTTTAAAGGCTAATCAGCCAATCAGCAGGAGCGGTTGCATAATCTCTTCTCCAGGAGACTATCACAAAGTCTATCTCCAAGTGGTCTAAGGAAAATAGCAAAATTTCCTGTCCTTCTACGATAACCTCCTGAAAGCAAGTTGGTAACATCACTTGTATTGTTGAAAATGGAAGACGACAACCATTTTGAAAGATATTTCTTTGTGTACAATCTGTAAAACATCATTTTCCTGAAAACTACTGCTTAGGGGATGACAGGGAAACACTTAATGCATGTGTTTCAGGTGGCTTTGTTGTCCCATTTTCTCATGCTTATGAAGAAATGACATATTTCTCCTCGCATGGGAATTGCAGGATATCTTCCTGAAGGGATACATGCTAATGACAAACAAATAGAAGTCCCTGAAAATGAAGAAAGGCTCCAGCCCAAGCAGCTATTTACCCAATCTGCAAACTGCACCCTTAAATCATCATATGCAGTCTTTACAGAAAAGCTGTGGTACACCAAAAATTATAAACTAAGCCCAGTTGCTTCACATTTTATGTATTTTGCATTTGAAATATCGGAAAATATTTTTAATTTGTTTTTAATACTGTCTGAGGGGGAAAAGTGGGTAAAAAATTTAATGCAACACACTTCAGGAAGAAAGGTAAAAATGATTTGGAAACAGACTTAAAATGGATGCTTTAAAGATGAAAGATAATTACTTCTAGCTATGTTCTGAATGCTTCACCTGCCATGAAAGGGAACAATAAACCTTTGGCAAATATGCTTGGGAAGATGTGACTAAGCGAAAGGGTTTGCCTCTAGAAATAAATTTAGGATGTTGCAGTGCTTTGAAGATAAGAAATCCCATCATAGTTGCAGGTACAGTTGATCCCTGGGGGGGACTTGCAGCCCAAGATGTGGAGGAGGAATAGTGTCTCGTGCCAAAGTGTGCAGAGTGGGTGGAGGCTGGTCCTGCTGGTACCAGGCCCTGGGATGGAATTCCCCTCCACAGGCAGAGACCAGCAACCTCCTGCAAGGGCAACTGGCAGCCAACACCCACTTCTAGGCAAATGTAAAAGTCTTTTTTTCAATACATTTAACGAGTCCTCCATGACTGTTTTAAGCAGCCATAGGATTTCAGTCAGGACTGCAGAACAGTGGTTTTATACGTGCGTAAAACTTCCCTCCTTTCCCCAGCTGCTGCCCTCGCAGTCAACAGGAGCCACAGGTGCTTCAACAACAAATGCAAAGGTGTAGTCTTTTGAAAAGGAGATGTAAATGTCTGAGTTTATTTCTGGCCTTTACCTTAGGCAACTGTTTCTGCAGATGTTTGTACCACCACGCAGTATAGAACTGGTGAAAAGCTAAGGAATCTTTTGGATGGAAGGCATGATACAATTGTCAGAAATTATTATCTTTGTTCCCCAAATGTCACAYAATCAGGAAGGGAAAACTGTTTCTGTGAGAAACATTACTGCTTCTAAAAGATCAAAGCTGATGAAAGAGAATAGCCAAACAACACCCTAGCTATTCTAAATATGTTTTAACTTCCTGATATCATGCTTCTTGAACCTATACTATGAATACATTTTCTTATGTCTATCAACAGTACAGACTCAAAGGGAAGGGAAAAAGAAGAGAGAAGAGAAGAGAAGAGAAGAGAAGAGAAGAGAAGAGAAGAGAAGAGAAGAGAAGAGAAGAGAAGAGAAGAGAAGAGAAGAGAAGAGAAGAGANAGAGAAGAGAAGAGAAGAGAAGAGAAGAGAAGAGAAGAGAAGAGAAGAGAAGAGAAGAGAAGAGAAGAGAAGAGAAGAGAAGAGAAGAGAAGAGATCAATTCATTCTTTGTATCAAAACATTACATCTTATACTGACTACAGTACTTGGAAAACCTATGAGTGTCAAAATAAAAAATTAAATTTTTTGATTAGTTACAGACTCTAGTTACTGTGCAGTAAGCTGGACTAGGCATTCATAGTGTGTTGGCTACTCCATTGAAATTCCTCAAGTTTTCAGTTTGCGAATGTTTACCCTACAAAAAATATGAGGAGGAGGCTACCTGACTTATTTGGATAGTAGCATGCACATAGTTATTTCAAAGTCACTGATTCTGTAACTTGTTTACCCTGTGGTGACTTACTCACAGTACTTTGGAACAGTTTTCCTAGTTTGGCTGGTGGAGATCACTCAAAAAGATTGATCTAAAGAAATGAAATACCTTTACTGTGGCTTTGATAAATCTCATTAAGTATTCACTGCTAACTGAAAATATTCATTTTAACTAAGTTGAATTTAATTTTTTTCTCTTCCAAGAAAAGATCAGGTTAAAAACTATATAGAAATTATTTCACTTACATAAACTGAGACAAAGATCAGATGAAGTAATAATCCTAAAACAGAACACTTTACAAGTGTATACTTTTGTCTCTTTAATTCTCAGAAATCTTTAAGATTTCTCCTAAAGTATCCTTACCTTCAGAGCACTGTGACATTTATTTGATTACTGTATAACTAACAGCAGCAAACAGTGCTGGATAAAAGCTAACTGGACAATAACTGCTGCGCTTCTCCCATCCTTCAAAGGAATGACTTCTCTTTAAGAGAGTCAAGCTTACATTCACCAGCAACACAATCAATATTTGAAAATTTGCCAGTCTTTTTAATATTAGATTTGCTTAGGACAAAGCAGAAACACCCAGAGCCTGCAGCAGAAATGTGTGTAGTGTCCTCTAGCCTTTAAGAAGTCTGTTGTGTTAACTACCTTAAGTCACTTGTGATCAATTAACTGATTTTAGAAAGGTCTCAGGAAAAAATCCTCATCATGATACGTCTGAAATATTTGCTCCTAGAACCATTCTCTCTGCAAAATATATAGGTTTAAATTTCACTGAAGCTCAGATAAACTTAAAGATTGGCTTTGGAACACAGCAAAATCATGTTGTGGCAGATAGGTGGCAAGGCATTAGCAGAGATTACCAATGTGAGCTGCTGTTATCCAGCACAAGTAGCTTCGAGGACAGAGCCCGGGTTTTGGAAAACACGTAGAGAATTGTGCACAAACATGGGCAGACACACACAGARTCATAGATACAGACATATATGAAGGCACACACATTGCACACACCTGCATGACCAAAAATGCACAGAGACTTATGCACACAGATGCACAAACACATATCCCATCCAGAAAGGCAGCAGAGGTTCTGGATCTGCCACAGAAGAATTCTGAACAACATCCAATAGGCCTAAAATCCATAGAAAACTATGGTTCCTTTTGTGTCCCAATAAGTAAACAAAAAAAACCACCACAAAAGAAAAAAAAAAATCAACCAATCAATCCAAAACAAAGAGAAAAAAGAACCAAAATAAAAGCAAAGTTGTAGAACAAGTGAGGCACTTGTTTTTCACATTTTTATACTATTTCTAGTGKCTGTCCTAAGTGAATTTTTTTAAAGTGATCTCTATGCTTGTGTCAGCCTGCACAGCTCCTTCCTTTAGTATTCTTCATTTTAGTATGGAAAAGAATTACTTGCTTTGCCTTTGGCTGTGGTTTCTCTTCTCAGAGGAAAACTGAATCTCATGCCAAATCTATTGCCCAACACAGATCAGTAAAGGTGATGTGGCCAGTGACACTGATAAGGAGGGGCTTCAGGARCCCTTCTGCTGTGCTGCTGGGCCCAGGAGCCCAGCCAGAGCTGCAGCAGAAATGGCAGAAGTGGGGAAACTGTGGCAGGACTAGGGAAACTCACAGAAATGGGAAAATGTAGCAGGACACAGCAGGCACCACAGGGAGAATTCCAGTGCTTGGGCAGATGTCACTGCCCTTGCAATCAGTCCTGCTCTTTCCTAGGGAAAAGGCAGAGTACCAGAGGGAAGCAGCTCCTGGGCTTGATCCATGGCATTACCTTGACCTAGACTATCCAGCTTTCACAAGAACAGCRGACAAGATTAAATACTTGAGAAAATTAATAAAATCCCTAGTTCAATTGGCATCTACTACCATTATTAAATAGATCCTCTTAAAGAATAGTGTTTCTGAATCAGTAAGGTTGAAATGTAATTGAGAATGTGCTTATGAGAAACATTTTTTGCAAAGCCTGTGAAACTGTGAGGATTAGGCTGAAGTATCCAATGTGATCAATATCTTGCAATCGCATTAAGGCCTYGGGCAACACGAGCCTTCATTCCTTTCCATTTCCCATTTTCTGTTCCTAGGCACCATCATAGGCAATCAGACATGAACAGAAAATGAATTTGCTACAAGCTAGTAGCATTGTAAGTGGCTTTGATATAAGTGGAACAAGGGTCGGTAACTTCTAAGCCCCAGTAGCCTGATAAGAATATTAAGTCTACCATTTATCCCCAGTGAGTGCTTGATTAGCCATACAGGGCTCTGCTGACAGAGTTCACTAAAAATACATTATGCTAATAACACTTGAGTGCCAGCAAAACTGGGGAAGCCCAAGATTCAACACAAAGAATGAGTCATTATGGTATTTACCTGGCAGATATAGTTAGAGGTGAAAATATGGGCAAAAGAATGACATCTCAATCCTGTTTGCAAAGGCACAAATAGAAATAGAGGTGACTTCCCAAACCAGAATTTGGGATCAGAATAAATAGAAATAAATACCCTACGTTTTCATGCCAGCATTTTGGAAATAAAGATGCTTATTTTTTCAGAGCAGGAAGCTGCTACTGGAGACAAATCACTTCTATGTGTTTTTCTTTGTCTAAACTTCATCATATGGCTCTCCACTGGCGTATCTTTCTGCCTGGTTTAACACCAAATGTGTTTCCTCCTTGCTGTGTGCTTGGACCACAGTCTGGGATTCCCACTGCCCTCCCACAGCCTCCTCCTGTTCCCAGCCCACTGCCATTGCCCCAGCAGAGCGTTTGCTCTCTTCTAAGGGAAGGGTTTGTAGGCTTTCCTTCTGAGCATCAGCTACAGGTGTCACACATCCCAGCAACAATCCAAACCGTACTGCAAGTACAGGAGACGAGGGGATGGTTCATTGCTGCTTCAGATTAACTCACCGAATCTGCTTTTTCCAAGCACTGAGCACCCCCGTCCTCCTCCCAGCTCTCCTGCCCTCTGCCAGCCTGCAATTAGCACCCTGCCTAGCAGGGCTCTGGGCTCCTCCACACAGACGTTCTGCAGCCAGCCTGGCTGCCAGCTCCTGCACAGGCAAATTGGTGCACAGCCCTTGGCCACAGCTCACAGCRAGGGCGAGCAATCATTTCACAGAAATACAGCTGAGAGCTTTGCAAAAAAAGGATCAAGCTTGGAAAAAAAAAAGGCGTGATTAATCTGGCCATTAGAGCTGGTCATTTTTTTTTCCTCTCCAAATCTTTTACTAGCCAAAAATACTTTTTAAGCCCAGCCAAAATTATGTCAAATTTGCCAAACAGTTTCAAAGAGCAAAGAAGACATTTCAAAAGACAGTAGAATGTCYCCTCAATTTTAAAAAGATTTGATTTTTTTTTATATTTTAGAGGTGCCATWGTAATGTTTTTTAGAGTTGATAAAAGTTAACACCAGAGGGTTTTCTTTAGAATGTGAAAAATGTTTTGGTGTACCTGAAACTTACCTTTATTGTTAGTGCTTCATTTTGCCCAGAGAACGGAAGATTAAAAAATAGCTTGGGTCTCTACCAACTTTGAGAAATGCTGACAGTGAGCCAAAACCCTCAGCTACTCACAGTCAACTATTACAAGCCACCAAACAGTTTAAACGCAAAGGTACTAAAGAGCTAAGTAATCTGATCTATTGTAGCTGCTTGTGCATGAAGCAGTAACGTGAGTAAGGTCCAGGCAATGGAGAAAAGCAGGCACTTCCACACCACAATTTGTCTTCTGCTGATGTAAATGCCTAAAATAGCTCAGATGAATCATGCCTTAAAAATGCCCGTTTCTCTTCACTGACTAGAGTGGAAACAGGTGAYTACTGCTGGTATAGCCTTCTTCCTTATCAATGTCATCAGTGGGGTGAGATGAATTTCTGTATTTTAATCATTCACAAAAAATTAAAATTTTGATATGAAAGCCCTAAAACCTGGATCCAGAAGATGGGAAGATGGACCAATGGAGAGGAAATAAATTYTTTTTGCTTACTCTGGCATTCAACATTTCATGATCTACTTATTTTCCTGTGTTTGACCTTGTTTCTTCTTTTTTCTTTCATTTAATGCTCTTATCTTCCTTTTTTATCCATCCATCTTCTTTCTCTCTGTCTTCAAACCACACAGCTTTAGGATCTACTGTTGACAGTGTCCACCTGCTTCTGTCATCTGCTGGCTGTCTTTCATCACCATTGGAAAAGGAAAGGGAACACTTTAAAGACCATGAGCACTTATGCATGGTAGGATATGGGAATTCTCCCAAACTGGCAAACTGTATCCTCAGCAGGAAATTACATTAGATGTGGCTCCAAGCAAGGATTGCTGTTTTTTCAGACTTTAACCCTGAAATTCTACTTTCATTGCCCTCCATTTTTCAATTTATTTTCTGGACCCAGACCTCCCTTTGAAGTATTCAAATAAAGTATTCCAGGAACCCCAACCTCATTTTATTTGTGTCTTGCCCTTCAAGGACCTCCTGTGAATTCCATATGCAATATTTTAAGTTTTAAATTCATCTAGCTTCCTTGCAAGCAAGATAAAAACGTCCTTAATGGGCCCTTAGAATATCTTTTAATTGGTCCAAATCTGGCCAATGATTTCACTGTTGACTTCCGTGTTAACACGACAGTGAGCAAATCAGAAAAATAGAACCGATGTACCTAAGCAGAAAAGAATAATGTGTGGAGTTATTAACAATAGTTAACATTCATTATATACGCATATGTGTGTGTGCATTTAAATATGTGAACAMTGCATCTACATCTTAAATTTCATTTTACTTTTAGCTAGAGGTTTCTGATGTTGCTGACTATAYCCTACAAAAACAAAGAATCATAACAAAAATTAGAGGCAATCTGTATTATTTCTAGTTGTAAATAATCATGTATTTGACTACAGCTTTGAGGAAAGAGAACCAAGCCTGTATCATCCCACTCCGTAAAAGCAGTTTACAGGCACCAGACAACTAAAAAGAAAATATAATTCTGCAGGAACTCACTGTACTCCTGGATGACTGAACAGTTGATCACTTTGTCTGGCTGTACGGAAAGTTAAAGCAAGCTGAAAGTTTTCAATTTATAGTGAAGACTGTTCTTAAGCAGCAGAAAATTATATACTTACTGTTCCACTCCAGCTGCGTGTGATATATGAAGTACACTGAGCTCCAGTAAAAAAAGAAATGAAACCAGGTGGTAAATAATCAAACTATACTCTTCATTGGCCTTGGTATTTATTCTGCCATTTTGAAAACAATAAGAAGCCACATGCAGTGTTAGTGCCTTTTATTTTCTACTGTCCTTTATTGTTTGCTATTTTTACTACTAATACTTCCCCTCACATTTTCCATATTTTTCCTTTTTTTCTCCCCCTTCTGGGAATCTGACATTGTTATTTACCAAATTTACTTTCATGTTTAAGCTTGCTTTGGTTTATAAAGTTAATTATCCATCACTACAAACATGTCAATGTGAGTTCTGTAACTAATCGTATGAAAGTCTATCCTGTTAACCAGATAGATCCTCAATTATTTCCAGGAGTATAGATCAGGGCAGGAATTTTTGCTRAGCACTTCTGAACCTGATTTTTGGCAGTGGAAGGATGCATTTGGTTACATGCAAACCCACATATGAGGCACAATAGTCGTGATCAGGAAAAATCCTGCCCCCGATACCTCAGAATTTCATAATGGTGAGTCTACAGAGACTTCAGTAGGTACTGAATATGAAGCAAATTAAAGACACTGCAGAACGAGGTTTCATGAAAGCAAACCATCATTCCACTTTCAGCTAAACGTGTAAAATCACTTTTGTGAAAATTTGTGACTCTGGCCCCTTTTTTGATTATTTAAAATCTCTTATCATCTGTCTTTTTCACAATTCTGTGCTGTGCTCTTGGCAATRGCAGTGAGCATGTTACACTCAGAAACAGTAATTAGTATCTGTTCATACAAATGTTCCGGCCTGTTTTTTCTCATTACTCAAACCCCATACACAAGACATGTTTAGAAGCATAAATTGTTTCCCTACTGCGCTCCTAATTAACACTTCCATTAAGACCTAGGCAGAGAGCATGGAACATACTGAAAGAAACTGCTGTTTACAGAAACGGTGATAAAATGTATACAAATATGTCCTGCAAAGTGCAATCAAGCCAGCTTGCATGACATGTGGATGTGTTTCTCTGTATGTAGGCACAAACAGATGTGMTACACTCACATGCAAGACTAATTTGTTCATTAACATTAAAAAAAACCCTAGACGAATAACAGTCCRTTAATTTTTATAATTGCTTCTTGCATGCCCATATCATTGCTCAATTTAGTTTCTGAAGCCCTTGGTAGCTTCAGATTTACTTCTTGGCATGATCACACCAGACACTTGAGTTATCTTGCACTGGTTAGTAGATTGGATTTGCTTGGAWTTTTATATATTTATACTTGATAATCCTCCACCCCTCCTCTTCTTCTACAGGAAATTTGAATAACCTTAAATTAAGATAAAAAGTAATAATTTAGGGTTTTTTTCTTTTTTTATCTTGAAAGGCAGAATGAATCAATCAAATGGCTTGCTAAGCATCATAAATAGTTCTGGATTTCTAGAAGGTTTGCTTTAAGCCTTTGAATAAAAAAACACGTAATCTTTTCAATTTTGCATATGTTCAGTACAAGACTGAGAGAAAAAAACCTTCTGGCAGCTGTAACTGAATTTCACCGGCAGAAATCCCATTGTGAGACTCAGAAGAGTCAATCCATGAGGAAAGAGATTAAACAAATAGTCTTGTGACCTAAAGTGCAATAAGCTTTACACTGTAAGAGTAAGTTGGAAAGCCTGACAATTAACTGCAACTCAGGGTTGGTGATAGGGGGATGTTGCTTTTGTTTTTAATTACATTTTATTGAACAACCAAGTGATAAGCATCAAAAGACAAGATTGTCTTGGATCATCAAAGGTGGAGTGGGGGAGGTTGTTTGTTCTGTGAATTCAGGCAAGCTAAAAGAGCTTTTTCTATGTTTACCTGAGTAATTAATGAAAGACCAAATTGCTTTTGAGCCAGTAGGCTGCAGTTAATTGGAGTTATGTGYGTTCTGTGAACTTAGTGATTTGGCTTAAAAAGGATTTACAGTGTAGGTGACAACCCTTTTCAGGGAAATACAGCAGCAAAGGCTGAGTATTAGAAGACAGCTTCCAGATGATGTAACTTATGTGGAGAGCTTTCTCTTTCAGTTAAAGTTTGAAAGTGGAAAAAGTACTGGCTTATATGAGCAAAATGCTTGGAAAAAGTTCAATTAATAATAAATTTTAATAGTGGGATGCAGACATTCAGACTGTTACTGTAATTTTTTAACTGGCAAGATCAGTGAATCCAGAGAGGTTTGCCAGGCTACCGTAAGGAAAGTTATGTTTGTAGGGACAGACATGCTCTAATTTCTGAAGTTCTTACCATGACTGTTTTTCTAATATATCTCACTAAGGGCTGGAGACATACTGTGATGCTTTTTATCAGATGTAGTAGCACCTAATATTCTACCACTGTCATCAAATAAGAAGAAGACAATTTGCTTTAGAGTGTACCATTCAAAATGTGAAGAATTATCAGCATTTGTAATTCTGTGAGTTAATTATTTTCTTTTCGAGACCTGGCTGAATGGCTGATTCCCTGAAGTGTTCTTAGATGTACCTGTGGACAGGTGGTCACATACTGCCCCATGGATAATCCTGCTGGGCTAAAGAACAAAGAGAAGGGGTGTTCCCCTTCATCCTCATGAATGCTGTTAAACAGAGAAGGTTCCTCTTGCTGTTCGCTTGCTTGAGTAAAACTAGAGTTGTTTTCTCTTCTTTCTCTTAACCAAAGTATTTTTCACTTATGCAAGAGCAAATCTAAAATAAAAAGGAGGAAGTGCTCTGCCTTTCTTCCYGAAGGAATGAACTTTAAGGTATATACACACTTTCTTGGATCCAGTTCTCATCAAGTAACCATAAGGTGATCAGACCTCAGTCTCAGTACACCTCATGAGTTTATGGGAAACTAACTGGACTAGCTTCCAAAGCAACATTTATGCACTGAATATTCATATTATTAATCTGGATAGCAAATTCAAGTTTTTCTCCTTCACTCCCTTTTTTTGCTGTCAAGGTTCAAAACAGCCGGAGTTCTTTTGCCAAATAATTCCATTATATATTGTTGTAGGAGAAGTGAATTCCCAGTACTCACTGATCTGTGCCTAAAAACCTCTTATCCAGGTTTCTTGGAGTTCAGAGTACTGCTGAGTGGTGTCTCTTTCCATATAATTTTAATAATAAAAAAATTGAAATGTCATAGTTGGTTCAATTTCACATTACTTTAAATGGACTTTTAAGCTTTATATTTTATCCTTCTGAACTAAGAGAAGATAAAATATAGTCATTGTTCTCTACTTTGAAAATTCATAATTTTACTCAGTCTTCCAGTAATGATTTTTTACAGGCAGTTTCAGAATTCCATGTTCAAAGACAATAATTGTAGTCCTCCCTCCCTATCTCACTTCCTTCTTTGTCTTCCTCGTCCTTTTCCAGTAGAAATGCTGATGAGCTGTACTGGTATTTCCACATGCTTTCAAGCATAAAGTGTAATCAAAGCAACATGTGAAATCTCGTTGTCATCACTGGGTTAGGGATCAGGCCTGAATGCCTTTACCCTGAGTCTTGCTACTAAAATATCTGCAACACTTTGTGGGAGGCACTAAGATATTTCGACAGTTTTATTTTTAGACTCTCTGTTGGGACTAAAATTGTGCAGTGCATTAGAGAGCTTCTCTCAGCCTCAAGTGCTGTGGCTGTCTGCAGAGGCTGCAGTAAAATCTGTGCTTAAGTTGGTATGGGCTAGATTTCCAGTTGTTTCCTTTCTGATTTAGTAAACCTAAGAGATCCGTTACATTTTAATACACATTTCAGGATTTAATAGAAAAACCTGGCATTTTCATAGAATTGTAACAGTATCACTACTTTTGCCAGTATAATTATATCAGTTTTAGTGTGTACAATATTATTATTACAAAGAAGGTTCACAAATGACATTTGTTAAATCAAGGAATTCAGAAAAAGTAGTTGAATACAGGTGAATACTGAGTATTTAAGCACTCTGAAAAGCCAGATTTACTCTGAATAGCCAAATGGTTTTTGCAGGTCAATGTTCTCACAAACTACATTCAGAGAAAAGAGATTTCATTGAATAATTTATTGCAGGAGTTTTTTTTACACAGAACTAATATTTGATATTATTAATCCTGTGAATATATTACTTCCCAACATAACAGTTATGCGGAATCTATTGAATATGTTTCTGAGCTCATGCAAACAAATACATACACAAAGGAATTTTGCTCTTTTCATGATCCAAAATAAGTGTAAAAGGCAATGTTTTTGATTCCCAGTCATCCACATACAAGACACTTCAGATACTTCTCTCCTGAAACTATCATGATATGTGGAATTAGCTGGCAAAGTAAATTGCAACTTATGGAAATGGTTCTTTTGTAATTATTTGCAGTCATTATATTCTTCCCTCAGGTTCTACATAGAATTATATTTCCCATGCCACGTGTTGAAGGTATCTAGACAGGCCAGCAAGGGTGAATTGAAAGAAATGGAAACAGTTCAATTCAAAATGTGAACTGTGGGACCAAAATCGTAATTCTGACATCCTAGGACAATAAACCCACAGACCAAATGACCTGATAGGCAACCGGGCTCACCATATCCCAAAGGGGAAAGTAGGACTGCTAGCCTTTACCAAATAGATCCAGAAATTCAGTTGAAAAATGGAATCTTCAGGGATTTGCAAGCCCATTCCTTGCCCGTTCTGCTGCATAGCACAGGAATTAGGCTCTGGAGAGACGTCTTGGTGTTACATCTTCCTTGCACAGAGGGTGAGGGATGGATGGATGGATGGATGGATGGATGGATGGATGGATGGATGGATGGA
>RAHM01000011.1:3654115-3986928 GCA_003713295.1 Parotia lawesii
TGGTTTTGTTGGAGTGCACTCTTGCACTTTGGAAAATACATATCAAGACAATTTATCAGTATRTTCTCCTGTATTCCACTGTTCTAAYAAAGTCTTCAGCATTTTGACTAAAAAAACCAGCAGGAATGAAAAAACCCAACCACCACTGCATATAAAACTATGGAAAAAGGTATAACCAGGATATTCTAGAGTGATYGAGACATTCAGGGTCACATGGTAAAAATCCACAGCCATCCAAGCTGGGTGTCATTGAGCTTATCCAAATCAGCTTTGGAGAAAAACTAAAAGTCAAACAGGACTCCAAAAAAGCCTGTTTAAAAAAGAAGTGCCTACTGCATGCATTATGGTAATCCTTCACACAATGTGTGATCTTCTATTCTCCTATCAGATACAGGGGAYAATTATTTATTCAGACAAAGAACAAGGCACAATTGCAAAAAAAAGACAAATATTTAAGTTCTCAGCCCCTTACATATAAACCTGCCTATCAGGTTGTGTCCTTGATTTAGAACAAGATCAACTTGCTTTAGGTTCTGCTCAAGACACGCTAAAATTACTTGATAATAAGGCTGTAATTTGTTTGCCTGTTCAGCATTTTAAGAGAGATTAATCTGCTAGTGACATTTAATGGAAATTAAATCACAGGCATATTACAGGATAATTGGGAAGCATCAAAGGAATTGCTCAACTATAGTCATGCACATCCTGTTCTTCAAAATTACAGTACYAGACACTTGTCAGAGTTTCAGAGTTTCTTTGAATTTCTCTGTGAGGAGAATGCAGTAGAATTTAGTGCCTAAATGTTGTAACAGTAAGTGAGTATTCAGTACCAAAATACAGAACACAGCTTGCAGTTGGCTGCTCCAGGAAGCAGCAGGACGACTGCTGAGGGAAGTGGGCAGTGTGTCCACCCTCCTGCTGGACCAGGGTGGGGAACACGGCCAGCTCTCAGCAGAGCCAAGGACAGGCACATTCTGCACAGACACCACGCTGTTGTTGAACCCTTGGTGTTTTCATTCTCTCTCACCAAGGACATTCCAGTCTTTTGAGTTAGTTAAATGGTTAAATGGTCTAGTTTATGTTGTAATAAAACTTGATCTGTTAGTGTTTGAAAGCATTTTGGTCAATCTCAGGGCTGCTTGACTGAAAAAATCTAACACAGGCTTCTGCACAGTTGTTAACTCTTTCACAACAAGAAGTCTGCCTTGCCAAACCCAAGGTCTGTGTAATACAGACTACTGATACTTTTATCTCCTTCATATCTTCAGATAAACAGACCCTTCTGAAATTTCAGTTGAAAAAGACACAAAGGACTATGTATTTAATTACCCACCTCCTGAAAATGATTTGCAGTCTTCTCAAAACACAGAAACTTGATACGGCCCTCTTTGATATCCTTGATTATTAACAGAGAGCAGTTTTCAATCCTGATTAAATAATGAAACAAATCTGAGACAAGTCTGAGACAAAAACATAGTGGATCTCAGGTAYATGAAAAACTTTCAACAATTGCTTTGGCCCCATGTTCCATTTGCACATCGTTGATTTAATACCTCTATACTAAAAAAATGAAAAAAAGAAAAAATATTTTCAAGTAGAACTAGCTGACTTGCAGTCAAGACAGAATGAATGATGATAGACTGGAGGGAGAATGATGAGAAGCTGTACACAGTAAAGGATATTGCAAAATTTTTGATGCAAGTTTGATACTTGAGAGGAGAGAGGTGGGGCAGAAGGCAGGACTACTCTTCTGCACGCATGAGGCCTGAATGAAGGCAGAAACAGCTGCTGTTTGGGTACAGCCTCCTTTGATGGTGGTACCCAAGCAAGCCAGACTTGTGACTCTTAGATCAGATGGATAAAACACAGATGAGTCTGAAAGCCCAGTTAGAACAGGTGGATGCAGTTTCTCATGTTCTCTTGCAAGGTGCATTAACAGTGATTCTTTGCCTTTATGGCTCAGTATCTTTAGTTGTTATCCTGCTGTGAATAACAACGTGTCCTCCAAACCACACATCCAGGCAAAATCTGAACTTCAGTAAGAATAACAAAAAATACAACTAAGAAAATACCAACAGATATCAATGTATTTAATTTTAAACAGAATGAGACTTGGAAATTGCCTTCCATTCTTTTGCCTTTTAGCAGCATAACACCAGCTACAAACTGGAGTAAGCACAGCAAGACTTGGTTTGACCTCATCTCCGTGCAAGCAGCACACTCGTGGACGGTCATCAGCTTGCACACCATATGCACAAGGAGGGTGGTTACAGGTCAGGAATGCTGTGCCTTGGTAGGATTGTGTGGGAAAATGCATATGGCACCTGCTGACGCCCTACAGGCACCTTCCAATACCTTGCTCCTTCAAGAACACTACATAAACAAGCTAAATTCCTCATTCTGAGATTTACAACTTACGGGTGGGCAGATTGCTGTGCCCACATGGTGCCTCACTGAAGCCAGCATGGCTCTGTGCAGGTGCAGCTGTCCATATGCACGTAGTAAACTGCAGGCTCAGAGCTCATACKTACTCTTATAAAACAGAAATAAAATCAAAGACACAAAAAGAAGAGAAAGAAACTGCTTTACACTTTCCCCTGCACTCTAAATAAATGAATTTTTTTGGACAGAAATAACAGAACTGATGCTGGTTCAATTTCTCTTTCTCTCTGGATAGATGCCTGAGGAAATGTCTCCCCAGAGTAGCTTGAAAGAGGCAGCAGCACATATTTTTGCTTGCAAACGAAGGATATTGGAGTAATGGTAATCTAGTCAGAGCAAACTATAAAGAAGTATGATTCACTACTGCTGAATCTATTTTGACTTCTTTATGTATACATGGATCCTTACAAAGAAAAGATTTTGGCTGCAGTATGCCTTGCTTTGTTAGGTCCTCCAAGTTTGGCTCGGGGAATGCGTGGGAGGGGCATAAAGCAGACAGCTGTTCCTATAATCTTCCCTAACCTCCTGTTTCGTAACTGCTAGGTCACATTATACAGAAAGCACATTGTAAGTATTACCTTTCAAAGCAACTCTGGCTATACAGTTGTTGCTATAAGGATACTCTATGCTGGCATACGGCACACAAAGCAGAGCTTCTGCAGTCCGAAGAAGAAAGAAAATGGGTCAGAACCTCTGTCTCCTCTCACACTTTTAGAAAATACAAGTCCCATTTTAGCCACCTGAATTCTCAGTTCTGAGGCTGGAAGTCACAGGCTGCAGACTCATTAAAACAAAGTGTTTCAGTATGCTGTTCACTTTGAATCATGCCAGTTCATCACCTCAGCATTGATTCAGAAGCCCCTTCCCATGAGCCAGCAAAGACTCGCAGAACTTATTTCATCAGTTTTCGCATTTAATTACTTAGTCTCATTTGCTGCTTTGGTGTTTGAGAAACCTCAGGAGACAGCAAAGCTTAGTGTCATGACAGACACCATTTTCAAAGCCAGATTATCTCCCCCCTTTTCTTCCAATTGCATATAATTTCCAGGTTTTTTTTTTGGGGGGGGGGGGGAGAGAGAAAAAAAGAAAAGAAACCAACAGAAAGCAACCTAGCCAGCAGCCAGGCACATGTCACCCTGATATTAGAGATGCAGCCTCATTGTTCTCATACACCCCCTCAGCATTCTTATGTGGATTTCCAATATAGGCAGATTTTCAAAACAGTKTTCCTCAAATAACATCTTTACTATAACAGAGATAGCAAGGCTCTTACATTCATAGATGGCAAAGTTAAGCAGCAACCTTTGCAGCCACTTCCACATTTCATCTTTGTGGCAGATATGCAACCAGACCCTCTCCCAATACATTTGAAGTTAATATACAAGGAAATTTATTCTTTTCCTGCTCCAACATATGCATGACAGATAATGCAGAAAATGCCAGGGCAGATCATGACTCCACTCTGTCATGGTTTCATAACACAAGGGCAGCTCAGAAAAACCATATACCAGCCTCCTGCCACTTTGTGCATTAAATATATATTGCACAAATGAATTAGATTTAGGAGTTTTTGCTTCACTAGGTTTTTAACAGCCAGAATAACACTTGTGGATTAGAAGACAGTTCAGACAGGCTTAGCTGCAGCAGTAGGGCAGAGCACAGACCACAGACCTGCGTGCGGCCTCCACGAGCATTCCTTTCTCCTTGCCTGAAGAGTAATCCGTCATGAAAGCTGGTTTGATTTCCATAATAGAAAACAGTTCGAGAATATAGCAAAATATTTTCCAGTCCCTTGGTTGAAACTGAGTATTTTCTGGTTTAAAAAAAGTTGTCGAAGCATTTTGTGAGAAAGTCTGTTAAGCCCATTGTTTGGGGACTACTTTTAAGCCCCTGTTCCTCAATTTCCTGAGTCGTGCCTTAAGCGGCAGGTTGTAATCACTTCCATACTTCACAATATTTTAAATATGCCTATTTCAATCTACAGCCATAAAAAATAGAAGACAAAAACAGTGAAGTACAGCAAGTTTGATTTTCTAACCATTAGCCATTTTACAAACAATATGAAAAGGGTATGACCTGCAACAGCTTTTTTTTTTTTTTTTTCCAAATCCTTTTTAATAATGTTTTATATAACAAATACAAAATGTTTGAAAGAGTACAGCATTTTAGATGTCTTTTCTGTTCGATATTCATTGAACAAGAAGACTGGTAAAAGTCACATTTTCATATTTTTTACCCTCTCAATAACTTCTTTTTCTCCAAGTGAAGAAAAAGGCTTGCTGCTATTTTGTTTCCCCTTCTGGATTTAGTTCTTTTACGAGCTAAAGATGCAGAAGAGTATCAAATCATCCACTAAAGCTCAGTGCTCAAGAGGAAGAGAAAACAAAAGCTTTACTGTGTCTATGATTCTTCCTCCCTTCCAGACCAAAAGCTTCTGAAGGAATTTTAGTTTTTTATTAAATGATCCAAAAAAGTCAACCATAAGTTTTATCTATTGGTGTCTTCTACAGGAAAAAAGCTAATCTATATTTATACAAAAATGTATACAATGTCAGCAAAAACAATTGCAACATTCTTAAGAAAGTGGAGTGATTTGTGATGATCACACATCATACATACAAGCAAACCTAATTGTCCTCCTGTACATGTTCATTTTTGAGAATTTGGACTGAATTATCAAAATCTTTAAGTCCAATAACACTTAAAACACTTCCAGTTAAGAGCTTTTGGACTGAATTTTGAACACAATTACAGCACAAAATGAAAGATCTTGAACATTCTGAAGTAGTGCAAGTGCAAAAGTGGTTGCATTTTATAGTAACCCAGTTAAAACGTCTTTCTCCATGAAAACCTGAATAAATAGAGTGTTCTATGTTTCTAATATTCAGAGAAACAGGCTTCAAGCATATCACTCATCTGTTATATTGGTCTGCCATCTGTAGGCCACTGAGAAAAAGTCATTTCAGATCGCTTTGTTCCTTACTCTGCATTTGTGAGTAGGTAGCAATTAGAAGCGCTACCATCAGTAGTATCCTGCACACATCACAAAGAGCTGATTTGCAAATCATTCCAGATACTTGATCGTCACTAGGCACTTAACCTTCCCCACCCAAGAAACCCCAAGGATGCACAGTTACTCTGTTAGCACCAGCTCTAAGGGCATCCCAGGATGATTAAGGTGTAAACTAGAGCCTCAGGAATGGTCATTTATATATTCTGAGCCCCATGCCTTAAGGCATCTTATCCTTGCTGTGCTGAATTGCACTTTTATTTTATATATATATATATATRTATACACACATACGCACACACACATATATATATATATATATAYACACACACACACATATCTGAAAACACATTCTTGCCTCCCACATGATTTCCCTGCAGGTTTCTCCCAAGTGTCACACAGAATGTTTTTGAGAGACGCCACATGAATAAAAGAAAAATCCTACAGCCTTGTGATGCAAAATACTCTCTCTCTATTGAATGTCCTCAGTCAACCTCAGCTGCAATTAGTTGCGAGCACTTGGGTTCTGCAGCAAACACGAACTGCTGCGTCTGCATGTCATGCTCACAGATGTCACTTAGACTGCTTGGGTAGGAACAAGTGTTCCCTTGGAGATTACTCCCTTCCTATCTGTCATGATAGGAGAAGACAAAAAAACCCTCCAGAAGAGTTGAGACAAGGCACAGGTAGAAGGCTCCGTGCCAGGATCTCCCAGATTTGGGCAGATTGTCTAGCACATTGCAGGGTGTAAATTAAGTTATGGTCCACTGGGATTGTTGTGTATCACACCAGCATAGACACCCAAAAATTCTCCTTGGATTCATGTGTTGTGCACTGCAGTGACAAGCTATTTAAGGATAAATTACTTGGAGGAACTTTCCTTCCACATTTCACAGCCTTTCTGGAATGAAAGGCAAAGGAATGTTTAGGTCTACAAATGGGTGCATAGTTTCGTGCAATATGAAGTTGTTCATCGGTGATAATCAGCAATTGTAATGATCACGGCTCCGGTGCTGAATTATGGAAGAAACTGGATACAGATTTATAATCTGTAAAATTGGAAACTCTTAACAAGGCTGTGGTGCTGCAAAAAAGAGATGATCTTTTTGTTCAGACATTTCAGACCACTAAAATCTACTCTACACAGTCTTGCCAAGTTTCATACAGCAAAGAACATCTGCACTGCACCATATCTTATTGATCTGTGTGCAGAAATGTCTTGGCTAGTGCTGAACAGCTGAATCACTGGGGATGTAGAAGTAGCTGAGAAGTCCCTGCTCAGACCAGTTCCAGTGGGATTAGGCTCCTTCCACAGCTCTAGCCACGACTGCTGCCTAAAGCTGTGCTGCACAGCACTGACGCATAAATATTCACTTGGAGCAGCTTATATTTCCAACACACTGATTTTTTTTTTCCTGTGTATTGTGCTTTTACTGTCTCTTTGTGTGTATCGACAGCTGGTGGATGTGGTCAGCGCAGTCGGAATTTGTGCCCAAGTCTGAAAGAAGTCAACTATTTCAAAGGAGCAAGGAGGATAAAAATCCCTGCACACAAACCCTCCAAAAGTTACACCCTCCTTTGTGATTCCCCACATGCATTTTTTCATGTAATAGACTGCATTTTTCAGAAACATAGCTGTGTGTTGCTGAAAATATAGACCACCATCTGTTATTCCAGCCTTTACTCCCTAAAATTTAAAGGTGAAATATTTAGTCAAATCACCTACTTCAAAGCACACTATAATCTTTTCTTTCTGAAAGCTGCATTGAACTCCTCATCCAGAAATGCACTTTAAACACAAGGCATAGAAAGGATAAATTAGCAGCATGGCCTATCCAAAAAAATCAGAAGAAAACCCTACCAAGCTTAATGTCATCAGTAGTGTGGGCTCTGTTCTGCTTGGATGGCAGAAGCTGGAATTTAACCTCACTTTTAAAGGAGCATAAGAGGAGTTTTCCCACACTTCCAAAAAATCAAAGCAGTGCCCTAGAGGAAGGAAAAAAGGGGGTCAATATTCCTGCAGCACATCGTGAAGCATAATTTCTAGGGATTATCACCATCATTAGCAGAAGCAAGTACAGACAGCCTGCATCTATCAATTGGGCTCCCTCATTCTTTAAGGCACTTTGGGCTTATTATTTATCAAGAAAAAAGAATACCTATAGCTTCCCAGTCCCACATGACCACCTTAGCAACAAGATGGATTTAGCGCCGAATTAATTTAGAAAATCTTTCTATATTGGCATGGTCTCAAAAAAAGATGAGTAAATATCAAAATGAGGACTGACCAGTAAATCAGATCAAAGAGTCAAGTACCCCCTTTCAGACAGGTGTCCAAGAAACTTTTTGCACTTCAATGCAGAACTGAAACTTCCCCTGAATTAATCAGTATCCATACACGGTTATAAGCTCTAGAGATACTTCCTTAGCCAGAGTAATATTTTATTAAATGTTCTCAGTGCTTTGTTTCTTTCCCTCCTTCCTTGCAGTCCTAAAGATATGGTTTTCAGAACTTGTTTGGGCTCCTGCTCATTTCCAGCCTCCAAACTCTCCTTTGGAATGGAATTCTACAGTGCAACTGCTTCTGGCAGCAGAAGAATATACTTCCATGCATTAAATAAATAAATAAATTATAATTTAAAAATCTCGTCTCTCTCACCATCCTCTACCCTACCAAAACCCCAAAATTAAAAACCCAACACAGGCCCTGGTTGCCACTTGATGTCTTCTGGACCTTGGACTGGAGGATTGCACTGTGCAGGCAACTGACCACTTTGTCTTAGACTGCCAGACAAGTTTTTTTAATCTAATCCTAAATTGCCTCAGGAACAAAGAGTGTTTCAAAATACAGACTGCCATAGCCAAAATACAAATTTAGCCATAACGTGGAGAAATGTGAAATCCAGAGGAGGGGTTTCTATTGTGCAGAGCACAGCTGTGGGCTGAAGTGTCCCACAACAAGACACAGCATGTGTGCAGTCCACAGCTCCAGCATGAACGTGGCTCACGTCCTGGCCAGTGACAAAACATTCCTGGTGACTACCACACAATTGCATCTGTCAGAAATCCCAAGCTGAACAGGAGAAAATCTGGGTCTGGAAATTTGAACTATCATTCAGAACTTGAGACAATGAGGTATGTTTCTAATCATTCCACTTTTCAAACAGACTTGTTTTCCTGTAGAAGCCTGCCTATGGCAAATAAATTGGAAACAAATCTGAAAGTTATATCATTGTACACCTGTGAGGTAAGTGAGCAAGTCTATTCTCACAGCTTGAAAACTGAGAGCACATAAACCTGCTGTGATCTCAGGTGAGATGAGGTGATCTCTGATGAAGGACCAATTGGATTATTGTAAACAAGTAGCATTTAAGATTAGGCCTTTTCCTAAAACACCACTATAAACACGAGTTAAGGGGTTCAGTGTGGGGATATCTGGGCAACTACTCCKTGGTTTGTAGCCTAGGGAAAGTTAGACTAAGTTTTCTGATTACTTTTTTGGAAATAGCTCCTCTATAATTTCATCTGTATTTAAATATATATATATAAATATATTTAAACTTAAATATATATATGTAGGTACACCAGACTTGCTGGTCAATACAGATGCCCTGTGACCTAAATAAAAAACGCTTGATTAAATGGAAAACAAGAGCAGTATTAACTTTGTGAAGAGGACAAACAAAATTGTCCGAATTTTCACAATTTCTCTGGCCACAAAAGTGACAGACCCCAATATATTCCAATACTTGACTGTTCCAGCTGTGRAAACAAACTTTTCAAAGTTCTCAAACAGCAGGCTTTCACATTTCTGGGAAATGAAACACTACTAGTTGTTTTATTTATGGTATCTTTGCTTTATGACAGTTAATGAGCTGTAATTTTATAAAAGAGAACAAAAACAATACTTCATGCCATCACAAATAGCCATCAGCATTATTTATTGCAGATGTTTTAATCTATTGTGGTAATAATGAAACATTCATTGTTTTGCTACCCTGAGCTATCTGTGAGAAATTTAAAATGACAAAAGCTCRCCCTCCCTTTCCCCCCCTGAAGCTTTTGCTCCTTTCCAGAAGGTTCTGTTGTGGAAAGGATAATGAYGCGCTTGGTAAAAATCAACATACTCGACGAAACAGCCGATGTACAAAAATAGTTTCCTGATGAAGTCTAACCAATGCCTTCTGCAGAATGCAACTGTTTGGTAGACAAACAGGACATTACAGTTGTGATTCAAATATATCAAGTCCTCAGCTCCATAATATTAATGTAAAAGAAAGTTTCACAGTATTTAGTCAGTGGTTTTAGATTTGTAACTTGAAGACTTCAAAGAGCAAGTTGAAAACCATCAATTCAGATGCATCCAGCCTCTGCTCTGATTAGGAACTCCCATGGCTGTTCAATGATCTTATCAAAGCCAAGGAGACAGGCTCATGCACGCAAGAAAATACCTGGCAGAGGTGGCCATGCTAACAGAGAACAGTGCATTGACCCAGCGTCCCCAAACTTAGCCAGCACTCTCTGCACTATAACCTGCCTTGAGCCAGCAAAGACCAGTGCTGGAACCTGCAAAAAGGCAGCTCCTTCATGGTGCTCCCTTGGTTTCCCATCTAGTAAGCAATGATAGAGRGAAATCTGGGATGATTTTACCACTCGAGCTGCATCTACTTTCACTCAAAATCATCAGGGGCAAATAAAACCCCACCAAAACCAACCAAGTCCCTGAAGACTTGCAGGACCAAGTTTTTGGATCATGTTCCAGTGAACATTCCACATCATTCCTCCTATTTCTCAGCTCAAATATTGACTAATGCAGCCCCACTTGCCTGATAAAACAAGTAGACAACTTAATTTATAGCAGGTTTAGCATCTGTCAGGCAAGTAACAAGACAATCATTCACAAGGCTCTATACCTAAGAGTGCAGGCAATTACTCAGCCGTCTGGAAAAGACAAAAGGAAAACTGAGAAATTTTGTGTGGTGAGCTCATGTTCCAGTGGTTGGTTTTCTGCAATAACACTAAGGAGCAGGGAGCCCAACTTCCACAGCTCTCCAGTGTTTGCCAGCATTGTAGCTTCACTCGAAGCCAAGTTTAATCACAGAGGAAAGAGTGAGCTGCTGAAAATGGGGATGTGTTGGGGAAGAAGACCTATAGCCTAGCTGAAGCTGTCTTGATACCATCATTACATTCTTATTGTTATAATCCAGGCATAAGGAAATGAATAATTTGTTTATATCACAGCTAAAACCTAAATCTTCAAAGATTATTGCATGAATTACTTATTCCAGTTTCCCTGAAAGTAGCCCCTATATTACATCTGCAAGAATGCAACACTCATGCTCATGGGATGCAAAAGCTTACATTCAGCTCCTTGCCCAAAGGAGTTCCCAGCAAGGATCAGCTCCTTGAACGTGTGTCCCAGACCTGTCTTGTACCCATGAATCTTAGCCAGAGTGACTGAAAGGGTGAGATGAAGCACAATCCTCCAAGCCTACATTCCTACCCTAATCCTTCATTTCCACTGCTCATACCAACCAGGCAGTGCAAGGGGAGCACTAARGAACCAGAGATCTTGCTCTTCATCACAGCTCATCGGAAAGGGTCTTTAACACCCAAAGAATTCACTTGGCATTCAGCATTAGGGAAAACAAAATCAAGTCTTGTGAAAGAAAGCTGCAGCGTCAGAAGATCATGTTACCTTAAAAAGTGCTGCCTTTATTCTCTTAACAGCTTCTGCGGCAGCTACAGATAGAATTTAATTGTGAATACTGCTCAAATAAAATGGCAACTAAGCTCAGTATTGTTATAGCTGAACTGCTCTGCATTTGTTAAAGCATGTCCAAAGAKTTCAGGTACTATTTCACATACTTTCACCCTAGCCATGAAACAGGTAACATCTCAGGATAGCCTGGCCTACTTTTCCAAGTGGATTAAAAGCCACAATCACCTAGCAACTTCAATTGCTGCATTTCCCTCTTTCAAGCCAAGTCTCAGGTATGTCCTCACACCGTCCTTATCTACCTCCACAACAGCTATATCTCCACAGCTCTCAATTTCCCCTTTGAATAGCTCAGTGATATTATCTGCTGCAGAAATACCTGGTCTCTTTAGTTTCAGGTTCCACAAAACTAGCTTAAAAACTTAGTAATATTCATGCTGCAACAGGGATCTGGGCCTTGATGTTTGATTTACAGCTTCCTAGAGCTTGTTTGCCTGAGCCAGGGGACCTTTAAACAGGTGATTTGCATAGAAGTCTTTCACAGACTGTTTCCAATAGGGATGCTTTCAAATGGAAAACAAGGTAAATGCTGCCGACCATTATCATCAGGGGAAGGAAATTCCCTCCCTGAACCAGATGAAGCTCTTCAAGAGAGTTAATTACATTGCTAATGGGATAAAAAGACAAAGAAACAAAAGCGACCTTAAAGAAACCACCGTGATGCAGAATATGTAAACAGCACTCATCGCCCCTTCTACTTGAGGCAAAACTAGAGATACTTCGGARTGTTATGAGTAGCAAGTCTAACTTTATTTTCTTTAAACCAAGGAACCTCTGCTTCCACAGGTGAGCTAATGCCGGAGAGCAAGACCACCAAATACTGAGGTTCAGTAAAGACTTCTCATAGGCGTGAATACTTAGCAGAGAATGTTGTTAAAGGTAGAGACTTAGAGATAGCCAGGGAGGAGGCTCTGACAGTGTTTAAGATATGTCAGAATTAAAGGGCACTGTAGGAATACTGTGATTTGCTTTGCAGGATGGTAAAAAAATATTATTTAAGACCTGTAAGATTGAATTCCAGTGCCCAAACCCTTAGTTAAAYGTGTGCGCTGCAAAGCCATCATTGCATGCAAAGAAACTACTATAGCACTAAGGAAAAAAACAACCACAAAACAAAGCAAAACCAAAAAAATCCCAGTAAGCCAGGTGGTAACTGTGCCACACACCTTGCAGAACAACCTAGATTCCAAACATAAGACTGCAGAGGATTCAGTGTCCTCACAAGCAGGAAGGCTTAGTCATGAGTAAGTGCCCCTCAGAAGTAGGAGCGTCAATCTCATGCTTCACAAAACTCTCATGACTACTTGGCGATGCTTTTTGAGACAGCAGATCTCGACATGAAAAACAAACTAAAGAAAACAAAATAGAATACACCAGCAGGTAATCGTAAATTGCTGTTAGAAGAGGTAATCGCTAAAGAGATCCTTAGATACCTTTATGTAAAATTTCACACCCAAACCAATTACCCGCAAACATGCTGCTTTCAGCTGAAAAATAACAAACCTGGAAAAACAGAGGTTTTGTGAAACCACCCCCTTGAACTTTTATAAATGTTTTTGTACGAAGGATAATGGAGGATTTTCCAGTACAGTGAGGATTGCTGTTSCCACAGCTTCCCAATATGAGCAACCTAATACAGCATGCATTATCCTTTAAGAACTTTTAGCACAACTATTCGTAGCATTTATATAGCATGTAAAATGATTAGGAAGACACTACAGACAATAAAGTTAAATGCAATTATGATTTACCCACCTTAAGATTAAAAGGCAAGATACAACTTTGACTGCTTTTCCCTGAACTGTATATAACTTATTCAGCTGAGAGGGCCCCAGTTTTATCTGATAGATGTTAAAACCACCAAGTGCACCTCAATCTCTTGTAATCAAAAGGGTTGTTTTGCTTTTCATCTGCCTTAATCACTTTGGTGAGATCAACAAGACTCAAAGTCTGTTAGACACTATTTCCGTAAAGCTCAGTGGGGAAAGCTTTGTAAAGACTCACTTTGATATTCTGGACTCAGTAGCAACAAAAGTTTTGGCTCTGGATTGACAAGATCAGAACTAGATATATGCCATGTGTTGTGTTAAGCCTCACCACACYTAGAGCCCTGCAACCAAAGCAAGATAACAGTAAAAAAACCCTAAAACAACCAGCCAACCAACCAAAACCAGTCCACAAGGTAAGCTTTAACCACAGACGTTTGAACAACACAGAGAAAAGGTTTAAAGACCAACAATGAACAAAAGAATAAGTTGTTTTAKCTTTATCTACCCATGGCAATTTAAGCTACCAACTCAAGGCTAAAACAATGCTATTATTTCCTCAGAGAAAGCTACCTGGACAACCTGTTCCCACTTCAGTGTTTTCAYCTCCCTGTCCCTGCAAGGGGCCACACACTAAGATTTCCTCCATCTCAGATTGTTTCATCTGTTTCCCAGTGCAGTTCAGCAGTAATCTCTCCTGACTGGATTACAAATATCCACCAGCTAATCATCACCACGAGGGCTATAGTATTTTAAAGAAATCCCAAAACCTGCTCAAGACCAAACCAATCCCAGACTGGAAAATTAATAGTGAAAGCCACCAAGCCAAAACTAAACACATKGTATTTTCATAACAAAAGTAAGATAGCCCTCTGTTTTACCAAACAGTTCTGTAACACTTACCTTCAGCTCCCACACCATACTAAAATCTTTAAATCTGCAAGACCTGGCTACTGATGGGCTGTTGTCTCTGCTGCCACTCTTCTCTCACAGTGAGACAGCTCCACAACTGGTATAAATCAATCTCATCATTAAATTTATTCCTGCCAGCTGAGGAAGGGGCCKCTTTTTACTCTGTAGCTTGGAGTACACTTCATCTACTGTGCCATTTGTCATCTCTTATGCAGCAGACTTAGCCCAGAAATGGTTATGTTTCTGGTAGACAGCCACTCTCCTAACTTTAAATGGCACCTGACAACACATTTGCCTGTCAAACTCTTGACAGTAAAAATAATTTAAAGATCTGTGATGATATATATTATAGCTATTGAAATCAGATGCAAGTCTTGAATGTGACAAGTAGGGGTTTATTACTTCAGACTGAGAGTATTCTTACACTTATTTCTCTCCATAGATGGACTGGAGATAATTCATAGCTATGAATCAAAACACTTGGCCACTTTAACAGCAATCTTTCATTCTCATTCATAAAGTGTGCACAAACTCTCCACTCATTTAGAATCCAGAACCCTTATAGACTGCTGACTACCCCAAAGTCTGAAAATTCCTGAACCATTCCTTTCCCCATCACCTCTCTTTGTGGTTTGATGATCATATGAATCCTGTTGCATAAATGGCACATTTAAAAAGGGCAATTCTTGGTTTAAGATCAGTACCTTCTGATACTCATCCTATTAAATATACTACTGTCGTTGCCATGAGATGAGAACACAGTGAGCTGTTTCCTGCAGCAGGAACCTGGAAGGCTTTTTCTCTCAGATGTTAAAATGCAACTGTCTAAATAAGTATTCTGTACAAAGTGAGACTTACAGTGTATCTTTATACCACACACGAATAACAACATTATAAAGAATTAATGTACAAATGGAGCTTTTCTACATTTTGATCATCCTTCTGAAATTCAGGCTTATAACCTATGCACACACTTTTTGGCAAATTAAGAAAACTTTCTTTGCACTTGTAAGTTGATTTCAGCTCATCAGAATAACAATTGCAGCTGACGGTTGTGTAGCTGGAATGGCTAAGGTCCTAGATGAAATGTTTTCTTACTTGCTGTTTGAGATTTAAAAACTTTTTTGACTTTTATATATGCATTTTACTGCAGACTTAAACTACTGAGGCTGAGGACAAAAATAAAAACAAACTTTCTCACAGTAATCAAATTATCTCATTGAAATAAAAGTGCCTTACATTCTATAGCATATTATCTCAACAATCTTACAGTTGTTAACAAATATTCTTTAAGTAGTTCATAATTCTCCTTTCAGTCTCATCTCTGCACTTTCTAACTCTTAAATGAATTTGTTAGTTGTCAGAAATGTATGAATACTCTTGATAACAACCAAGGTTGCAGCCTGGCAAAATTGAACAACTGTTCCCTTCTAGTGCCTTTTTTTTCCAAGAACTAATAACTTTTTTAGAACTTTCACCACCGAGATCTTGATATTTTTCCATGATGCCATCCCACACAAAAGTGAGTAGTTTTAATTAAGCAAAAAAGGCCTTATTCCTTTTGAATGAAAGAACTATTTTTCTGGGCTAGTAAGCACACAGGTATGTTTCCTTTGACTAACTGAAGCAGGTGTAGTCTGAAAGATAAAATCTCCCATGGCCATATATTTCAGCAAGTACTTGTGACCACCCAGCTCTGGAAGCTACTGGTTCTGTTACTGTTTGAAAATATGGAAATTGTCCACTAAATACAAAAAATACAGTTAGACTCAATGATCTTCAGGGTCCTTTCCAATCTAAATATTTCTATTATTCTACGAAAATGTGGCTCATTCTCTGAACTTGGAAATTATATCCGAAGAGTGTGCTGTGTGAGGGTGCAGGGATAATTTGGCTGCACAAGTGAACTGTTAATATTAGGTATTTGCATTTTTCTGAGTGTGTAAAAACACTTGAGTTACCATAGGCTTCTTTCAGATGCTGGAGCACAAGGCGAGAAAGGATCGAAGAAGTGCAAAAAGTTTGAAAAAGTTTTTAAAAAGCACAGAAATTGTATAGAACGAGCCACAGAGATTTTTTCAGGCGTTGAAACTGACACAAGGGATTAAGAAAAAAGTACATTCAAAAAGAAATCTAATTAAAACTTATTTTATGAATATTCTCCCTCTTCAGGACTGCAGACTGTGTCTATAACTGCTATGCTGAAGTACTGCAGTTACACACAGTGGCAAGCAAAGAGCTTGAACATGTCTTTATGAATATTCACAGAGCAGAAAAAGAGTTGTATGATCAAAGGCAGTTGGATAGTGCAAATATAAACCAAATGCTGGAATTTAATCTGAATTCTGGCATTTTCTGAGAGTGCAAATCAACAATTACATTYGTAGCATTTTGAGTATCTGAACATGAAATCACATCCAATGTACTTGGCAGCTTCATTGTGCTCTTTAATAATTCATAGTTTTGCTCCAAATGCTAACCTTCTGAAATAGGTGTAACTCAGCTGCAAGGCACTGACATTTGGATTTAAAATACCATACCTGTAAGAATACAACGTATTTTCCGAGAGCTCTACAAATAATCTGGCACACACTGCCAGGCTGGTGCTGTGCGTATACATGTAAGTGATTGGGGTTTTTGGGCTCTACTTGTCTTCAAGATCAAAACTCTCAAGTGACTACCTATAACATTTCACTCTAAGGAAATGGTAGAACTAAGGGTCACATCAGGCAAAGCTGGGCTCAGACTGGCTAAACTGGAGAGGCTAAGGAGGTGTTTTTTGCTAAGTAGAACCAAAGGCGTTTTAACAAGCTACTGCTTAAAGCAGCTTTAACACTTCTCTGCTGAATCTCAGTTGAAAATAATACTAAAAAAAACAAATATACTGTGAAAGCTGCTGAGAAAAACAGACAGATGCACATACCACATCTGATATCACATCTCCAAATTTCATGCAGATATGTTAATACTTTATTTATATTTGTCTAACTCTTGCTCAACTGGAGAGGTTGAATCCTGAGACTTACATGTTTGGAAATACATTCAGGTCTTCTCTAACCACCTAATGAGAAGCTGCTTTATGCTGCTTTTTATTCCAGAGCCTCATTTTGTCCTACTGAATTTATAGCCTACAACTTTTCTCTAGAGAAAGTAACAATTACCCAAGTACTGAGTAAATGCTTTTGGTACATGTGAGAGACATATATGCTGCTGTGCATGCTTTACAAGTACTATAAGTTTGTTTTCCAGCTCTKTCACAAAAGAATTCATTCCTTTTCRTAATTAATTACTCAACCATTGAGCAGGTTCTACTTGGCWGACTACTCACCATCAGAATCCGCTTTTTAAAATATTTAGTTCTCTGTATAAGTGATGGAGACTGCTGTGTGYAATCTTAAGCCTGATTTATTTTTTGGTAATACCTTATTCTTTCTTAGTGAGTAATATCACTTAAATGCAAACCAGGAGTTTTTATAAGAGCACAGAGACTCAGAATTTCTAAGGTGGTTTCAGTACACTATTGTGTAACTGCATTCTTCAAGGTCACATGTCAGTGAGATTGATCTGACTGTGAGCATTCGGTTCCCTAAGAAACACATTTTATTGCATGTTTTCTCTGTGTCTGAGACCCCTTTTCCTGGCTGCTTTRGATTTATGTATTCCTAGATACATTCTTGTCTCCTAGGACATTTTCTGTTTCATTGAGGACCCCAGGCCCATAGCAGAGATATGATGTAAATAAATGTTGTTGCACGTTGAGTGGTCCAAAGGCAAATTTTACCCTAATGAGCTTAATTTCCCTGGGCTCCCCTTACTGGCTCCTGCAGCRGAAACTCTCTGCTGAGAAGCTTTGGATAGAGAGGCTAAATTCAGCCTTCACAGAAACACCACCCTTGTTTAGTTACTACTTTAATTGACTTATACATCTGGTCTCTTGGACTCCAAACAAAATGTTAAATCATTTGATTCTTCYGTAACCAAGCGAAAACGCATTTTCCTCCATTGTGAAAAAGTTGCTGTAGTTTTTGCAAAGCTGCTTAAGTCTTGAAGTTATAACTTAAATTTTTGCTTTCTTGCTTATCTGTTCCTCATGAGTTGCTATCATTGTGAGAAGAACTAGGTACTGAAAAGCATTCTTGCACAGTAGGAGATAACATGCTGCTGTRTATACACACACAATTATGTAGAACTATCGCCAGAAACTGTGTTAAAGAGGTTTTATTGTTAAAGAAATGCTTGAGCTAATCCAGAGTTACATTTGCTTTCTACCTCTGCTGCAATGTCCTCAAAAGCCCACACATGCCCAGATATTTATGGATTGCCCCTATTTCCCTAGCTGCTCATAACATATGGCAACACTGTCAGTAATCGTCATAAAATACATCAAGAGCCAAGAACACGTACAAGGGATACCCATATATAGACTTTGCACTCTATACTGACATATCAATTCATCATTTTTTTTTAGCAACACCATGTTCTCATGCTCAAGAATCTCATGACAAGAATCTGTAAGGCCACTAATTTCCTGTGTGGCTTTTGCAAATTCTCGCACACATTTTGTCTATCATTGAATTAAGCCATGAAGTAAAGATAACAAACACAGAACTATTTATAGCACCTGGCAGGGGCATGAAGAAAATGGATMAATTAACGTCTTTAGACACCACAGTTCCTGTGAGGTTGCTGTATTATATTTCCTGGGTTGGAACTACTTCAGAAACAAAATGCTTTTGATAAAATACTGTCACAAAAGGAGGCTGAATCCTAGGATGAACTRACTCTTCAAATTGCCTTTCGAGGAAGTACTGTTAGGTGACCATTGATGATTCCTATAGTTAAATTAAGTAGTGACAATGAGTTAGAAGAGGAAAATTGGTTCATTCTGATGGAACACATTTTCACAGAGCAGAAGGTGCTGCAGCTGCAGAGAGAAAGAGGGAGAACTTCTCAAAGAATGTGTCAGGAAACAAATCAATTGCTTTTGCTGTTGTCTAGATACAGGATGAATCTCTCAAAAGTAAATATGGTATAGACCAAGGCATCTACAGCAACAGAATGATGGACAATACTTTACACAACATGATGATATATTGAACATACATCAAAATTCACAGATTTAACCTTACCTGACTCACAGGTTGAGACGTTAATGTTTAAGATTAAAAAAAAAAGAGGTATGAACTTTCTAATCTGAGTGGGATATAATACATGTCAAAGATTTGCTTTGGCACCTGCCTCATCATTTTCATATTTCTCTAACAGTTCATATGAAAAGGGTTTCTGAAATACAGCAGACACTCCTGGGAGACAATCTGACAAAACAGGCTCAAGTCTGCATCCCCCAGCACAATAGCATCATTGCTTCTCAGTCTACAATTTCCACATTATCTGGAAGGTGCTTATGTACACAGACTATCAGATGTCCAATTAAAGCTTAAAGGTGCTGCATATAAAATGCAAACTAAAATGTTTACAGTCATTAAAAAGAAGACATTAATGTCATAGTGTTATGTGAAACTAAGCAGGCTTTGCTAAAAAAAACAAACAGCGCTATTCAGGGCCATGTGATTTTTAAATCAAATACTGGATATAAACGTATCAGAAGCTGGCATGTAAAACTGTTATATTCCCAGTGATCTCAAGAAAAAAGAAAAGTTAAGTCGGTGAGAGTTTATTTTCAATGAAACAAGTAGTAAATTCCTATGTTGCTGAGCACACACACAAATGGAAAAAAAAAATCTTTATTGGTACCTGAACATTAACAAATCACACCAGCATATGTTAAAGCAACCAGAAATTGATTGTGAGAAAAATATTGTCTTTGGATATTGCTGGAAAGGGACAATTGGTGCTAAGAAAGAAAAAGAGTATATTTGTAGAATTTTATTGAAAGAACTAAAAAGAGCAAAAAGAATTGGAATATATATTTATTAGTTTCTTTGCTTTTTGAGGTTTGTTTTTTTAAGGAAGACATACACAGACACTGAATATTGGACAGAGTAAGTTAAAAACCTCATTTTAAGTAAAACCTTAAACAACAAGCATAAAATTAACATCTTGTTACGATGTCCTGTAACCTACTCTGTTTTTGTTCCAAATGTTATGTGTTGGTTTCTCTTTACACAAAACAGTAGTCTTTCTCCATTAACAATACACAGGCCCCATCTGTTTCTCATTAAATACCCTACTTTTTCCGTACTGTGTTGTGTTTCTGTTGCTGAAATCTCTCTGAGAAAAAAAGGGTTCCATAACTAAGGATTTAGATAAATTCTCAAAGCCTCCTCAGCTCTAATTCACATAGAAAAAGAAGAGTCGGCAGCTGGGAGACATTTCCTTCTCACTGACTCTAAAGAATCCCCACATCACCTCACCCTGCACCAGCCAAACGTACCCCAAGTAGCCCCAAAACGTGAAGGGACTTCTCTGTGCACTGTGGGAGAGTCAAGATTTGTTTTGGGAGAGTAGGGATGAAGGGAAGAAAGAGAGGGAGACCTCCACAAGATAGCTCCTTTCAGCAAAGCCTGTTAGGGAGAAATTGCAAATAAAAATGGAGGGAAGAAAAGCAAGTCCGTTATCTGGACTACAATATATCAGAGGAAACATTCCACAGGGGTAATTTCCCAGTTTGACAATTCAGCCCATTGGGTAGGCTGAAACAYACAAAAACCTTGATGAAAGGCAGTATAATTGACAGTGGCAAACTGACTGACTCTGAACACATGTAAAAGAAGAGCGAATAAATGTATTTGTAACAGCTACAGTTTTCAGCTCAAGTCATCACAGGCAGATGTTTCACACTAAGATTTACTAGACAATATACCCAGGATTTAATTTTTGTGATTCAAGTATTTTTCACACTTATTACTCAAACATAGACTTTTAATATGTTGTGACTGCTCAGTGCCTATCTCCACTCAAGTATGTGGTTTTGCTTTTATTTTATATCATGTTCAGTCTTGAGTAAAAAGACACTGACTCACCAAAGACTCTGCAGGACAAAAGCCATGTTACAAGGGGTAAAAAGCATTTTGCCTTAGTCAGTTTGCATCACAGAAATGACACATGATGTTGTATCACAGTACCAAGTAACACCGGTGATGGCAAATAAATGATCTCATGCACTCTTTATTATCTAGGAAGCAATCCTGATTTTTATAAATATATTGTTTGTCAATATAGACAATACACTTCTGGAGACTGCATATGCATTGTAAAATCCATATTCATTCATATCTATATAGAGTTTCTTTAGGTAGCATGCAACTAGCATGCAACTGAACAAACATACTACAGGTCTTTAGTTCCTATTTGGATGGCAAACTTTTAAAGACAGTGAGAACAGTTGAAATACTTGTCATTTATTACTTGCAAGAATGCAAATATGGGTAATTATACAAAGAACAGCCATTCCTTAATTGTTTGTGGAGAAGCCCAGTTTTAACGGGTGCTTGCAAAAAACCAAGCAAGTCCCATCACTGGTGGGGCCACTGAACAAATATTTAGAAAATAAACTTAAGGTCAGAAACCCTTCTTCAGCATTTGTACCAACAGTTGTTTGCCTTGAGCTTGCTCTCCTGTAGTTTTGGAATAGTGAAAGAAAGAAATGCAACATTATCAACCACTTCCACTTTTGGAAGAGTCTGATTTGGTGATTTTATAGTCTAATACAAAAATCCAAAGACTGCCCAGGAAAGATAAAGTACATATTACCCTGGAGATGCTCTATATAGAGAAAGCTTCGTGTTTATTATTTTGTTTCACTATTTTTCCTATGCGCATCCTTTTACAATGCAGAAATACCTCACGGTTGACACTGAGTTCTGTTTCTAAAAAAATGCATACACATTTTCTAGACTTGACTGTGGTATCTTCATTAATCCCTCACATTAAAATAAATAGTTCTATGAGTAGTCTTATATTGCCATAAGGAATTCTTTTCTTTCGTCTGTTACAGCAGAGACACATTTATAACATCAGTAGTCCAGCATCATGTCATCATAAAGCGATAATTTCACTGGGGGGCAGACCTGAAGTGGGACGTGATGAATCAGGCAACTGTTCATTTTTAAGAATGTACAAATGGCACATCAGAAAGATATTTATTACCTATAAAAATAAAAAGAATTAGCAGCTAAATCTATACTTGTTTTCTGGAAGAATATGCTTATATAAATAATATAAGCAAAAATAAAGGACTTTTTGTCAAGAGGATGCCAATGTATTCTGATGCCTGCCTCACTCTTGAAGCTTTCAGACAGGTATTGGCAACCATCATCATCTGTGGAATCCATGTAAACAAAATAACTCCCCTAGACCCACTTACTGTCAACTCATGATATGGGAGTAAAGACTTTTGCAAAAAAATACCCCAAAATTATAAGGAAATAATTGTATTWTGGCTAAAACATCTCTCTTGGCCAATACAAGTAGCCCTAACCTCCCACTGTGTTCTAACTTGATTTTTTTTCAGTGGAAAATTTTTTCAAATTTTCCAATATCTCAACCTCCAGCTGAAACTTTCCATCTTCCTGGAATTCTACAGGTACTTTGGAGAACCCCATGATGTTACAGTCAAGACCCCAGTTCTTCAAGAGGCAGGAAGTAGAATCCCAAGGATAGACTAGAATCCTGATCACAGCAGTACCAGGTTGCTTGTTTTCATGGGAATGCTGGCTGCCCCAGGGCTCTCTGCCACGTGGGTTGGCAACACTCACAAAACGTACTGGAAGAGATGCAATAGGTTAGAAAAGCTTGAAAAAGCTTAAAAAAATGACAGCTGGGGAACCAGACAATGGTGTGGTAGAGACGAGGTCACAAGGGAAAGGCAGAAGGGAAATTAATGCATTAAGTGAAGGGATAAAGATACACCCAAGTACATGCCCAGACAATACAGCATTGCTCTAGTCCCAGTTGCTATTCCCTTGGTGGGTATGGAGCAAGTAAGAGTCTCCTTTCCTTTTGCTTGATGTGGGAAAGTAGGCTAACAGTGAGATTCCAGATTCGCATGAAGAGAGGACAGGCCATCAAAAGGAAAGCATCCCTTGAAGAGAAAAACGAAATAGACAAAGTGCTGTGATTCCGAAACATTTTGCCCCCACTCATAAGCAGTGCACCTGTGACTCCCATTGCAGGCCACTTCCTGGGCTTTCATCAGCAGTGGGACACAAAAATGTCCCAGTTACAGCTCTTGGCCCTGGAGGTGAGCAGTGACTGTTTCGACCTTGCTTGAGTTGGGAAAGAGCCTGAAAAAGGAGGAGCTGAGTGCAAGTACAAGGGTTTAAGATTGCCCTAAGAGGAAAAAGAGGGAGCTTCTCTTTTCTGTTTCTTAAGACTTCTTAATTGTGGTTTTAGACGTTTGGAGTTAATAATAGTGCTCTTGGGAGGAAAGCCAAGAATTGGAGCACCATAATCTGCTTATCTAGGTACTGGGTGGTCCTCAAGTTCCTCTTTGAATACTTGTGCCTCATGATTCCATGTATCTCCAAGCAAAGAGCCAGAGAGAGATGAATTATTGGTGAACCTGACTATCTAAGATAATACTAAAAAAGGGAATGCAGTCCTGAGGATTTCAGTAGAGTTCATGTAGAGAATTGTGTTAACTCTTACATTGACCTTAGATCATAGCTAAAATAAAGTGTTAAGAATAAAAAAGGATAAAGTTACTCTTGTAGGTGGTAGGAAATACATATAAAGTTTTATGAGTGAACTACAAAGTGTTTCAAAGTAAATTATCAGCAAATATATTTAAAGGAGAACATACACAGGCTGGCTTTCAAAAATGGTACAGGAAGGTCTGCAAAGGGAAATGGGCAATTATCTCTCAACATAACTAAATCATAAAAATAACACCTTTTTTGCTGTTATTCAGAAATAAAAAATGAAAAATAAAGTTTCTAAAAATTTATAATCAAATAATTTTGCACAAAAATAGACTAAAGAGGAGTAATTATGCTTTCTTCTCTTCTAGTAAGTACTTCAAAATCATTCAAGGGACCACTTGAAATTGTGGAGTGTGTTACAGAGATATAATCTCAGAGCAGCTTCACTGCCTATCTATCATACGCTACACTGCACACTGAAATTCAATTCCAGTCAAATTTTTGAAAGGTCAAAAGTTCTGGGGCACTAAATATTCCAAATTTTAATTACTCCAAAATCTTTATGCTTTTATGAATCAATGGCATCCACTTCGGTTTTGACAGTAAAGTCTTACTGAAGCAATTTTAAAATAAAATAGTTCATTTTATCCTTATAACTTAGACAAATTAAAGTTCTAAATAAACTTATTTCTTGACATAAGAGGTCATTTCCCAGATGCTACAGACAGTATGATGGAAGCGGGACACTCAAGTTAATACCACTGACTAAGTAGTTTGCATGAGAAACTGCAAATTAGTTAAATGTTAACTGCAGAAATAGTTTGTTTTATGCTCTTCCAGATTCTCTTCTCCTTCTTATCTTTCTTTTGTCTTTTCTTTAGTTTCCTTCTGCGTTCAACTATTTAACTGTCACCTTTATGTTTGCTTCTGATTCTCTCTTCTTTTTCTCCTGTTAAAAATATCTATCCTTCCTTTCTTAATGTCTATTTTCACCATTCCTCTTATCAGAATAATAAGAAACTGATAAGTTTCTTATCAGCTACATCTACTTAAGGAGAAGAAAATGTTCCAGCATCTAAGGGCAACTATCTTTTCTGTTCATAGTTCTTTTTAGATACTGAGTTACTTGACATTAAAATGGCTACGATGAAACACTTTCCTCTGTTGTGTGAAGCAGGATTTCTTGTAAGAAATACAGCTACCTGAAAGGAAAATAAAAAAGTACTTTGAAAGTGGCCTCAAGGTTAGGAAAGGCTGGTTAAACCCTTCTGGTTACACTTTGACACCAAAGATCACTAAACAGTTTTGATTTGCTGTTCTGTTTAAAGCTTCCAAAGAAGCCTCTCGTGAAAAATGATAATATTAATATGCAAACTCGCAGTTAAATTATTTGGTACATGTCAGGGTTAAATACTGTAATAAAGAGCAAATTTGAACATCAGAGACCACTCTAGCTGCCCAAGGAGAACAAATGTTTTACTCTCTTCTGTAAGATAAGGAACTTGCTGCTTTCTTAAAAAGAACACCTATTTTTAGCAATATACCTTAATTTTTTTTCATCATATCAAGATAATTCATCTTGGCAGAGAAATTAATCTCCTGTTGGTGATGTGCTTCCGGCAGGTATTTGTCTGGGAATCCCAGTGGTCGCTGCCAAATGATGGGCACACAGGCAATGTCGCCTGAGACCTCCTAATCTCTTTCAATGTTGGTTTGATCCTTTTCTTTTCAAGCATAATTTTACTTGAGGCAGCAGCATTACTGTTAAATCCGCTGTTTTTTTAAAGGATCCAAACAGGTAAAGCCACATGTTGGAATCCTTTTCCTTTTTACCAAAACTATTGGAAAGATATATTTATTTGATAGTCAAGCATAAACCATGGAATAACTTGCAATATTTAACCCAAATACACTTCAACTTGTGTAAATAGCGCTGAGTCTGAGGAAACTTGGAAAGAAACAGCTAGATTTTGCTTTATGACAAAATTAGGACTGTGTTTCTTTTTCCATGGAGGACAGGTAAAAATTATGAGAATCAAATACCATAAGAAATTCACAACCTATCAACCAATCAATGAACAACAGTACGACACATTTAGCAAAAAAAAAAAAAAAGTTAACAATTTCAGCATATTCCCTCTACCTGGAAAACACAGGACTGGGACTCACTGACTAATGACTGATATGCTGCTGACAGGCTTTTAGCACCAACACAGAAGATAGCTGAAGCTTTTAACAAAGTAAAGTAGCTCTATATGTGCCCACATGTACATATGTATGTATCTATATATCTATATATATCTATATATATCTATTTCAACAGACAAAGAATCAGCAAGAACAGGTTTCATTCTTCTTTACCAGTGATATATTCGTGGCATTCCTAATAATAATAATAATAATGGTTAAACAGTGACCACGGTATTTGATATTTCTAGTGCCAACTACAGTAAATAAGCCAATTATGCTGATCCTAAGTTCTTTGCCTGAAATGCAAAATGAATTGAACGATAGAATAGTTCTAATGCCGTGTATAATCTTAAAATGTCATAATTCTGCTTCTACCAGAAATATGAAAGACATATATCTGCTGCAGCTGTTCACTCTGGGACAACTTTAAATTCTGACCCTTACATATGACATCCAAAACCTGCCCAGAAATTTACAATTTTATTCCCTATAAAATGAAAAAGAATTTATTCACAGATTAAGCAATTTTGATTCAGTTTTCCTAAAAAGGAAAATTACACATAGTACAGGCAAAAATATACAAAGTTATAAATGTCAAAAAATATGCTTGTACAGTCTTCAGTGTAAACATTATATACAGTATATAGCAGTTAATAATAACCAGGGTATTGCTCTGTAATTCAATTTTCTGAGAGATAGTAAGACAGTCTTAATACATTGCCATTTTAGTATCAAACAATGAGATTTCTTTGTATAATTTCCAATGATCATAGACATGTAAATCATAAAGTACAGTCATTCAAACAATAATTGTTGGATTTCTTAAACATTAAGTGAATACAAAAAAAGTAACAACATGTCAGAAGACATGACTGAATAAGCAATTAAGCAGTGATATTTTTAATATATTTAAATAGTTTGATATTGCCTCCAAGATACATGCTGTTCCCCCTTGCCCCTGACACTACCCAAATGATGTTATAATGAAAAGTACACGTTCATATGGGAATAAATCCCCTTATTTTCCTTCCATACTATTTTTTGTTGCAGTTATATTTGTTAGAAATTAACATTTCTCTCCATTCTCCTGACTACACTCATAYGAGCTGTGATGGAGCAGAACCAGGCTATAGATTTCCCAGTTCTAAGATCTCCTATGGAAAAGTAAAGAACAAAACTTCATCTGATGAGGTGTAAGCTCAGATAAAGCAAATGCCAGCCAAAAAAAAAATGAAGTTTTGCTGTGGTCCTCGCTGGACCTTGAGAAGAATGACTAAAATTGGATCACGACAGTTTTTCTGGAAAACTTCTTATGCCCCTTAATATACCATGATCTCTTTTGGAGAAGCATCACAGAGAACCTAAAGAACTGCAAAGTTATTCTGTCTTCTAAAAGACCTCTTGGAGCAAAAATGTTTTGAAATCTCTCTATTTTGTAAATATAGGATACTTTTAAAGCATTGCTAAACTGCTGCATCTGAATGCTTTAGTGAAAATTTGTTGAGATGCAGAAACCAGCGATGTCCCCTTTCATTTAATGTCATGCCTTTTGGTTTTGATTATGGAATTTAATTGTAATCCAGTTAAATAGAAACACATATTACACAATCACAAGCCTTTTCAGAATATTTTTTCATTAGAATTTTAACTATGATGTGCAAAAATGAACCAGCAAGAGAACATCTTCAAGTACTTTGTCAACCAAAAGGCAAACATGCAGCATTAATAGCAATCAACACGTAATCCATCAACTATGATTACACAACATTTTTTCTCTCAGAAATGAGCTCTCTACTGCTCAGAGTATCCAGCTCTGCATGGTATCTGCACCCCACTACCAGAGAAATTTTGACATCATGAATAGCAAAGCCAAATAATGTACAATGAGTGGCATTCCTGTAAAATCTCTCTTGTTCTTAGCGAGACTGCTGCTAAAATTTAAATAAAAGAAACACTAAAGTCTACTCCAAACATCTTCCCTTAATTTCAAGGAAAGCTGATTCAAATCCATAACTTTTAGCACATTCCACAACTGCTCTCTCTAAGGACTTAAGTAACACAATATCAAGRTGCTATAACAACTAATTTCCAACCTATTTTTCCTTTAACCAAATATTAGCAATGTGCTAATGTGCTGGCTTATGAGCACCCTGTTTTGAGAGAGGAAAGCAAATAATTTGACTCAATAAGGTCTAATAGCTAATACAGGTGACATGATTAGTTGCAAAACAATTTCCAGACAGGCGGTGGTCTTAAAWTTCTGAATGTTTGCATAATTTACCTATCATGGCTGAATGCCACCCCAAGCTGATTAACTTTATTAATGCTTTTGTGAGATGTTAATATCTAGATCACCATCTATTTCAATTCTTTGTAGAGAAAACATCTGAATGCTCAGAATCGTAAATTTTCAAACACTTGAAAGCCAATTGATCAAAACTGAATATGCAGTATTTTTACCCTGGGAACTGGCTTTTTTTCATAAAAGATACAGRCTTCATACAGATACTTATTTTAGATGACCTTTTTACTGAGCCAGAAACATACTGTTGAAAAATTTCAATCAACATACTTCAGTTGTGCCTCAGTTTCCACGAYCATTAAATTAAAGGGCTCTTTTAGTCATAATTAGTTCATATATTCAAATATTTATAAACTGTAGGCTGCTTCTTTCATGCATCCCTTATGCACACATTCACTAGTTTGGGCAGTGTGTGCTTTAGCTGTGAAGTACCTGTGAGTGGACAAGGCAGTTCTCAGCTCCACTGAGTCCATCACATCTTTCCTTAATGCTACTGATAAGAGGACTGAGAGAAGCAGCAGATTTATTGATATGTATGTTCATACTTTAGGAAAAAAAATATTGCTCAAGCTGCAGATCAGCTTCCAGATAACAGGACTGACAAATAATACTCATTCCAAGGATACCAACAGCCACCCCTCCAAGTTCTGGTTATTTTAAGGACTTCCATCACACAGGTTTTCCAAGCAACCACATCACATTTAGCTGAATTAAACAGAAAACCTTCATTCCATTTTCAATACTCCTTCTCTTTTTTAGTAATCTAAGTGTTTCTAAAAAAAAAACCAAAAACAAGCAAACCCCAAACAAAACCACAGCAAAAATTTACAGGCGTAATGATAATATTATGCTGCCCATCATGGGCATTTTTGTTTATAAATAGCTGGACAGATATAAGGAATAATGTCAGCAAGAACTGAGTTGCCCTTTAAATAGAAATAATCATCTGGTTATTTCAGTCAAACAGCTGTGTATGCAGTAGGAAGTCTCACTCCCAAATATTATGATGACTCATCTACTTTCGTTTTCTAATAGTAAATGCTCTTTTCTCTTTATAAGTGCAGCATTGATAAACCCTTCACAAGCTGCAACTCTACCTTACATCCCCTTGCCTAAAGCTGCAGATTTTAAAGTGCAGTTATGCATTTATATCCATAAAATTATCTACTATAATCACTGGGATTACAAGGTTCTTTCACACAAACTGCAGACCTGTGAGATTTGCTGCCTTTATCAAAGCTAACATCTGAAATAGCATGCACAGTGCTAAGGCTGCAAATAGAAAAGGCACAGCCTGGACATCTCCCAAGTGCCTGGAAAGAGAGGAGTTAATCAGCACAGGCTGATTAATCGGAGAGCTTCCAGTGAGACACAGGACTGTACTGCAGATGTGTGGAGCGCACTGAAGGTGTGGCCCGTGCCTTCCACATGCATATTTAAATACTTAAATTACACTGCCTTAAGGCTGCTATTAGAGAACAACCTCACGGAGAGGAGGAATTACACAGCGAAAAGAGGCCTAACACATTTCTTCAAATASAGAGCTGAGACGAAGAGAAGGAAAAGCCCGGGTTACTCACGATTCTTTTCACCTCTCCACCTTGACCCCGCTTTTATTCTAGGCGCGACGTCCACGGCAGCAGTTATGTCTATTAGCCCAAGCAGCAGCAGCAGTGACAGCACAGCCATGCCAGGTAACAAAAAAAAAAAACAAATCACCTCTACCTGGAGTACTGCTAGAGATGAATTAGAGAAGACTTTCCTTAGTAATGAACCATTGGAGCTAACAGCACTTACTCAGCAGAGGTAGAGCTAGATGTAAAATATTATTCCTACTAGAAATGTTTATTAAAAATTTCCATTGCATCGCTTATTTCCTTTATCCAGGGAGTGCAAAAACAGAAGAGTTGTAAAGGCTTCCCCTAACTGGGAGCCTCTGGCACTCAGACGCAGGAGGAGACGCAGTGGCAGCTTTCTCTGGTCCCTCAGAAGCCACCGGTTCCTCACCTGCCTCTGCCACCTCTCAGCCCTTCCCAGTATTTATCAACATTCCCCACAGCATCCTAGCAGGGGACAGAGCCAGGCTGAAAACTGAGTTTTTTTCTCCCTCCCTTCCATATTTCACTGCAGTTTCACAGAGCTGATGACACGGAACATTTTAATGTTGACACTCAAATCTCATTACGTTTATCAATGGGCACAAAAACACAGTTTGTCAAGCTTCCCCCCCTTACCCACAGAGGGGGGCAAGGGCAAAAAATAACATATCCAAGACAAAAAATAAATGCTTAAAAAAGAAACTTTTTTTTCTAAGCTGTGCAATAACTCTGTCCCTTATTCAGCACAAGTATCTTCTATTTCTAGGGAAAATAACACAAACAATACCACCTCCCACACAGGTTTCTGTCAGCAGATGCTGCATAAATGGAGCAGTTCATCGGCGGTAAGAGAAGCTCTGAGAAATTGTGTATAGAATCTGTGTTATCTAACAAACCTTCCCCCTGCAGCCCAGCAGCCTCGGGGCACCCAACACCCAGTGCAAGCAGATTCCAGCGCTTGCAGCAGCGCTGTTGGAAGAGATTTAACCCTGGATCTGTCAGTACCAGGCAACCAGATCACGAACTTCCCCGTGGCCATTGAAACAGTCTCAAGGAAAAGCTGGAACACAAATTATCTTCTATCCCTTTCACCACAATCATGAAATCATTCCACACAACTCGTGAAGACCCGGAAAATCTTAGTCCTGGGAGCTGAAAATCACTATAAGAAGACACGAGGGCTTTCCATTCATGGTGACAGAGGGCTTTAGTCTACACGAAATCTATGCTTATATCCAACAAAAGTAAATGCAAAATTTCTGGTTCTTTAGCACCATAAGCATCAGCCTCAGGAATACTTAAAATTGTTACTTATACAGTGAAACTTACTTTCTTCACAGAACAGCAATGAAATAGAGTTCTCCAAGCTGATCTTCTGCCTCACACATTGCCTACTGTCTGTTGTGTACGGATGTAACTGAGCTGCAGAATTGAGGGCTTTTTTTTAATAAAGTACTGGAGTAAATTTCTGGATACAATTTCAATTACCAGGAAAGGGGAGACAAAGTAAGTTATTTCCATTTTAATAATGCATCTATTAATTTATAATGTTCTCAACTGCTGCTCTTTGTGAAATTTGAACTCAAAATGATTAGTTCAATTGAAATACTGCACAAGCAGTTAGGAGGTGACCAGCTGAAGACACTAATTTCTAGACATTCTCATGTCAGTGATAGAAACTTTTCAAAATAGGACAGGAAGAATTTTCTCACCGAGAGCTGGCAGACCTCAGATGATCACAAGAAAGTTTCAATGGCTATTAAAGTAGTTATCCACAAACCTTTTAGAAGRGATGCTCTTTTTCTTTGGACCAGTTGGAGAAATTAGGAAGAGAGATGTGCTCTTATTTCAATTTGGGTGAGCTTCATTCCATACCAAAAGCAAAGTATTTATGGCACAGGATATAAAGAAACTGTGATCTGCTGAATCTCCTGCATGTTACACATTACAAGCAGCCTTCAGTTTTGCTCTTACTCCAGAAGTCCCTGGTGGCTGTTCCCTCTGGAGAGATGACCAAAAGGGGGTGATTTCCACATAATGGACCCAGTACTGGGGGAGTCAACACATYCTTGTCTCTGTGGGATTTCCCAATGACAAACTTTGGGTTTTTTGTGATAATTTTATTTGACAGGAGTCACATCTACGGGCTGAAGAACAATTGAGCATCACTCCTATACATGCTGCTGGGCCTTTGTCCCACAGCAAAAATAACTCCTGTGGTAACACATAGCGTGAAAATAAATGGTTGGGGAGTTCAGATTGTGTTTTTTTAAAACACTTTCTAACTCACATTATTCATGATGTGAGTTCATGCCAGTTCAGTCAACAGTCACTTGCTAAAGATGACTCATCGTGTTCCTGGTTATGTAAGACACCTGAATGTACCAAATTGTTCACTGCACTAAAATACAGCAAAGGAAAAAAACCCTCAGTTAATATAAGGCAGCCCTTTAGGAGCACATGAGCAGTAATGCAGAATGGTGTATTTAACTGTGAACGCAGAAAAAATTGGCTTTTCAAAGGACAGCTGCAGTTTTGAGCACCGAAACCAAAAGGCTTTGCAATCTCACAGTTGACAGTGAACTTTTTGAAGGACAGAGGATAAAGGTTTTCAAAGAAAAAGAAAGCCAAAGCAAAGTATGAAATTCCAGAATGAAAAAAAATTAATCTGAGCTAAAAATTCGAGCTGCCTCGTAGAAGAATCCCCTGCCTTATAGTTAGTGCTTGTTATCCTTTATCTGGTCCCAGATCCAAACTGCATTAAGCCTTGTGCTAATCAAAAGTAAACTGGTGCATCAAATTTGTATTTCAGCAGATGTTGGCTGAGCTCTCAAGCCACACGKTTGTTTTGTCTAACAGGGAATCCTACACAGAGTTAATGGAAAATTTCAGTCCTGTAGGCCAGATGGATTTTGTCTTACAAGATTAATGGAAGGGTACTTTTATGGACACAAACTCTTGCATGCCCAATTTTGCACAGGTTGCCCCCATTTATCCTGTCACAGCAGAAGGAGCTGCTGCCTTCAAAAAAGCTACTCCGTACCCTGAGAAGTGTGAAGGAATGCCCAAAGCAGCRTCTCGCGTGTGACCATTTTCATTCACAAAGAAATGCAATAAGACAGGGAAAAGTCATCACCAAAAGAGCTTTTGTATCACACTTACAAAGTGCCTSACACACTAATTAGCAGGGCAGTGGGCAATTACTGCCATCAAAGCAATGCCAGTCCACTGCCTTCCCCRCTGGAGTAATAGCAAGTAAAACCAAACCAATTAAGCATTCAGAGGTGTGAACCCAAATAAAAGGTGGCCTGCTCCTACGTGATTCAGTATTTTATAGCTCATTTAACTAGTTTCAGTTTCTGCTGTATAATTTCTGTTCATGTGAGTTCCTCAGCTATTTGAAAGCTTACTCAAAAGCAATACAATTAATTCTGGAATTAGCCATGTGGACAAATTTTTCAGAGATGCAGTGGACCACTTGAAGATATCACACCAAGGCTGGATGCCTCCCTGACTTATRTGCTGCAGTTCAGTCAAAAGGACTTGAAGATAAAATTACATAGTGAATTTATAGTCTGTATTACACTAGTACTATCTTCTATCTTTAATACACATAATTCTCTCAAATCTTCARACATATTTAATTTCTTTTCCTCTCAGCTTTCATCATGTCCCAGACTTTTAATTTCTGGTTTAGTGTGCCATAGATAAAAGTCACTTGCAATTTACTGCACAGATCTTTCCTTGGATTGAGTAGCTTGCACAGAGATTTTTATCCACAATAGGCAGAACTTCTTTCTAAAGTTCTCTCTCCCTTTGTTAGAGACTTCACCTTCTTTTAACTGGTAGCAGAGCTCTCTACAGCATCCAGGCATGGGCTTCCGGGGAGGGTTTGAAACAACTTTCTTCTGCATTCATTCACAAAGATATGATCAAAGCTACAGCCTCTCCCCCTGGAAGAGCAGCTGTCCTTTGAAAAGTCAGCTCCTCTCGTGCACAGAGGTCCTTCTCCAGTCCTCAAAGCCAAAGCCACTTCCTTGCACAGGGACGTCTCTGTCTCTTCTGAAGAACCTACCACCAACTGTGTTGGAAATTGGTGACCTGGGAAAGCTTTTTTGCCACAGAAGTCAGGTGCTGGTGTAGTGCTAAGGAGGACAGACTGACAAGGAAGAGCCTGGCTGGGCACCATGCCATGGGTTCATGAGTCATCCTCTCCTCAAAGTCACACAAGGACTGCCTCGACCTGTAAGGGCAGCTCTTGATCCCTCCGTTTCTTATCATGCAGAGTGATGAGCTGCCCTTTGGAGTCCTTGATTTTAAGGCATCTTTATCAAATTTGCAAAACAAAGCAGGTCTCTATTTCTGCAGTATGAGCTCTACTTAAACAGCTGCCACATACAGTTCTTACACTGCCTTTGATGCACTTCTGCAACAGTCTCCCCTTTTAAAAGAAAAACCTCAATCTGGTGGCCCTCAGGGAGCCTCTGCGAGGCAGCCATACAGAGACTTTGGGGCATGACAGGACAACAGTTACAGAACTCATTAAAGCTAAACATTACCCAAGTTTTATTTTACAAGCCTTATAACTCTAAAAACTCCGGGGAGATCAACTCAGATGCAGCAATGTTTGCCATGAAAACATTGTAATGCTGTGAAGTGAAGGGCACACACACATAATTCAGCAGCGTGTGTGTTGAACAGACCCACACACCATTGTACCCCTGCAGTCTTGGGGAAACACTCACATTCCCAGATCAGCTCAGCAGAAATTTTTTTGTTGTTTTGATTGCAATACAGATCTAATTAATACATCAGTGGAACAAAGATCCTGAAACTGACTGGCTTTTTTTAACCTTTCGAATGCGTAAAATTGAAATAACCTGCCAAATTCACCATTCTAACATACCTGTTATTTTTTTCTGTTTACTTATAGAACAGCAACAGTGCACTCGGCACTGTATAATCATATAAACTAACATTACCTCTCCCCTAAAGACTTCATGGTCCAGCACGACTGAGTCTTAAAATTCATCACTTCTCTGAGGGTGTATGTTTGTTTCTTAATTTCCTCACTTTAAAGCCTTTAAATTCTCAACCATAACGTTATGCATTTTGCTAGCACATTTTACATTTTTGGTGGTAGAGGAAAACAAATGTGTTCTTCATGCAAAGATACACACAAACCTTTAAGTATACGTACAGCATCTATGTATACCCGCTTCTGCTAATAAAAACCACAAACATAAAAGAGCAGGATTTGCACAATTAGAAAGCAGTTCTGATACATATTATTTAGTCTTGATTAAAGTTCTATTTAAGTAGACTGATCTTGGTTTGGGTCAACCAGCGTCACATATATACTCATTAATTATATACAATTAACAAGAAATAAAATTCCTCTTGATGAAAATTGGAAAAGAGATGATCTGGTTTTTGAGGGAAAATGTATATTTTCCTTACCCATATACCTTATCGATTTGCCATCTATTCTCATGCCCTCAAGGCAACACAGATTTTGATTTTTATTTTTTTCAGAGGCTTCAATTTTCCTGGATTTATTTTTTCCATGTGGCTACAGAAGAGTAGGCGCTAGAGAAAGCCTGTAAAGTTAAGTCAGGAGCTACTAAGGCTTTTACAAGAAATTCCTCATTACAGGCCTAGCTAGAATGAGAAAAGCAAGAATTAAGATTTTGGTTTYTTTTCTTATTTCATAACACATTCTTTTTTCTCTTTGTTTGTAAAAGATGCTTTAAGTCCTTCAGGAAGTAAATTAAAAAAAAAAAAAGCAAACTGATGTAGGAAMATGAAATAAAGAACTTATTTTGTTCTCGTTGTTAAAAATGCAGAGTGAGTTCCTATGAGATATCGCTAAACTTGCACTTGGGCAAAGGAATCATCCTTCCTAAGCAACCTAGACAAGTCAGACATTGTAACTGGATAAAGTCTAATGAGAGAACATCTCTTAAAGGCTGCTGTTTGAGCTGCAGTGGACACCTTGTCCTTCATACCAGGAGAGTTTATGCATTTACAGTCACTACTGGGAAAAAATTAAATAAAAATAAAGTGAAATAGCCAAAAAGCTAAGGACCAGAAGAGCAGGGCACTCCAAGCCCAGCTGACCCAGGGTACCCAAGTGATGCTGATGCTACTACAGCCTAGCAAGTCTCCTTCTTGCACCACCTCCTCCTACAGCCACAAATTGCTTCTGAACAAGAGAACTAATTCTTCGTTAAAAGCAGAAAGTACCAGCAGACTCTGGATCCCAATACACCATTAGTGAAGGAAGCACGGCTTTCATGAAAGCATCACATCTCAGTGTGCCTTCCTAGCCCTGGCACCAAATCAGCAAAACCCCTGAGTGCATCTSAAGTGTTCTCAGGACCCTCAACCACGGCACTTCAGGCTTTTAAAGGCTCTCTGTCTCTTGCTGCTGTGATCCCACACCAGCAGCCAGAGCGTGCCTTCTTCTAACGATTATTTAGCATTTTATATGTGACTGCACAACTAACAGTTCTTCACAGTTCTGTGTGAGCTGATATTTCAGCACAGCCAGTGTTTTATGTCAGCATAAATGAGAAGCTGTATGAGACTACCACAAGAATGCTTCCCAGATCATGTTGATAGTAAAATTTTATAAGATGATGTTGGCGCTTTTAACATCAAGTTTATGGATTAAATATGTCCCAAACACATTTAATGTATTCAAGTCATTTATCATTATCTGTTCTAACAAACTGGCAATATTTATCCTATTAATTCAGGCAAATGTAGGACTGTTTACTGAGTGGCGGAGAATTATAAGGATATGTTCAGACAAAAATAAACACAAGAAAACTAAAGTGAATATTGTTTAATGTAAAAATGTGCCATCCTACACAGGTCTCAAAATAAACTGCTAAACTGTCGTCGGCCTTCTGCTTTTCAAAAAACCTGATTGTTAGGCTAATCTGTCAGGCCTGATTTGCATTTCTATATTTACTTTTTCTCACACATTTAAAATATAATCTTAGTGGGTTTCAAGAAAACRTTCAGAGAAGGCCTGGACATTTTATGATTGCAAGATCAAATACACAGGTTGTTGCATTTTTTCTTCTTATTTATGCTTTTAAAATGTCTTTCCTTTTTTTCTAATGGCTCTTTACTGAAATCTTATTTTCCTTTCCACTGAGCTCTGGCTTCTCCATACTCCATCTCTGTGTACTACTCCCTTTTTTTCCAGTACATCATTTTCCAGCTTATCATTCCTCATCTCCTTCTCTCTGTACCTCCAGTTAACCATGCCCTACTCAGCAGTGAGGAACTGCCTGGAAGAGGTGCAAAGGAAAAGGTAGTTGAGCTGAGAACTGTGCCAACAAGAGTGAATAACTGATGATGAGAAACCCAGGCGAGCGTGGCATTGTCTCAGCAGGTGATTTTGAGTACATAAAATGAGATAAACAAGTATTTTGTAAACTGGCCCTGTGCTACAGTTCAGCTCAAAAACCTAGAAGCTGGAGCCAGCCTACCAAGTACATAAAACTCCATGAAGTTTATCCCAGAAGATAGAAATATTCCTGGTATTCACCCTGCTCATTTAAGAAAAGGAATTGCTTTCTACACATGCTTGCTGAAGAGGGCGTGATGTTGGAATACAAAATCAGCTAATTTTTCCTAGGGTGGGTGGCACCAGAAGCATGGGGAACTATCTTGGCAGATGGGCAGAGAAGAGGAACTATGACAAAATGTCTAAAAGCACCTACAAGAGTCTGGTTACACTTTTTCTGGTCCTGCCAACCCAAACTGCAATGCAGTGAAGATTTTACAATATCTTCATCCAAGCATTTGAGGACATTTCCTCTGCAGTGTTTCCATACTGACCTTCAGAACAAGAATCAAGGTCAATGTCTCACAGCCTAATAAGAAAAAAAAATCAGCTGAAGGACAACTTTATCAGGCAGTTGCATTGGTGTTAATGAATCAGGGTTTTTTTCAACTTTTTCAGTTTTCCATTTTGTCAGGGAAAACTTAATTCTCCAGTGTTGAATCTTGTTATTAGAAGACTAAGTAACTTATAATAATTTTAGCAATGACATGGCTTGTGTCCCAAATGGTGCAAATAATTCACTGACTGTACTGGATCTATAGCAAACTGTGAGCATCTGGCCTCCTCTGCTTTGATCAACATTTTCAAAGCCTGCTTGAGAAAGATGGATGTTCTTTCCTATTAAGAGAACAATGGGAACTGGGTTTCTCTGTACCCAGAGAGAAGGCAGTAATACAATTTTCAGCAGTCAGTGGAAGTTAGTGGTCTGACTTCTATTTGTGCCTTTGAAAATCTCCCCAGTGAGATTCTTTGGGTGAATTAGAGCTATGGGGTAATCTCCTAAATTGGAACAGAATCAACAAGCTAAATGAAAACATTTACCTCAAACTCTAATTTAAGCCCTGAGCTGATGGAATTAAAAATRTTGTATCTTTAATAGATGTACAGAAATAAAAGTGTCACCATTAGCTGATATATCATAACGAGCATGGGGCTAAAATTACCATTTAAAACCTCATGCAAACTCTACATTCGAGTGAAATAAAACACAAACACATTTAATATGGTTTTCTRTGGGTTGGGATACAGCAATAGTAGGAACACAGGCCACTGTGCCTGACTTTTGTTTATATTTCAAACTAAAAAATACATTCTTAGCTGATCCAGGGCAGAGTTTTACTTTATGTTTCATGTTGTCCTACTGTACACAGATGTGTTAATGGAAATCAGCCCAAAAGCAAAAGTGTGTGTTTTTAATAAGTTCCACACTTTCTAAATTAGAAAATCACCATCATAATAYATTGGTGTTTAGAACAATGTAATAAGAACTTAGACACCGGAAAATAAACATTCCTAAGCATATGAACTACTTGAAATTAATAACCTCATCAATAAAATCAATACTTTCCTCATAGTTCTTAGTAATTGCTTCCAATATTGACTTTTTTTTTTTTTGATAAGGCAGTGTAAGGCTTGCTTAACATTTGCATTACTGATATTGTTTTTATGTATCATAAAGAGAAGCATTTTTCTGGAAAAAACATTGAAAATGAACATGTGGAATAACCAAGGAACAACTGGAAACAGCCAAGTGACCATTTTAAAGATTAAAAAATCAAAATTTGGAGACATCTAAGCCTGAATAATTTTCCTTCAAAAAAAATTGAAATACCCATAAAATGCAAATGTACCCATTTATTTACTGGTAGCAGTTTGTTACGGGCATAAAAATTTGTGCATTAAAGTGTAAGATGTGGCTTTAACAAAAACTGTGACTGTAATTACCACATTCTCCTCTCTAGTAYGAGGATTAAACATAATAAATCATTATATAGATAAGATTAATTTCTGAGAGGCAGAGCTATGTAACAATTTTTTTTACAGATAAGATGGATGTATTATGTATAACATATACAAATAAGTTGTAATAATTGAAACAAAATAAAAAGAACCTAAACTTTATTAAGGGCAGATGAGAGAGTAATTATTATACTTTCTTATTAGATCGGAGTGATGATTATCMCCTTTCAGAATTATAACTCTCTGTTTATTCAAACAAATACAGCCTGAATACTTTACAATGGTTTCACCAACTTCAGGTGTTACCTCCACAGGAAAAAAAAAAACCATCTAATTAGTAAGTCTAGTCTATTCCTCTTCTCTTCCTTTTTCTTTGTCCCTATTTTTTTTGTTTTCCACRTTAGCTAAGTTAACACATTCACTTCTTGCATGGGGACCAGTTGTCTGATCCATTTCACAGATCTCTGCTCTGTTGACAGTTACTCTAGGTGCATTCAGAGCTATTTTAAAGATGGAAGCTTTTAACACGACTTCCCCAAACATGACAGCTAAGACAATAGTTTAAAATTTTAAAGAGCCTGTAAAAACCTCCATTAAAAAAAAAAAAAAAAACAAAAACAACAAAACAAAACACTTTAAAGGAAAATTTAATCAGATTTTATAAATATTAGCAGTTACAGTAATATTGATAGCTTTTCAGATAAAAGACTAATTTTGAAGTATAAAATCTATATTGCTACTAAGGATTAGCATAAAATCAAAGTATATTTGCCTGTGTTATGGTATATRACATGGAAGGTTTTTGTAAAGAGTAAAAATTAACCCCTGAAACCTACTGGGCTTGCATTTTCACTGCAGTGAATAGGGAGTCAGTAATCTGTAAAAAATGAAGCCTGTAAAGTGTGCAGTATGACAGCCTGCCCGTGCCTCCCAAAGTAGGGACTCCTGTCTTCTCAAACTGAAGGCTTGACATGAGCACAAATAAAGACCAAAAGTGCCACGAAGGAGGTGAGGGAGTGCAAAGGGTGAGTGGCAGTCCTTGGGAAGGGTGGGCACCTGAGCGGGCTCCAGCCTGACACATTGGCAGGGGATGGATGCTCAKACTGGAAACTGCCTGAATATGATTTTTTGTGGGGCCCTTGAAGTAGGTGAAAGCATTCCTGGCTGACTCCCACTCCACATTTCTTTCTCTCCATTGTGGATTGCTGCAATTTGGCTCAAAATGTCTAATACAAGCCCAGAGGTCTGGGTCAAAAGTTTTTGGGTTTTTTTAGATGTATATACACTCAATGTCCATTGCATAAGTGAGTCTCAGCCTCGCTGTACCAGGACACCTTTAACATTCCCACTGGCTTTGGMGTGAACAACTGCCTCTAAAAGTAGGTTTTTTTTTCCCCCACCATATTCCAAGACCTATGATTAGCTTCTGCTCTGCAATGGGACTTCATGAATTCGAGTTTAAAAAAATAAAATCACTCAAAGAGAAGCCACAGTCAACTCTAATGYAAACAAACTCCACAGAAATTAAAAGCATTTGGTTCACAAACCTCAGGGCAGATTTCAATCCCACATCACTATGACATCTGGAAAGAAGGAAAGAGGGGAGAGAAAACCCTGTAAGAACAGCACAGAGTTCTTCCCTTTGCTCATTGTTGTTTTCATTCCCTCATCTTTTTCCTCATTTTCTCCTTCTCTCTATCCTCTACATTTCTTCACACAGCMCACACTTAACTGGACAGCTAGGGCAAGTCACGTGGATGAACTTCATATATGCCAATTCAGTTTGTCTAAATAATTTATTCATTTAACATGAAGTTCACTGGTTTATCAGACTACAYGTTTGGAGGATTTTTTTACAGAAAGATTTGTCCTCAATTGAATTCATGAACCCATCCTCACACTATCTTTGCAGGGATTCTTTAAAAATTTGCTCTTTTCCTCTCTTTGGAGCAGTTCAGGTCATTTTCTTGGAATGTAATACATCCTTATATATAAATATATGCAATATATGCTAGGATATTTTTACWAATTTTTTATAGCAAGGAAACAGATGGAGAACAAAACGAAACAAATACCTAACATCTTGTTTTGTAAGGTGATAGCTTCTCCACTAACTGGCTGCTACACTCTGTGGCAGAAACTGCACGGCCACCTGTGGATCCATTCCCAGTTATCTGTAATTTAGCCTATTAGCCCTAACGCTACATGACATAATTCTCTGCTTACAACATATGTCGGCAGTTTYACTCTGTGAGGTCCATTTACTGAGTCTAAAGTGCCAGCACACAGCAAAACTGGGCAGTGTATACACAGAAATCCCCAGAGTAACTTGGTATTTGTAAACCCATAATGCTGCTTGATTTGCTTTGAATTAGATATATTTTAAATTCATGATTCTGAAATGTGTGTAACTGCTTCATGGCTACCATCCTCACTGTGCCTATTATGCAATACAAGGCTACCTAGACCAGAAATTAGGAACTGTAACTTGCTGTCACAGTTTAGAAAATGGCATAAAAGAAAACCCCAAACAAAAAAAAAMCCCACCCAGCTGAAGAAGGAATACGGAACTCAGTATTTCTGGAACTCAATGGGAGTTATAACCAAAGTACTTAACGGAGCAATGAAACAATTGAATAAATTTGCAGCTACTGAAAGATGTCTGAAATTTATTTTGTAACTAACTCCAACTCATCATATTGGCTTTTAAAAGTTAACCTCAAAGAAAGTTTGGAAAAAAAATTGGTTCTGAAAACTGGTTTTTAAAACCTCTTTTTATATTTTGTTTAATTTAGATTGCAGATTTCACTGTATCAACTGTTGCTAAAGCCAATACTAGTAATTATAAATGGCACCAATATGGACAGATTAATTTTAAACAACAGAATTTTAACAGGAAGAAATAACAATTYTCATTTGTATAGGTTTTAAATAATTAAATTTAAGAACATTTGGATCCAAAGTATGCAGCCATTTTAAATGAAGGCTATGACAGGTGACTGTAGACATTATGAAGATTATTACTCAAAATTAAACATTTTTTCAGACTACAATACAGAAATGTGAAAGGCTTCGGGCATACTTTCTAAATCCTTTGCTATCAAATACTGACTTGGCTCTGATACTTCAAATTCCAAAGGTAAGGATTCAGCAGACCTATAAATACTCCTTTGGGGTACAGGGATATTTTTTAGTTCTGCAACCCAGAAGAATTGATTAATTAGTATTTGCAAAAGTATTAAGGTGTCTGGATAAAATTTGTTCTAGGATAGAAGCATGTGCTTTTGAACTTGAGCCACCAAACACCGATGAATTAGATATTTGGCTTTGTATTAACTTGAGAAGTTCTGCGTCAGCATTTTACAATTGCAGCACATATTTCAATTTCATTGGCAAACCACAACTCATTAGAAGTCTAATTTATACATAGCCAAGTGGTATGGCTTGTCAAATAGGAACATATGAACTTGGAAATCGCCAACATTTTCCCATAATTTCAGAATTTTTCAGCCTTCTTGAAAGGGAGAGTTAACAGTTTTAAGATTTTCTAGAGTACATCTGAATAATTTCAGGGGCCAAATCTTTTATTCTGTGTTTCAGTGCCAGCACAAGGTTCCTTCAAAACCATCTTCCCCGGTTTTTTTCTTGAAATAATATTCCATGCAAGACTTCTGGTTCTGGCAGCAGAACATCCATATTTTCTTTTATTCTTCTTTGAATCTTAAGAGTTTCTCCAACTCCTCATARAAAAAGATCATGAGAACATTTTATTCTCTCAAGCACACAGAAGAGAACTGTAGACAGGAAAATCATGAGGCAGAATTTGAAAATAAAAYGGTAAGAAGGATTAATGAAGAATGAAGAGAGTTGTAATGAAGAATGGAGACAGTTGTTTGATTTAGTTGCTCTAAATCAAAATGAAAATCAAAAAGGAAAAAAAAATCAGCAGAAAAAGAAGACTTATTTTTGGTCAGATTTTTGTCAGGAACTTTTCTCAAGCTGTGAAGCTGATAAACTACTCCAAATGGTCTTAGACCAAAAAAAAAAATATATAGAAAATGTGAAGTTTGAGAGCCAAAAAACCTAAAAATATARTGATCAGTTGCAGTGTGCTCACCAATCCTGCCTGAACCTCCCTTCTAAATTTACAGAAATTAAAAACATTAAAGCTACAATAATATTCTTTTCTCTTTACAGCTGAAATACCTGAATTGAAATATCTGCTCAAAACCTTCTTATTTTAGGGCATTTAATTTGCCTGAAATCCACAAGCAAAAATTKATTATTTAGTACTCTTTTTACAGGAATTCTTTTAAACAAAATTCTTCTAGACATTTTATATCAAAACTTTTTTCTGAAACAGTCTCCATGGCTAGAACAGTCTATAATTAAGCCAAATATAAAATTGAAGTAATTTACTACAGTCTATATAATGGTTGTAGCTTTGTTCACCAAGTTTTCAAGAGCAATATTATTMACTCAAACCATAACATAACTGTTTTGTCATGGCTCTTGGCAGATAAAGCAGAATGAACAGGTATGTGTACTCTACTCACTGGACAGGAGCAAGACTACATTTAATTTATTACAGCCTTTCAAATAGCTCTGCTGTGTATTGCACAAAATGTCAGTCCGAAAGTTTCAATGGAAATCTAATAAAGTTTTTCATCCCTATGACCTCACTGTACCTTTTGTTCTGAGAAATGTGCACATAGTTTGCTTGTTCATTTGTTATTTTTTTTTTTTTAAAAAGTGAACCCGATACATTGAATTGATTTTTATTCCTGATTTTCCAATATTGATTTTARTATGGAATAGAATAATTTCCAGTTAGGAATGGTAAAACTGCAAAGCTTGAGCATATCATTATTGCCATTAGTACTAGGTTCTAATGCTCAGTATGTATTGAACAAGGTATGTTGCTGCAGCTAATAGTGATTAATAGTAGTTTATGCTCCCGTTTTAATTTTATTAGAATGCCATCTATGCTGAATAATATCACATTGGACTATTCATTTTTGCTCCAGCCACAGAGTGGATTTTGGGTCATCCACCTCCTGGAGAACAGGAACAGAGCAGCAAGTCTCCTATTAGCTGTGGGGGCTGCTCCCAGCCCCATAAACACAAAACCAAAACCAGATGTCAGAGATCTGCYGCGGAGATTTGAGGATATCTTGTGGCTCTCAGGTACAAAATAAACCTCTGATGAATTTTTTTTTTAATGAGGCAGTAGGACTTAAGCATCACAAAATGCTCACAGAGAATATTGTAAGTTGTTTCTACCTCATGCAATGCTGAAACCACTCCAAGCATCTTAAATGTGGATACTATTCCAAATGTATTTCTTCACCCCTCACTCATTATCTCTAAATATATGAAGGTGAAAGTTATACAATAATAAAAGTTGGACTTCCAAGATAATTATCCAAAATAAAATACATCAAACTTCTTATACTATGGAACCAAGTTCATGATATTTTGCTGTCAAATGAAATTCTGTTTAGCTCCAACTGATCTTCTCTTGCTTAAAAAKTGTTACACAAACATTTTGGAAGAGAGGATCTACAATAAAGACGGTGCTAAACTGAGAAGCTCCACACATGGGAACTAATTATGTAGCTGACAGGCTCAAAAATATCCTTAAAGAATACTTCACCCTTAGAGATAATTTAGCCATGGAAGTTCTCATACGGAATTCAGTCCAAAACTTTGACAAAAACAAGTGTCAGTGTCTCAGAAAGGCCTTTAAATAAGATGACTGGGGAAGAAGAAAAGCACAGCTTTGCTCAGAAATTATAAATTCTAGAAAATATACACACAATTAAAATTCCTTAATGCTGAAGCATTAAGAAAAAAATCCTAAAATATAGTATGTCTTTCCTCAAGGAAAAAGACCAYGAACCTGCTTTGACAAACTTTAGTCATGTACAAAAATGAGAATTTATTTTAAAGTCTTAGATTGTTCCAGTTTTCTTTAAGTATAGACTGTGAGAGGTTAATGTAATCTCTACCCATTTTAGAAAGATTGAAAAAAGAATCTCAAGCAGTTCAAGCTTGTGTGACGAAATTTATAATTTAATGTTTCATAATAAAATACTTGCTAGGGTTAATTTATTTTCTGTGTTCTATAAGAATCATAGCTGCAAAATTATAAAAAGGATTATTAAAAGTGCTGAAGTAGTTTTCTCTTACTTTAAGTCGGACAGTCCTCTAATGCTTTTTTCTCACTAGTGTGCATGCTAAGGAAAGAAGATGCAGTCTTCCAAATATAATTTTAAGGATTATTTCACTAGCTCATCCTTCTGAACTCTTCTATATGCTCCACCTACAATTACAGACAACTTAATATTGAAGTAATTTACAATAATGCATCTGATGTCTTTGTTTACCAAGAAAATTTTCAAAGCAGTATYATTTACCTAAACTTCAATCTGATTTGCTATTTTTTTTCTAAATGAGTTTTTTCAACAGAAACCTCATCCATGGTTCTTGTTACTGATMTCCTCCTCCTCCAAATAATTTAGTACAGGAGAATGTGTTACAGTCTTCCTTGTTCCTAAAGCAATTCCTAATTCTTATTTAGTGAGGTTTGCAATGAAAAATATACTGACAAAACACATTCYTGTTATAATTATATTAAATAGTGACTTTGATGTTTAAGTTCTCRTTCATTAAGAGTTTTAAAATTTAACCCTTATCCATGAAGATGCAAGACYTAAGTGGACTAATTCTTAACAGCAAAACTTGCAGATACCTAAATAAAAATGCCCCTTAACAAAATTGTTGTGTACGTTCTGTACACAAAWGTAAAAATGTCTCTCCAGAAACAAGATGAGGGACAAGCCACATACATCTGCCACAGACAGTCCTCAGTGGATTAAAAGTGGAAAATTCAGGTGGATTGATACCATCAGTCCAGAAAAAAAACCCTCAGAACTCACAAAGTGCCTACTGTACAATGACCTAATGTATAGAAAATGAAAAAAAAGTCTTGAAAATAACCTGTAGATATAATTATCTTACAGGAGAAAATTTGTTTTAAACATAACTTACAGAATACAGAAGATAAATTGGTAAAGATAATGGTAAACTGATAAAAGCACAATTGATAAAAGAGAGATGATCTCTCTTAAATTACCACTTACAGTAAATTCAGGCAAGAAAAATGAGGTTTTGAATTGATACATCACAGAAGTCAGGGATGTCAAAACTGTATTTTCTAAGAGTTCATTATGAAATRTAACTAAGACTGAAATTAATCTTCGTGGTCTTCAGAAATTGCATTACAACATATAGCTCAGGGATGTAGTGAACAGGTTCATATCTGTCCACAGAAAGCAGAAGTGCCTTTTTGGAGTCATTAGTCAGCCTTGGACAAGAAAAAGCCCAAGAATTGTATTTATAAGGGAAGATATGTCACTGCAGGGAAKCTTATCTGTTTATTTCCTATCAGCTTCATCCATCTCTTCTGGCTGATGCTTAAACTAAAAGTGAATCAGCTCACAGATGTCGCAGTCTGSAGTCCTGTGTTTCACTGTGAAAGGGCACTGCAAACAGGTCATAGCAGCTTGGCATGAGGCTTATCCAGCTTCATGAGGACAGAAAGGGGAGAGTAGCAACTGCTCTGCCATGTGATTGTCATGTCTTTTGTTTCTATGTCAACCCAGGGGAACTCCACAGCTCACTTCTGTTCCTCAGTTTCAGTCAGTCACTTCCATCAGCCACGTTCTGAGCTCTGCTTGTCCTGTCATCCCCGTGGTCATACATACACTGGAGGATCAGGAATGACACTCCCTTAACATCTTTGAAGGTGTCCTCCTACCCCCAGACTGGGTACCTCGAGCCTGGAAGGAGATCAGCACCAGCTAACCCGCTTAAACATTCATAAGCCACTTGCACAGGCTTTGGGCTGCCGGAGCTAACAAGCACACACCAAAAGTTTATGACCAAAAGCTTCTGAGTCTCTGCACTTAGCCATGCTGCACAAAAAGCCTTTGACCTTGAAAATATTTGAGTGCCAGGACACCTCCCCTCTCACTGCAGTAGAGATTCCCAGTAATTAAGAATCCAAGATTTTGCCAGAGTTACTCAGTTGCAGGTGCATGACACACCAGACAAATTCTGAAAGGTCCTGATGTGATAAATAGGAATAAACTGAAAATTGTTTTAATGACCATATCCACATGTTTTTAAGTTGTGAATGTATAATGCCACAGCAAAGAGAAAACCAAACTCAACATTATATTCACTGAGAGAGAAAAAAAATGCAGTTGTAAGCCAGCAAAACTGTAACATATGAAGCAGATAGCTGCTGCCTGTCAGTATAATCTGCTAGGAATAAGGTTCTTAAGCTCCATCCTTCTGGGCATGTAGGAAAAAGAAGTCACTACAGCAGTGAGAAGAGAAAATATTCTTCTTTAAGGTCAGAGGGGCAACTCCTATTTGTTGGCAAATAGACTCATGATAAAGCATGATATGATCAAAGGGGCAATCCAGAACAAAGCCAAGGCACTGTTGCCTGGTTTTCTAATGTCACACGCACTGGAGTGAATGTGAGATTAAAAGAACACAGTATTAGGCAGCACACAACCTCCACATTTTGTACATGTACAATACCTTGCTAAGAATATTAAAATATTACTGTTGCTCTTGTGATGTGTGCTCTTAGAAGGGTAAAACCTGATTACAAAGACGACCCTGACCATGCAGAGTCTCGTGCACATTGAACACGATGTATTAAAAACGGAATTCTGCAACAGCTGAAGGACAGGGAAATGAGGACTGGGAAAAAAAAAAAAAAAAAAAAAAAAAGAGAAAGAGTCAGGGAAATGTAGACCCCGAGGCACGCAGCAACAATTTATTCAACCTGCCTGCTGGCTGTTGGGTACTTCAAGCTCACTAGAATATGTTCCAGTACTGATAAAAAAAATGTGTCACATGGAGGTGGAGGAAAAATAGAAAAGCGTGTTGAAACTTGTGGTCAGAATTCATAATCCCTATTCAGCAATGCCTAGTAAATGAAAAAAGAACAAGCAGCAGTAAATAGTTTTTACCTGACCTTCAGACAGGATTTTTTTACTATTGTTGGGATGATTTGAGAGACTGGTAGATTTGCACCTTTTTTAACATTTGCATCTCATCTCCTCTTTTKGCTTTATGAATTCCTTGCATCCACAAAATAGTTTTAGGCATTTAGTGTCCAAATTTCAGCTGTATCTTCAAATATTTGCTGATTTTACTTGGTATTGTTTCTGTGCCCTGTCTAAGCATGTAAAAGAATACTGAAAAAAAACCAATCAGAAGTACCAAACAAATCTACACTTTTTGCACAAATCTTCCATGCAATGTATGTTTGCACAAACAAATCATATTTCCTTTTTTTGAAACAATTTTCTAGGGGAAAAAAATATCTAGAGGAGCTCTAGTAAGAATTCAGATATGAACAAAACTTCTATTTATCTATGGCTGCATGCTTGTCATTTATTCATACACACAAATCTGCAGAGCCTTTTTTTCTGGTTAACTTACTTTCATTCCCTAGTTTATCAGCCAAATATCTGCCCATAGCTGGTGTTTCCTAAAGGTGTTTCCCCGTGTTCCTTAAGTTTGTTCCAGCAAAGTTATGGCATAAAGAATTGTTGGCAATTTGGTGTTTTTGCCCCCCTTGTGACAAGTAATACCTCGCAACAGATGCTATTCATTTCTTCTGGGTGAGCTTGGTTCTTACTGGGCTTGCAAGGTAATACAGGGAATGGAATGATGAATAGTGTAAAAGTAAATGAGTTGAGAAAAGTAATACTTTAGAAAAACAGAAATGGAGCTGGGATGTGAAAATGGTGGTGGAGACAAAAGTGTTTGTGGTTAATGAAGAAAATAATTGGAAAGGGTAAGTTTTACAGCCTGCGTTGGCTGTTCCTATTAGAAGATCCAATCTCCCATATCCGCAGGATGACAACTTAAAAGAGATCTTGGAGGCTGACAAAGCCCTCAGTGTAACACCATAACGCTACTTTCACAAAGAATTTATGAGGACATGGCAGTGAAAAACTGGACTCCTTCCCTTCCTCTGAAGGAGAGCAGGAAGATTAGAAAGACAAAAAACCCAGCATCATACACATAAATAACCCACATGCACAAAACTAAGTTGCAGTGTCTAACACAACACTCCTGCAAGCACGCTTGAACACAAGGTGCTGATAATGGTGAGTTTGAAAAAACTGCTAAATTGTGGCTAAAGCATCTAAAATAGGATTTGCAGAGGCACTCAGTGTAGATTTAATTGGTTTGCCAAAAGCAGCAGGGATTTTTGATGCTGCTTCAACAGAAAACAGAGCTGAATCATGTTCTCCTTTTGAATACTTTTGAAAGCTAATGGTTGGTCTTTGACAAACTGCACAACTTTTCTGCAACACATAATTAGCCACACAAATACTCATGGCTTTGATGCCTGAGTGTTTCATTGCCATAAATACCACGGGCAAGTCATCACACTGAAATCAAGGTAAACTTAAACCACTGCAGCTTTTGGGGACCTTCTGGTGACAGTGGATTTCCACTTGAGGTGTTACATCAATGCTCTGGGCAGCACCTAGGAATGAACTGGGAGGATTCAGCATGTTGGGTTTAATTAAAAAAGCCTCAAATGGTCTAAGAATATGCTTAAATGGGAATGTGATAAATACCTGCAGCTATTTCMGCGTGAACAGAAGGACTCTGGTGGTTTGCATTCATTTGGTAGAAGTGCAGATGAAAAATTAATGTGGCAGCCCCCTGACCATGCCCTTACCTCTGTAACTTTCCAAGGATGTGGGAGAAGAGGCAGCTGACACTCAGAAAAAGCAGAGCCATCATTTAGTTTTAGCGTGATTATGGTTTCTTTCTATGCTGTTTGGTTTGCACTTGTAATTGTGGGTTCCAAATTATGGTGGTAATCCAGAATTTGGGATAGGCATTCTCCCCACTGCCTCCAGCATTACAACATTTAACTGATTCTACAAACACAGAACGACTGAAGTTGAAGCACATCATAGAAGAATTCTTCAACAATGAAGAAYATTTCCCTGTAGAAAATTAACTTTTCTTTTTTTGGATCACGTTTAATTTTATTATTAGAGGATAAATGTCTCTCACATGTACTAAATTTTCAGAGGTTAAAGGCATGTCATAGATTTGATTTCTCACCTAACTGTACCTGCTAACATATGATCAAAAAATACTTTCGGTTTAAAGTGCCATACCTCCAGCAAAATAAATATGTCTTGAAGTACTACTCCTAGATTTAACAGTAATTCTCTTGAAGCAGGCACTGTGTAATATTTTGCATCAATTTTTTTTATTCTTCCAGGAAATTAACAGAGTTAATTGTAGATTAGATGACCTAGGTGCTTTGCCTTTTCTTTTGCAATCTTTATGAGACTAATCTGTCAAAAAAATTAAGATAAAAATTCAAAGATGAAAAGGAAAGCACACCTGCCAAAATGCCTCACTAATTAGAAATAATTTTAAAAGACGACTATTAAATACAATTTGTTCTGCATTTCATGACAATGAAATATACTTGAACATTTCAAATCCTTTCTCATCATTTTTTTTAAATCAGAATTTCCTACATTGTCACAACTTGGGAATCCCAAAGCATTTTTTTTTGGAAGTGCACACATCTGCATAAAAAGTGACTATTCAATTTATATCATCACTGCTGTGCCCTATCATTGTTCCCACTACTGAAGAAAATCTTCTGTCAATGCAATGTGATGATAGATGGCCTGGAGAAAGAACAGGGCAATTAACCTTTCTTAAGCTTATTCTTGTTTAAGTGAGATAATAGAATTTGATTTTTCTTTTCAGAGACTTCTGAGTTTTAAAAATTATTTTACATTATGGAGCAGCCAAGCTCTTTCTATGTTCCTTATGAAACAAGTTTACAATTTTTGTATTATGCATTTGCTTGTCATTCAAGAGAAATTCAACTCATTATAATAAGCCCATAAAAATATAGCTCTAAATACAAAGACCTGCTGAATAAAAAAATACAGTTCAGGTTTTGTGTTCTAATTTGTTTTCTAGTTTCCTGATGATGACTTTAAAATGGATTATCCTGAAGTTTTTAAGCTTACTGAAAGCTTACTCTCTACAAAAGAATTGAAAATTCTTCTCTAAAATAAGAATTAAATAAGGGTTTAAAATTTTGGTGTTGTTAGCATGGGCTAGGAGCTGACGGGAATTTCAGCCTGAAACAGAAGTAGAAGAGGTGGAAGTGTTGATTAACATGCACACACCTTTTACTGGACACAAAAAAGGGTCCACTTGTGACAGCTCCTGTTAAAAAAGGCTAAGTGACTTTTCAAAGTCACACAGGGATGACTTTGCCTTCTGATTTTCGTTCTCTTGCTCCATTAGATCTCCACAGTGCTCCACACTCATCCTGACAGGAGGATGTGCATGAGCTCATCGTGACTGACAGCTTGCTGTACTGTCACCCTACATAAGGAATATTAAAAGAAAAAAGGAACTACAGTCCTTAAAGCAGGTTGCAGAAAACCTTGAAATACTACTTCTCAATATTATAAATACCTCACAATGTCAGTCAAAGGCATAATTTTATCCCTTGGAAACATGTGGTTGCACATTTAGCTTTTTATTTTTTGTCCTAGTGGGAAGAGAAAATCAATGTCTCTCAGCATAACAGACCTCCTTGAAAATTTTTGCCCAGGCGAAAAAGTGTGTGGTTTTTGTTTTTATACTTTGGGTAATCCCACTGGGATTAATTTCATAGAACAAAATGTTATCTGGTAATGTGTCCAAATGAATAMTTAAATTGGCCCATATTGGTCAGAGCATTTCCTTATGCTGGTCAGCCTGACTCAGATCCAATAGAAAAACCCGCTGTGCTATACTACAGGAGAGCTGTTATCTGTGGAACATTATCCTATTCCTGGTGTAAAAGAGCCAGGACATCACAAAAATAGCTGCAGAGGCTGCACGGTGAGTATGGGAGGTCCTCCTGCTACAGGCAGTCAGCAACGAGGCTGATTCCCTACAGCCTCTGAAGTTTGTACAGTCAAAGAAAATATCCAGGGGAATAGAACAGCCAGCTCAGAGGCAGAAACAGGGAGCCTTCCTCCAACAACTGAGCAGGATATTGGATAAAAAAATTTAGCCTCTAGCTAAAGAGTCAGCAATGCTCACCTGAGCATCACTCCAGACTCTTGGCACAACAGTCCTGGCTGACCAAGCTATCAGTGAGCACTTCCCAGAGACCAGGCTGGGCCACAGGGCTCTCTTTTCTCCTTCATAACCACCTGCCTGAAGAAACTGGGTTCACTTGATAGAGCAAGGATTACCAGGAGGAGCTGTAAGAGCACATAAGGGGTCTAACAGTGGGAATAAAACAGGAGAGTATTAAATGGATCCTTGAGAAACTAACAAAATGCATTTACTGCTGAAAGGTACTGCTGAGATCCAGCATTTGTAGAGTGTTTTTTTCCAAGACTAATGTGACATGGACGTTTATTAATTCTTTCTTGCCAAAGAACTGACAGTGCTAAGTGCAGAAAGGAGCACTAGCGCTTACTTGCAGTGCCTGAAGAGAAGTATGAACTCATTTCATATATCTTTGTGTATAGTAAAAATTAAGATACTCTTAAGATTAACTGATTTTTCCTTGCCTTACATAATAGTAGGTTTTGTTTTCCAGGATCTGAAATTTATCTTATTACTTGTCTCTTAATAGCMTGTCTCCTTTCTTTTGCATTACTGACCTGAACAATTAAAGACTGCTGATGGTCCACCTGAATGCATGCATAGAAAAATAGAAAATGCATTATTTGATTTTTCTTCACTCAAAGAAGTAGAAGCAAAAGCATGTTTTACATGCTCTTTGTATGGTTTGACAGATGAGGCAGAGTTGAGGAAGCGTCATGTTTTGCAGCTTCCTACACAATTTAATTAGTGCTTCACATCACTATGAGTAAAGTAATGCATAATCCAATAGGATTTTCCTGATAATTTATCATCAATTATTGTTCCTCATTGTAGTGTTAAATAATACCAACCTCATTCAACATGTGAAATGAGTCCCATTGATTCCTTTGTCTTTGTAATTGAAAGGGACAGTCCCATCAGTTTCATYAGAGGTTATTTGTCCTCTAACACATCAAACAAGATTTAGAGCTTAAATATTGGGGGAAAAAAAAATCCATTCCAAAACACAAATAAACCCAAAGGTAAAATTTATAAGGTCAGTGAAATACTAATATTAGGTTCAGCTACCCAAGCATCCTAGAGGCAGATAACATATTAGCAGCTGGTACATGATTTCCCTGTGAAAATTGCAATAAAAGAAATGACTRTAGCTTAAAATCAATGCTAATACAGAGAAGTATTACAATACACATTGCAGGCCAGTATACGTTTCTGAAAAATGTACTTTCATAACTGCAGTATCAGTAGCTTTGCCAGTCACACTCATGTCACGCTCTGATTTAGGACCCAGAGAATGCTGGGACAGCAGAAGCGTCACTATTCAATCATATTATTTTTGGCTTAGGGAGAGAACATGCTTTTTAAGGAAGCAATCCAAGCCATAGATAAAAATCGGTCCTCCTTAAATAAGTACTGGAATTGCCAAAGGAGCTTAGAAATATGAGAAAACACATTTACTGGTCAGGGCAGTTAACTCTTTTTATGCTGSAAAGGCATGAAAGTAATGCAATAACATCAGGACCTATGCAGATGCTCAAGAGCTGTAGTAGATTATAAATATACAAGCAATTATTTATTTCATATTCAGAGGCTTGGCCCATTATTATCCATTGTTTCTAGAATATTTCAGTTGTGTTCTTCAACAACGTGATGCACTATCTTGAGCAGAAATCGCAAAGCAGAAAAGAAAAATAGCACTCAGCTGTCTTGGAGAAACCAATCACCAGTGTATTCATTGAGTTCAATATTATTATTCATGCATGAAAGAGCTACTTGTGAAAAGCAGTTATGGATTAGAATTGATTCCTCACATTAGGCTTCCAGAATGAACCTTTGCCTTTAAGGTGATATATATTTCCCTGATGTGAGAACCCAGTTTTCTTCCTCCGCTTTATGGAGAGAAAAGGAAGCGAGGCAGAGCTGCATCTGTAACATCACGTTACCCTGGGATTCCAATCTCTCCTGCAGCCCAAACCCACAGATTATCTTCACCCTATATTGGTTCACTTCTGCCTCTCCTGGCAAGAAAATACATTTACAGGGTAAGGACTAGCTCACACCTGAGCTTTGCTTTTAGGGGGAGGATGAGATGAAAYGGTTCAAGCCCAGTGATCTCAAGCAATGCAGAGATATTGCCTTCAGTTAGAGAAAGATGAGAAAAGAATGTTAAAACCTATTTAGCAATTAGTATGTCATAACCAAAAAGATGAACTTTTACAAATAAATCTGGTTAGTCAAACACACAAGTAAAAGAGAATAGCTTAATATTTTATAACACGCTTTTCCTGCTTGCCATCTGAATGTTTTAGTTACTGCACCAGGAATGCGTCTCCTTAGCAAGGCCTTTGCAGTTAACAAGAACTCTTCTCCTTACGTAGTGTGCTTTGTGGTAAATTTCTCTCTTGGAAGACCAATGTGCAGTGAACACTTGTATGACTTAAGGCTTAGCTTGAAAACTTTGGACCTGAATACCATTTTCATCTTACCTGTGTTTTATTTTCTCAGTAAACATGTTTCTGTAAGTATTGGTTCTTCTTTCCTTAGACATCCTTAAAAATTGGACTTTTTTTACACAAAAATGGCAGTGAGGGCGTTTTCTAGACTATTTAATGCATACAGTGAATATCTAASAATTAATTTCTTCTTTATGAAGCAACAACTCAGCTTCATTCAAAGACTAAAGCCAAATTAGCAATAGCTAATGAGCCTTGGCATACGGAATAATGGCACAAATGCCTGTTTACTTCTATAGCTTTATCTAAATAATGAAGCTATTCTCTATTTTGTATTCCAGGTTCTCTCACCAACATTTTAATAGAATATAAATAGCACATCTTTAAACATAAAGGACCAACAGGAAGGAAATAGCACAGACAAAATTTTTCCCAGCCCTTGAATTCTGTAGGAAAAAAGGGAAGCAACTTTTTCTCCTACATAGACATCTACACAGCAGTGATTCAGGTTTTCCCACCTTCTATGCAATACTGAATCAAGAGCTTTATGGGATGGTCAATAATGTTCTTAGGCTACTTGAGGAAGAATTTCTAATGGAGACTTTGGTATGAAACCTGAGTGATCCCTGGCACCACGATGGATTTTCCCCCTGCCCTGTAACGCCTCCAGCATGACCCCACTGCAGAGTCATCAGCTGCTTTAGCTGCCCCTCTGGCCAGGGAGCAGAAAGGAAATCTCAGGTAAAGGTCTTCAGGCTTTTACACAAAGCAACTGCTATAATTTCCATCTGGGAGTTCGAAACAGAAAGTTGAGTCCGAAATTCAGCACGTAATCTATAAATCAAACCACAGACCCAGCAGTAACATGAAAAGAAAAAGGCAAGAGAAGATGGTGATTTAGGGCATTTAAAAAAAAAAAAAAAAAAAAAAAAAGCAGCTAATAAATAACAGCAGAACAGAGGATAAGAACAAAGACAACAAGGTGAGGAGTGAGGTGCCTAAAGGGTGTGCTGAATGAAAAGTAGGAACAAAATTAAGAATTTTACATCCTCTCCCTATTTTTGATAGCACAGAAATGTGTACAATGTTTCTATCGCACTTTTCCAGAGTGGATTTTGTGACTTCTTCGTCTTTAAACATTTTTCTAAATACTACCTCTAATTTTCATTTTGGTGACCGTGCTATGTTCAAGGCACTGTCTTCAAATTTGTGCTACAATACTCTGGCACCAGCTTGAATAATTATTTCAATATTTATTTATTTAATTATTTTCTGCATTCAGGAATTAGTCTTAAAAGAGTAAGGCACAAAACAATCTTTATGTTTGGGATGTCCACTAATCTCAAAATAAACACATTCTGTTCTCTTGAGTGTCACAGAATGGTCAGTATATTCCCTGGGTTACAGATAGATGTTTTTGTTTTTCTGCTCAGTTTCCTACCTTCAAAAAATATTCAGTTTATGCAAGAACTTCCCACACATCAAATGAAATTATGGATTTACAATATASCACACCCTTTTCACTAATTCCTTTTTTTTGTATGACCTAGCTGGACGGGGTAGAATGATGCAAGCTGTTGTGTATAAAGGCACTTTTAGTGGGTGCTAGAATTAGATGGCTTCCTATTAATTAGTACCTTACATTATTTTGTAGCATTTTCTCTTTGTTCCTTGAGAACGGAAGCAAATAGAAAGTGATGGTTGTGTCGTACTTGGAATCTGAAGGAGACTTTATGTTTATGTTTGCTATTGTTCCTTTTAATGTCCCAGTAGGGTTTCTCTAGGATATGTAGTCAGCATTCTGAATTTCATTAAGTCTGCTGGACTAGACTGTGAAATATGAAACCATATAAGCAGAAATAAAAAAATTCTTAACTCCTTTCTGTCCGTTTCTTTCTATTCAATAAGACACATTGATGCCACCTCAGCATCTAGATATTATATTTATATTTTTGTACGTATTGAGTATGTTTTGCTGTATTGCAAGTGCAACTTTAATAACACAAAAGAGGATTTAAAAAAAAAAAAATATTCAGCTGTGTCTGTCCAGAATCTGTAAGAAAATCCAGAATATGGAATTTGAAACACTCCCTCAGCTAAAGGATGATCCTCCCTTGGATATTTCATTTGTAGAGATAATAATTCATTCCTCACCTTCATCTCTTTTTTTCTTTGAAAAGGGAGTATGCATTTCAAATTCACTAGGAATACAAAGGTCAGTGTCACTGCGCTCAGCCATTTGCTCTGATATAAGAGAGAAATGTAACAATCCTACCAAACTAAAAATGGAAAAGTTCTTGATTGRCATAAATAAAATTTCAGTTTTGGTTACAGAATTTAGCCCTTTTTGTGACCCTTTGAAAGTTCCTAAGTTCCTAAATATCCTTTTAATTTTTCACCAGCTTCTTATGGTCCACGAATATTATCCTTCTAGATAGAAACATCTTACTTTTTTTATTTCATTCTCCTGGTAATGACACCAGGAAAATAGCCGATGGCATGATGTTTTTCATGCAAATCAAAACACGTAGGTTTTTTTCTAAATTAGAGAATTTTGAATTTTTTTTTTTTTTTTTAGATTTTTATGTGATCCTATTTAAACCTAAGGGAATCAAATTGAGAAGCAAGATTTTCACTTCTCGTCAAAGGATGCAGTGGTTTCAAGCCAATCATGGACTTCATCATTATATACTCATATATTTATTCACCATGAATTCCATGGAGCCCGACTAATGTATAAAAGCTAATGATCTGCTTGAAATTTCTACAAATATGCTTTTTTCAGCTTTGCAGAAAAGCTGAAAAAAGGGTCCTGGTAGACAGGTTGAACATGAGCCAGCAACATGCCTTTGCTGAAAAGAATGCCAGTGGCATCCTGGGCTGCATGAGGAGTTTTGACAGCAGGAAGGWGATCCTGCCCCTCTGCYCAGAGGTGAAAAAAACACTGGCAAGGCCACACCTGGAGTGCTGGGTCCTGTTCTGGGCTCCCCAGTATGAGACAGAGATGGACATACTGGAGAGACACCAGCCTGACTTAGTCTAACGGAACAGACATTCTTCATTTTTTACATAAATACAAGCAGAATATGTAAAAAAGTGTTACTGAACTCCAGCATCACCGTGGCCTTCAGAACTTCAAATTCCTCGGGCTCTTTAAACTGCTAAGCAGTATCTCAAATATAGTGCATGTTCTTTGTAGTAAATACCTTATAGAATCTCAAGGTTTATCTTCTTTAAATTAAGCTAGCCCTCAGAAGCTTAAGGTTTAAATCAGGATTACTTCTTCACCAAACCAACACAGGCTGCACTTGAATATTCTAAATCAATGCATGACTAACAGGATTTTTCCTGCTGTAGACTGACTAAATTCAAATATAATCTTAGCTTCTGCTTCCTTTCTACTGATTACAGTTAAGGATGCAGCAACCTTTGCTGCTTGGGTGAACTCTTTCTGATATCTTAATGCAATTTACAGTACACCCCAGGATAATCCTTTGCTCAATATTGCCGAAGTGGCTTTTTCACTGACCAGTGGTTTGAGAAAAGCTCAAGACGTTATTAGTGAGCAATCATTAATTAAAGCAGTTTACTTTTAAAATCACTTTATTACATATAGCTGAACAAATGGCTTTAAATATTTCATTCTGTGAATTTTTTTTTTTTTTAAATTCATTAAAATAATTTATTTTATCCAGACTATCAATCTAGTTAAATCCCAGTACCTTATTCAAAGTAAATTCAGTCACATATGTATGCACATTTTTGTACATGGAAGAGCTGTATTTAGAAATTTCAGAGTAAATACCTATGTCTGGTATATATTGGTATCATATATATATTGGTATCATATATATTTGGTGGAATTGATAGACAGGCCTGGGGTCCCCGGTACAGGAAGGACATGGACCTCTTTGAGTGAGTACAGAGGAGGCCACCAAGGTGACCACAGGGCTGGAACACCTATGAGGAAAGGCTGAGAGAGTTGGGATTGCTCAGCCTGGAAAAGAGAAGGTTTTAGGGTGACCTAAATGTGGCCTTCTAGTGTGTGAAAGGAGCTACAAGAAGGATGGAGAGTGACTATTCACAAGGGCCTGGAGTGACAGGACAAGGGAGAATGGCTTCAAACTGAAAGAGCAGGTTTAGATTAGGTATTAGGAAGAAATTCTTTACTGTGAGGGTGGTGAGGCCCTGGAACAGGTTGCCCAGAGAAGCTGTGGATGCCCCATCCCTGTCCAAGGCCAGGTTGGATGGGGCTCTGAGCAACCTGGTCTAGTGGAAGGTGTCCCTGCCCAYGGCAGGCGGGTTGGAATGAGAGGGCCTTTAAGGTCCCTTCCAACCTAAATCACTCTGTGATTCTGTGAAATATTCTTCAGCTTTGCCATCAGATGAAGAACTTCTTAATGTGAATGACCAGCTCTGCAGCACAGTCCCACCATACAAAGCATGTCCTCCTTCTGGTGGTYCTTCCTCTTCCCTGCCCAGTAGGTGAGAGAAGGCAAACTCCCTGGAAGTGAACTAAAGTGCCTTTCATCAATGTTGTAGTTTGAGGCCAACATTTGCAGGATACCTCAGGTTTTACRTTCCAATTGGTAAAGGAATCACAGTTGCTTAAGAGTGGGTCAAACCAGACACACTCAGCTATCCCACCCTTCCCAGAACAGGCAGCAAAGGCAGGTAACAACTCATGCTTTTAACAACGGACATGAATGTTGCCATTGTTCCCTTTTTGTGTAATACCAATAAAATAATGTTACTGGTAGATCTTCTTACATATAAATATGATATTATATACCATTGTGTCACATTTACACTGAGMTGAACTCATCTGGGAGGCTGAATAATGACAACTGTCTCCTAGCCCCTGCACTAGGCAGCTGAAGAATTGTTGATGAAACAGCCTGCTTACTCCCTTTTGTCTCTTTTCTGTCCTCCACATGCCTTGGCCAAATAAAACAATCTTTTTTTCATCCTCTCAGAGACTATTTTGCATGTGTACTCACAGCTTTGCCTTCTGTGTTTGGGGACAATGCCTATTTATGAGAATTCTCTGGCAGCCTCTCTCTACCCTGGGCTCTGCTGCATACCCAGGCATGAGAAGCTACATCTCCATCTCCAGTGTAAGGGCAGATGGAAGGCATTCCTGGGACTATTCCTTTCACTTTCCTTTAAAATTCTTAGAATCTGACTTACCTATTTTCCTGACTTTCAAGACTCCCCTCACTACAGTATCTAAGCAACATATCACTTTTGCAACCTACTTATGACACACCTGTAGAAGGGAAGTATTTTTATTCTCCTTGAACTAACCTGGACTTCAGGTATGGAAAGTCTAATGGAAAAAATCCTACAGCTTTATAGAGAATTTCCCAATTCTGTAAGCCTTTCAATATATCAATATAGGAAAGGAAATAAAATTGTTCMTTGTATCTATTCTTCTCTTCCAGAACAAATTATGAGAGTACCTGAGAGATAACACCAATGTGCTTTTGGATGAGGGACATTAGCTGCTAACAAACTGTGTTTCCATAGCATTAGGGTGAACATGTAAAACCTTCAATTAGAGGAAGACTACATTAAAAAACTCAAAGCTGAACTAAAGTTACAGTACTCCGAACTGCTGCAACTAGCTAATTATATAAGCACAGAAAAATTATTTGTTTTCTGGGCTAAAAATACTTCAATATTTTAGTTATGCAAGTAACTGGTTAGATGACATTTTGGACCAGAAACTGTACAGTAAAACACTCAGGAGATTATTTTCTGCATTTTCCAAAGTAGCTTAGCACAAAGTCATGCTCCAACTTTTTATTTTCTGTTTTACAAGTGGGAGTTTCCTTCCCATTCTCTTGCAATGCAGCTGGGGAAGGTCAGAAGCTCCCGGGTGGCCATCTTTTGAAGGCAACTTTCACTCTTGCTCCTCCGAGCTCTTTTATATCAGCACACACCAATGTCAAACATAATTACTGAAAATAAAAAATTTCCTAATCGATGAGAAAGTCTAAACCGAAATAAATGGGTGGAACTAAGCCATTAAYGGAGAATTTCTCAGTGTAGGAAGTGTTCTGCAATATATGTTGCAATAGGGATTAACCTGAGGTATTAGCAATGAGAAAACCCAAGATCATGTCTGCCAAATTATAAATTAATTTGTTCCAAAGCAGAAAAATTAGATGGAACAGATATTTCCACTACAGTGAAATTTCAAACTAGTTCTAAGAGGCTCCTTTTGCTCTTATGGACATTTCTTTGCACTAATTTCTAATTTTAAAGCAGATCAACCAAAGGTTATCACCGAAGTGAGCAGAGCTCTTCTCACAGTACATTTTACATCCATGGAATTAAGAAAATGGAAGCTTCAATTCATTTCAGTTCTTACCCATTACTAAAATGGAGAGAGTGGAATGGATTTTGGTGAATAATGGCACAGTCAGTCTGCAGATGGAAACAAGTACAGAGGGCTCCCTCTGTAGCTGTAATCAATGAACAAACATATCTGCACTGCAGCAACCTGATTGGAAATACAGAAAAAATCCATAAACCCCCACTTTAATTAGAGACTTCACCCAGATGGCAGCCTTTGTATCACCTGAAAGACATCCTGGTTCTGATAATCAGGACAGAAATTCAGAATACATTATACAAAGATCATCTGTAAAACTCAGTTTAGCCTGCAGTGAAGTATAAAGTAAGAACTGCTGGGCTGTGGAYGTCCACCCAACTGTTTTCACAGAAAGTACCTTGAAAAGTGTTAAAGCCAAGATTCATATGAAAAACTAAGTCGTGATTAAGTCAAGCCCAAAATAGTTCAGTCCTTTGTTTAGTCACCAAAATTCAAGGTGAGTTACGTAAGTTGAGGAAGAACAGTTGCAGTTTTTCACTTCATGTTTTTCATTTCCTTGTAGCAGACATTTTCTGTAATGTTCATAACTACCTTATCTGTATCTGCAAGATTCATAAACTTGCAACTGATTAAGTACTCTTCCTTTCCATAAAAACTCAACCTGCTACTGAAATTACRGAAAAAATTTATTATGATGGACTTCCCACTTATGCAAGAGCAAACTTTAAGAAATGTAGTATAATACACTCTCACACTTAATTTTCATCTGCTGGATAGATTGCTGTGGCAAATATGTTGAAAAGAATCACATATGTTATATTAAGGACTGATGGCATTTTCACTACTGGCAGAACTGATGATAAATATCTATCAGCAATAGAGGGGGACTGGACTGACCAGAGGCTATGTGGATTTGCTGAAACTGTTTATATAAAATCAGAGCACGTGGTCATCTGCAGAGGTGAGAAGGGGGAATTACTCCTACAGTGGTCAAGGTCAAAGTGACCATGCCACTGAAAAATACAGATATCATCATGCAGTATTAGGTTTTACTGAATGCTTTGTTTCTTTCAGAGAAATGAAGAGAGCAAGACCTTTGGAGAAGAGCCAAGGAATCTTTTCAGGCACTGCCCTCAGAGCCTGCAACACCTTCTGAGTTAGAAGACAAAGTTGCATATTAATATTGCTACCTCGTAGCCAGGGGTGAGGCCAGTTTTGCCACAGGTATAACTAGTAACCAATTAGTTATGTTTCCAGGTTGCTGGCTGAAGTTGCATAAGGATTTCCCCAACTACAGAAAGAGAAAGCTTATAAAATACAATCAGTATCTGTACACGGTCTCTGCTCTGACAGACAACAAACCACTTGTGGAGCTTTTTGGTGCAGTGCGAGGGGGTGTTAGCCATGGCATCTGTTCAGCTGGGGCCCTGGGCTGGACTGTGGCTGTGCAAATCTGGGATAATCAATTAGGCAGGGTGTCAGCGTGCCAGCACAGATGTCCTCAGTCAATTGCAGATAATCATCGCGTTCTTTGAAATTTCCAGAGGAGATTGCATTACTCTTGGGACAGCCTTGACCTGCCATCAGGAAAGGTTTCCCAGATAAGAAAAATAAAAGGATCATATCTTTTTCCTAGTGCAGCAATATATATTGCAGGCTATTCATAACCTTGAAAGGGTTAGAGTGATGCACTGAGAGCTGCCTGCATACTGCAGGACACAGGACCAGAGCTCTGTTCTCCCTCCCTCCCCAGAATGAAATARATACTACAGCATGTTATGAAATACATCCAGGCACTTACTACAAGATGTTTCTCCATGAACTACCTATCGCGACAGCCTGTCAATSAGGAATAAACAGCACCATCAGTGATCTCAGCTGACATTCTTTACCAGGGAAGACCAGCAGCTTTCTGGGTGTGTAGCTTTTGCAAGGTCACACAAAGGGAGAAGGTTTTTAATTTCAGTCCATGCTTATTCAGGATGGCACCTGGAATATAAAGAACTGTTTGTGGAAAAATGAGATGAAACTTCATCTCACAYGGACTAAAAAAAGCAATTTATAGGAGCTTCAAATTTTACTAGTACTGACTTCAAAAACTTTCTAAGCAGGACTAAAACAAACCTAATAAAATTCTTCCCTATCATCCAGCTTCTAATATGCTGTTAGAAATTTTTTAGAGCTGATCAAGGTATCACTGGTGAGAGCTTGGAAACAAAGTTTGATTTCATTAGAAGCAGAGGACAAGTTTTGAATCTGGAAGAACATCTTAGTGAGAAAACACAAATGAACTTCATTTTCTTAATACGTCACTGCACAAAGGACAATTGCTGCAGAAGCAAAGCCTAAAAATGTCTATGATAGCAAGGAAAGAGAGCTGGATTCAGAGGACTATTTTGAACTCTGGTGACCATATTCTGATTCTTAGTAAAATTATATTATCTATAGATTTTTTTTTTTTTTTAATAAAAGCTATGGGATGAGCAATAGCATCAAGAGCTTGTCCACATGGGAAAGAACATGCGAGCAGAAGAGTCTTTTATTCAGCTGAGGTGCATCTGGAAGACYTAGGGATAGAGGAACACTCACTTCTGCCCAAGACACAGTTTCAACACCCAGGCAACTGCTGAGTGGACAAGGAGGCTGCAAAAGCAGGTATTGGCTACTTGAGACAACCCTAATTTCTCTGATTGGCACTACTTCAGGAAAAAGCAAAGGAAAAGTAACACTTCAATAGAAAAAAAAAAAAAAAAATACATCAAGACTCCTAGGCAACAACGATAAATACAGCGAACAAGGTATGCTGGAGTTAGTCATGTCTACATTGTAGTCAGGGCTGTGTAGCTGAGAGATAAACCTGCCAGTCTTTATCTGGCTTGGGTTTCAGTAGTCAAACTCTTGTGACAGCACAGAGCTCATCAATTCATACACAAATAGCTGCTGTGACTGTATTTTAAATATCTGTGGGCTTACTTGGGCATGCACTGTGTCTCCTGTACTCTGAATTTATTCACTCTCCACGCACTCTTTTRTCACATGGTTGACCTAAAGCAGCGAGTTCCCATATTGAATGGTGTACATTTTGTTATTTTTGTTCTATTAAGCATTAATCAAATGAAATAAAACATAAAAAGCAGAATTCTTGGTCTGCTCTTCCTAGAGGCTTTGGATAGGTGGCATTAACTTTTCCAGCAAATTTTTGCCCGTTTCAGTGAGACTGCTATGAAAAGGAAGAAGCCAGTTTGAGTGCCCTGTGAAGGCAATAATGGCTGTCCCTGTTCCTAAGTAGTGATATAAAGGGTCAGACATTCCAAGAAAGTATTCACCACACAGCCAGGCTGAAGTGGCAAGTCTATGAAAAAGAAGTATTTCATGTACATTAAAGAAACTCTTTTCCAGAGTTCGAGCATCCTACTGCATTGGTCATTTTTTATGGCCATACTGTATAACAGTACTGCCAATTTTGACCCTGAACTATCAATGTGTCTATTTCTCTAAAAGTTAGACTATGTAAAAATGTTCACACTAAAAATCAAAAAGTTTGACTTGCTCATTCATTGTAAAGAGAAAAATAAATATGCTCACCCCTTRGATGTGAGCCCTGAGAGTCTGAAGAGACCTACAAAACCTTGAGTTTTATGCCAATGCCATTGATCAGATGTCAATGTCTTGCASGACTGATTTAATTGTTTTGGATCGAGTTGGACCACCCTGATTCTATCAAGAGTGTAATTGATTTTACTGTGATGACTTGCAGAGAAAAGTCCTATAGAGCGTGTCTAAGAAATTCAGGCTTCTGACACAGTGAGCAAATGGGCTAATTAGACAAAAATTGCACTTCCACCTTTACAATTTGAGGGGTTTTTTACATACTCTGCAGAGATTCCATCCTTTAGCTGTGTAAGATGGTGTTGTTGGGTGTTTTTTTTTCCTCCAAGAACCCTCCCAACATTGTCATAATCTACTCCAACATGAGTATTAGCATCTGCTCTGCCAACGTGTGACCTTCCAACACCGCACGCTTCCCTTTGCCATGAAGGCATCCCCAATACAAGAATGCTTCTGTTGATACAGCCCAAGTGATAAATGAAATGCAGATTAAGCCTTAATTGTAACTAATTATAAGCACACATAACAACGCCCATGTTCAGCACCATATAAAATCGGATTGGTTTCTGTGAGCACCTATCAATGTGTAAGGTTTAGATAACAGCACAAATTCATCCTGGAGGATGCTAAATGCAATATCAATGAACTTCATCCAAGTCTGTTGACTAACGAAAGGATTTTAATAATACCTTGGTARTTAAAAGCCTGGTACATGTTGCCCTCTTGTGGAAGACGTGATAAAGTACAAGCTCCTTTAAATTTATTAGGATTTTGCAGTGATATTTTAATGCCTGGAAAGTAATGATTTATTAAATTCACAGTGTGAGTAGTTTATCACGTTAAACACTAAATATATTTTGTAAGTGGCTGCACTTGACAAGCAAAGCTAGGTAATTAAATCTACTAAATCAGGCTCGTGCTCTGCAAATTTCATGGCTGTAGCATGTGTTTCATTTGCTCATTCGGAAAATAAGAAAAGAAAATAAGTGTCATGTATAATTTCAGAYCCTGGTCTAAGTTAAAGTTTTTCCTAGCCATTCAAAATGGTTTTTATAATTTTTTAGCTGCTTGTTATTGAAAAACCCAGGCTTACCTCACCTATGAGTGCTTGTACCTGTTTTACAYATGACATAAATAGAATCCCTTGGATGCTTCATAGTTTACTGTCAAATCACTCACATTCTTTAAATGCAGAGTAATTAAAATACTTTCAAAGAACAATACATTTATTACATTTTTCAATACATATTTAAGATACAAATATATTTCTTATCAACTAAGAAGAAAATCATTAAGTCTGAATTAAAAATTTGAGCAAACATYAGAAAACTAGAAAATAGATTTTAATGAAGCTAAAGAGGAGAATCAAGAACTTTAAAGGCAGTTTAACACACTATCRGGATACTTTAAGTGTTAAACGTTGAATGGTACCTGAATTTTCCATGGGATACTCTGCTCATATGCAAATACAAATATTTTAATTCCTTTAGAATGTCTGCTGACAGAAGATAAGTTATATTTGACACACATGCATAGCATTGTATTTAGGGCAACTTCAGATACTTCTAAGTGGTTGTCTTTGTTGTTTGTTTGGGCTTTGGGGGTTTTCTTTTGCCATTTCAGTTTGATTTCAGAGATGAGACAGTTTCGTACAAACTTGTACCCTTGATCAAAGATTTCCATCAGCTGTGGACAAAGGTCAGGTGTCCATGTTAATGTTATCAGCGGTCTCTGATACTGCTGACAGCTAAGTGTCACTGATATGTCTGCAGGATCTGATGGATTTGGTGTGATTGCCTTATTCTTCACCCACTGAGGTTTTATTTAGTTTAGAAAAAGGGGCTGAAGGGAGGTTGTGATTAGCTAACACATTGCAGCTCACCCTGTCCCATGACCCTTTTCCTAGTGCTGGCACAAACTAAACATTTTACTTGATTTGCTTGGATGGAATCAATCGGGGAGGCAGGCAGCTTCAAAGTTTAAGTGGTTGGTATCCCTGGACTGTCTCACACAAAAAAAGTAAATTTACAAGGTGTTTGAATTCTTTCAATATACGGGATCATTTATAGAAACTGTAAATGACTTGGGGCCACAGTGTCCTTGATAAATATTTGGATGAATGGAAGTCTTCAAGCTTTGGTTTTTTCTAGCAACTCCCTCTTTTCTCTCATGTGCAGTTTTTGGCTATAGCTTCTGCCTGCTCTAGGAAAACAATGATTAACGAGCATCCTATAAACTGAAGCTATGTTGACTGATAAGGCCCTAAGCCACTGCCTAACATCCTCAAATGATTATTCCATATTTCTTCAAGACCACTTTTCTAAGTAGAGTCTTTTATTTCTCAGACTTTTACCTCAGAATTTTATCTAAAACACGCCTTAAACCTAGTTCTAGGCTTTTACAGTATTAGGATGCGTAGGCCGTGTTTAGAAATAGATGTTATATGCCTTCTAACATATGTTCATATATCCTCATTGGATGTCAATTACTTGAGTTGCCCTTGCTTCACACAAGTGTGTTAAAGGAAAATAGCTTCTGCAAGTTTTAATSCACTATGGCTTAYYTATATTCAAACTCATAASAAAATATAATCTCAATAATATTAAYATAGACGCAAAACTATTTCAGAAGGCTTATGTCAACATGAAATACGCTGATCTGAAAAGCAATTTGCTGGTTTTTAGTGTTCATTTGTCGGGGCTGGCCTGATCAATTCTTGGAGCTGGCTGCCCATGCAGCTCCACACACATTAGTGCTGGCTCAAGGCAGGCAGAAGGGATGCCTGGCAGAGAGCACTGGGGAAAACACAACCATTGCTCCTGCCGACAGCCTCRATTTACTTTGGCTTGATTCAGATGTGAAGCAACACCACAGCTAGATGACCTAGGTAAATTGAGGCTTTAGCACTTTGAGGTCAATAAGGCCCAGACTTGAAACCCCAAACCACCTACACGTATCAGAAAGCATTAGGCTCACGTGCTCACAGAGAGCAGCAGCACTGACACAGCCCCTGCCCTTCCAACAGGCTCCTGGGACTTTATTCATGAAGGAGCCTCCTGCAGCAGAGCTCATCTCCACACCAGAAAGTTATGGATCGTGAAACTTTAGCAGCACTTACCATAACATCCAAACCGAGGATAAATGAAAACAATATACTAAGCTGACTGCTTTTATACTCTTTCTCAAAAGCAGACATAAATACAGCACCAGTAACTCTAGTAATAGCCAGGGTGGCAACTGCTCTCATTTCAAATAGCAAAACATAGTTTCTTCTGGTTTCTCACCTAGCCAATTACACATTCGTCTTATATATTTGGTAAATCATTTTGGAAAAGTACCATTTACCAGAGTCACAAAGGCACTTACAAGGTACTTGATATTTCTGTTGATTCTGACAAATTATTCACAGAGAGAAGAAAACAATCAGTGCAAAAAAGGTTTTATCCGTGACAAAAAACCCCAGAGAAATGTGAAAAAAGTCAAACCCAGAGTCCTTCATATGCAGCATGTACACAGCTGCACACACACAGGAAACTAAGTGAAATTTCTAAAATAGCTTTTGAGATCTATGCAATCCAGATGCAGGCAAATCAGCATCAGCAGTTTGAGTCTTGACCAGCCTGATGGCTTGTTCAGTCCAAGTTTTCATRATTTTAGTACAATTAGAACTTCACAGTGGGGCTGCCTTGTCTTCAGGTTTCTTCTGCAGAGGAGAATTAGAGAATTGTAGCTTCCAAAAATTAAGGGTGAAGGTGTTTGGTGTGAAATGCTCCAAGGAAAAAATGTAGGCAATATCCAATACTGCCATCATTGTGGGGAGAGGATCCTAAACCTGAGCATCTCTGCATTCTCCTTTGCTTCCTCACAGCTTTAGGTGAAAAATGCTACAGATTGTCCACACATAAGCCTCATAAATTCATGAGTTATATGAAAAGATAAGGATAAATCTTACAAAGCTTATCTGCACTTGAATGCAMAAGAAAAGAAAAAAAGATGAGAGTCTAAAATCATGCTTAGCAAGTCAATGGTCAGGATTAAGCTTGTTGCAATCAAGAATTAAGATGGCAGTTATACTAGATTTGAATTTCACCACTTCAAATTAGTGCAGTGGTAACTCTAGTGTGGCTGGTGAAATTTTCACTGATAACTGTGATAACAAGTGATTAAGTGATGAAGGGATGACTGTGTGAAATGTATAAAAACTGATTTGCTCTTACAACATGGCCATAGCATCTTACATATTCTGAAAATCAGGTTTTCGAGCAGAGAAAGCATAAGTTTTTGTTTCTATCTGTCACTGAGTAATGCAGAAACACAAGTTGTTACTTGCAAGTCCCTTTTACTAATGCATTACTTAGCCCAAGGAATATTAGAAAAGTCTGTTAACAGTCCCTTTGAGGAACAAATAAAAATCACTCTGCGTACACACAGTACTTTCAGTTGAATAAAACATTTCATGGGTCATGATCAATGTTTCATATCCTGATAAATTTAGATTAGCAGCCATACTCCTTTACAAAGGTRGGTGAAAAAAGATGCTTGTTCAATAGACCTTCCAAAGGCTGGAGGTCTCAAAAAGCTTCTAAAATTGCTTTTATTTTTTTTTTTCTCTTTACTCCAGAAATCAATATGCTTTAAAACATTTTACCTTCAAGAGTTATAGCACTTTAAAAAGGATGGATTAAAAGCAGGACTGTTCCCAAGATGTTTTTTTAAATTTAGCTTCTCCATATACAATATTATTATATCCCAAAATTTGAACCCAAAAATTAAGGTTCAAAACGTATATTTTTCCRTCATAGATAAATGTTTACTTTTGATATGCAGAACTCAAATGAAATATCTTTATTTCACACACTTCAGGGGAGGTAGGAAGGGGTGAGATGCCAGAAGATTATCCCTATAGCATTCTTGTTTGCTTTCCAGCTAGTGTAATATTTATGTGGTACTTCAGTCTTCTGCTGAATTCACTTCATAGTGAACATACATGTATAGCAACTTTACAGCCAAAATCAATGTAAAACATGCAGATCTTGTTTTATTTGTTAGTCTGTTAACACAAAGCTCATCTTTGCTGTAACTTCTTGGCAGAGCAACACTTAATACATTTTGTTATATTGAATGTGATTTTAATTATCTTGATACAAGGCCTATATGAAGAAGGAGTTACTGCAACATACTAAAATATTTCATCTCGTTTCTCTTCTAAAACTGAACCATGAGAACAATGAATTTCAAGCAAACTTGATTAGGAGTACAACAAGGACAAGGGATATCATCAGCATTTGGCCCAAACTCTCCACAAAGTCATTAAAATCAGTAGGTTCTGAATTAATACCTCCAGCAATAGCCAAGGATTAAAGTGAACCTAAAGCCCTGTATCAAAAGGTTACATCTCTTTAATCGTGGGATTTATAGATTCTCTGTCATTTCTTACAGATATCTGCAGTTTCTGTATTTTCTGCTCTTACATGTTGTCCCATTAACTCTTCCACGTCCACTAGACACGGTGACAGGAGCCATGATCACAGTTTGAGGGAACCGTGTCAGACCAATTAAGAGGTACATGAACAATATGATGAAGATGATGTCCTGGGCAAAATATAGCAAGATCCATCACCGTTTGACAGCTATTTACATAGGCCTCAGAATGTAGATTTTAAGTTGACAAAATTATTTACATAAATGATTAATTTATTCACCCATATCAAGACAGCATTAAAAGGGATGGGAAAAGCTTGCCCAGGCCAGCCCTCCCTGTCCCTGGAAAGAACAGATGTGGGGCTGTTGAATTGTTAGCCTATGCCAGAGTCCTGGAAAAATAGTCYAGGTGCGGGTCAAAGAGAGAGGGTAGGGACAGTGGCTGGCAGAATGTATCTCTCATTTTCAATTTTTCACCCACAGGCTAAGGGGGCAGCCTTATACCTTTTGCTGGCTATTATCATGGCCAGCATAAAGCTAAATATTTTCTCTTTGCTCTTCAGCCAGCACTCTGTCAAAGCTCTACTCTCCACAGCAGCTGGGAGAGGAAAATTTATTTTTGCCTACATTGTTGAGAAGCCCTGAGTCAGCTCTGCTAGAATGATCCCTCATGATAAAAAATGTATGACTTTTGCTTTGCCTCCCTCCCTGCCTTTTAATATCCTTCCCTTTTCCCCACAGTGTTTTTTCCCAACTGGATTTGGCAACCACCCCAGTTCCTGTTTTACATTCTTCATCATCATTTTCAAAATAAATGTATCTAGCCTCGTGCCTCCATTTCAAGACCTCCATCCTTTGTTTTAAGACTGATGGAATTTAAAGGGTGAGCCAAATCCCTAAATGCCCTAAATCAATATTTTTCTTTAAGAGTCACTTAAATCACTTAGATGAGGCACCTGTTTCTGGCAAAGTTGTGGAAGGAGTGAGTTACACAAGACAACGCCATCAGATGTGAAGTRCTGTCACCATCTAAAGACGTTGGAATGTGCACAATCATCTAAAAATAGTCAGCAAAGCACAAAAATTGACTATGAAATAAGGAAGCAAATCAAGTAATTCCCCTCTTTCCAGYTGCCTGTGAATTACCATTCTCTCCACCCACCACAGGGCTCCAGCCCATTAGGGTTGATGACAATCAGCAGCCTGGATAAGAGAATGGAACTTCCTTCCCATCAGTGCCATCTRCACAAGAGTGGAACAGGGAAGGGTCAGCCAACCAATCGACTTGCTGGTACAGTAAATGAGCAGTAAGAAAGTCAGGGTAAAACTACCGTTGGGTTTACTCCAGAATTTTGTGGGCGTAATTTACAAGGAAATTTTCCATCTCAGAAGAAAGACACAGCTTAAAGAAATGTTTAAAAAAAATTGTTTGTTCCAGCAAAGTATTTTAGAAAAAAGTTCCATAAAAAACAGATACAAACACTTTTCTCTGGTTTGCCTGGGGATTTCTGCAGATCTCATTTTGGTCTCTGTACTTTTCCCTTGCATTGGTTTATAAAAATGTCTATTATTTCCAGGAGGGTTTCTGCCACATCAACAAGCAAAGAAGAAGAACTGACCTAGATGCTAACACACTTTTACATATTATTATTATTCATTTTTGTGTATATTACTTGTTTATGAATAGCACAAAAGTAACTCCTGTTCACACTCCACCTCCCCTTGCCTTTGGAACAGAGGAATGCTGCATCTGTGCTCAGAGGATGCCAGATTGCTGCCTGTGCCTGCCTAGATTTGGCTGGCAGGCAGCCTGCTGGGGTGGCACTGCAGCTGGTAGGAGTTGGGACAACCCTTCAAGTTTCAGCTTTTTTCCTAAAACTGCACCAGCCATTGTCAGGATGTAGCCAAAATATCTCAATTATCCTAAGTTACATGTTCACAGAATATCCTGAGTTGGAAGGGATACACAAGAGCCCGCAGCTCCTGGTCCAAGAATCCCAGTGTGTGCCTGAGAGTGTTGTCCAAGACCTTCTTGAAATCTGTGAGGCTTTGTGCAGTGACCACTGCCTTGGAAAGCCTGTACCAGTGCCTTCTGCCTCTGGGAGAAGAATCTTTTCCTAATATCCAGCATAAACTTTCCCTGGCATGGCTTCATGCTGTTTCCTCAGGTCCTGTCACTGGTCAACAGAGAAGAGATCAGTACCTACACCCCTCTGCTTCCCCTCGTGAGGAAGCTGTACAGGGCAGTGAGGTGTCCCCTCAGTAGTTACTGAGTAACATGTAGTTACTAAAAGCCAATGGAATGCTGATTCCAAAGCAATAAGTAGTATTCCAAAAATGTCATTTGTGAAATTTCAGATATCTGTGTCTGCCATTAACAGATAGCCTGTGTTAGCAGAAACATGTCAAGCACTGATTCGTTCTTTTCTTTCTTCCTAAAAATAGGTCTAGAACCTTTAATGAAGAACTAGTTTCAGTTCAAAGATAGAAATTACAAATAAGTCATAAACAAGTGGTTACACCAGGTAGCAGAGCTGCCTGTGCACCTTCCTGGCACTGGGAATCAGCTTTTGGGGGACTGTGTGGAGCTGGCTCCCAGCTGGAGCCTCCAAGTGAACTGGAACCAAGGCCACATGAAAGGACCCATCCATAAAGACATCGTGAGAAGAGACAACTTTACAGAACCTTCTTATTTTTGTTGTATTTGACCACAGCTCGAGTACTTCAAGAAAAGCATCTTGAAATACACTACACCTTAATTCAGAAATAAGAAAACCTGTCCTCTAAACAACAGCCAGGTGAGAGCAGCACATAAATCTCCCAAGCAGGAGAAAACAAAACATTCTGTATTCTGCCTGCCCAAATAGATACCCTGAGTCAGCATTCACCCAACCTTCAGAGTAGGCAATGTCTAGCAGCAGTGTTAGGGTTGAACATGAATATAATCTCATTTCCGATTACTGATCTGCAGACAGCGGGAGAGTTTCAGAGAACAAATWATACCAAAAAGAATATCAGCAAGCTAAGATATTTAATTTAGTGTAAGACATATTTTTATCTTTGCTGACTGATCCATGTATCTGCTGAGCTAGTATTTCAGAAATGCTCTTAACAGGAGAACACCCTTKTTTCTATCAAGAGGAGCATATTTTGTCTTCATGCACTTACTGATGAAGGCAATAACATTTACAGGAAAGCAAGTTGCAAGGTTTTTTATTATTTAGCTAATTTCATGCTTTTAAAAGAAAGAACACCTCTAAGTGGAAATGTTGTCTGTAAGATTTGCATTTCATCAAAGTGGGGTTTTTTTTAATTAACATCACAAATGTTCCAGACAATTGAAAAAGGTGCCAATAACACTGATGTTGTGATAATGATAAAACTTTGGCTGTAAAAAAATGGAGATTAAAACTGAATAGGTGCATTGCTGACAACTTGGAGGGTCAAATACARAAGTGCATTTGTTTCATTCTGGAAATAAAATAAACTTATTGAAATTTCTTGTCCACAGAAGAGAATGCAAAATAGAATCCAAAGATGGCAAAGTGATTTTAAAAACACATTTTTATCAATTGCCAAACAATGTAGTCAGAACTATGTTTATTTACCATTTACAGCTTTGTAACTGYAACTTGGAATTAATAACACATTTGAGTGTTTTGGATCAGCTAAAGAAGCACCTGAGCTTGTACAGCTAAAATTGTGGAATACGTTTGAAATATGATGATGAAATCATTGTAAGGATTGAAATACAATAAAATGATTTGCACTTTGGATTTACAGTTTTTTAAAACTGACATGCTGGGGGAAAATAAGGCTTTTTAATTACTACTAACTAGAGCACGCAAGGAACTGATATGAATTTTTTAGCAGTCTTTTCCCTTCTTAAAGGGCAATATGTACTCAAGAAAGAAGAAAAAAAAAGACATCATGTTTTACTTTCTTTTTTTACCCTTCTCATTTTCCTTCCCACCACACCCTCTACTGGTGTGTTTGTCTGCTCTCCCCCTCATCCCTTTCATGTTCACTCCCATGCCCCATAAGCATGGACACCTCTGCCTCATGATGCTGCTCTTCTCTCCCTACAGGATTTTCAGCATAATTTGAGGCTCTTAAGTGACAATGAGGACAGAGAAAATATGCAAAATAAAGTCAACATGCTTCCTCATCTGCAGTCACTTGAAGACAGGTGTTGGGCAAGGAGGCAGCAAGAAATCTGGGCCAGACAAGCTTTGCTTGTTGGCACAGGTCCTTTTTTATCTGCTGCTTCATGATAAATGACTCTGTTGTCCTGAACTGAAGGCAGAATATTCCCTCCCTTCTTTTATCTTGTACCCATTTAGAGTTACATCGTGTTTGCTTAAAGTTTTCTGCAGAATACAGGCTGTATATTTGCCCAAACACATGTGTTTTCTTTGTGCCAAAGAACAGTGAGGAGTGCACTCTCACTGAAATGTCCTTGCCCTCTCAGACAGAAAAAATATTCCCCTGCTCTGGACAAGAGCCTGAAAGTCTGTTATTTTAGCATTATTAAAACAGACATCAAAACATCTTTAAGCCTTTTGTAAGATAGAAATTGAAATGTAGGTTTTTTCATCTTTTTCCTCTTCTGCATTAGTTGGAATTATGCAATAATATTTCTTTTTTATTTTCTTCATGAACATGGACAATTATCAAGATGCATACATTGAAAATTTTGATTCAAAATGGCAAAGCAATAGGGTGTGCATAATGGTAGCCAAAAAGGACTTGAGATTACTGCATGGCAAACAGAGCAACTCTTTTTGAGATGCAAATTTCCACATTAAATGTAAAAATTGTCTGTGGCCAACTAGAAAAATATCAGAGCTATGTTGTGTCATTTCAATACACAGTTGAACAAACTTATCCATCAGAGTTTTTACTACTACATAAATAACATATTCATTCTTGACAGTTCCAAATAGGTGTGTTCATTTTGACTTTAAAAAAACCAAATAATCCTGTTTATCTGTGAAGAACAGGAATATGACTGGATGCTGAGAAGTTATTGTGAAAGGAATAAAGACAAGACTGGATGCTGAGTGTTGCAAAATTCAGACTGAATCGGATATTTTTTGACATCTGAACCATGATAAAATCCATTGACTGGTTGCAAGAATATATTCACAAAGACCTGGGTTATAGGATAAGGGCCTTCTGCAGCAGCAAAATGCAAATTTCTGAGATAACTTGCAAACACACCAAACATGAGCATCCTGTCTCTGATTTTTATGTAGTAGGTTTTTTTCTTTTGGTCATAAGTTACTTCATACCAGAAAATAATACGGAAAAGGTTGAACATGGAATGCCTTATAACAGAAATAAATGCCACATTTGAAGGTATAAATAGGAGCAAAGACCCTGTTCTACAAACATAAAATGAGCTGTAAATTTTATGAGCTGCATCTGACAGAAAACAGAACAAAGCAGCCTTTTTTTTTTTTACTTCATAGATATACAACATATAAATAGCAGAAGACAGGATCATATTTTCCAGAAAGCAGAAAAAAGCCCCCCAAACCACTTAAAGCCTGTGGATTATGATTCAGAGGTGAACTTCTGCAAAGCTTTTGTGTGCTTTAACACTGTTGGGGCTGCAGCTGAAGTTTTTTGAGGATAAGTACTCCATGCACCAAAGGAGAAGAAAGATAGAATGCTTGAGGTATGCTTGGACAAAGAAAGTGTGTGAAACATGAACTTACCATTCAAAATGTTAAAAAATACAAASAGAAGTAGGCAAACATGATTTTCTTTCTTGTCTTCAAAATAGGACAGAAAAATCAAGTATCGCTACTGACATTTTAAAGGTGCTGAGAATTTTTTTTTACCTTTTGAAAGGGAAGGACATTCAAAACTTTGTATGTCCCTAATTCTTCAAGTTACCACAAAGACCAAAAAGGATCCAGATCTGAAGGAAACGCGAAAGCTTGGTATCACAGAAGAGATATGATGTACAATTTCCTGATCCATCCCTCTCATGGAGATTTGTGCTATACTGTGCTGCTCAACGCGCCAACAGGATATTTTAATCCATATATTTGTCCGAGCTATCAACAGATCTCTAGTAATAATAATGTTTTCATTATCACTTTTCAGCTTTCTTATGCTTTTAGAGGACGGTGCCCAGAGACTGATGAGAGATAGTATTAAAATTGGACAAGGAAGACTAGAGGCACCTTGGAGCATCCATCATGCATATCAAACTACATATTCTTCAGGCACTTTATGTAATTATTTTATGCATTCTTACTTTATCAGCAAATTTTGATAACATTGCAACATATGGAGAGAATTTCAGATTTTGAAAKAGGAGATGAGTCTACTTAGGGCTGTAGAAAAGGTCTCCCTCCAATTGCAAAGAAGTGTAAGTCCACTGAAAAGAAAGTATGGAAGGGAGTATGGAATCTGATCCTTATTAAGCACAAAAATGTTAAAATTATGTATTTTTATTGGTTTGCATTCCTTTTTTTTTTCCCCCTGGAATTTCTCTATCTCTTTAAAACCTAGTTTTTTCTCCCATCATTTTCTTTGCCTCTCAGCACCATTGAGATAATACTACTCCCAAGCATTCCCACTACTTCCATTCTTGTTGCCTAAAGTTTGACCATGATTCTTTGCATGTGATTTACCCACAGTCTGAAAATGATCTTCATTCAAGACCTAGAAGGGCACAGCACAGCTCAGTTTCCCAGTCAAATCAAACCCYGGTTCCCAACAAGGCCAATGCCTTTCCTTCACTTTGCCGTGGCCAAATGTATTATTGCTGCAAAAGTGAGGGCACCCTTCTTCTTCCCATCCTCCYCCTTTCCTCAGATGTTTACCAAAATGATACAGGCTTGCTCTTTAAGAGCTCTCTGCTATACTTTACATTTCTGAAAATGTTTATTTTGCTTTCTTTTTTCCTCAGTCACAACACTACTTATTAAAATTTGATACAAGTTTGTAAACAAGCAAATAGCTCCCTCCCTCCCCCCCCAAAAAAACACCAAAGGACTGAGGAAAACCAACACAGAAAAGCAACCAGAGAATTAAGTAGAAGTTACTGGTGGAAAATAGTGGCTGTGCAACATTTGAAGATGTCATTAAGAATTGTTTTCCTAACCAGAAGACGAAATTAGCTGCAAACAAAGTACAATTAAAAAATGCACTTAATTGATACATGTTTTGTTCCAGAGTCTAACAGGGATCCTATCAACACAGTTTTGTACTATAACTTGCAGTTTAATAAGTTTCCACACTATTCCTAGGCAGAAGTAATTTGTCTGATAAAGAACATCTTGTATGGTCTGAAAGAGAACCAGTAATTTTCTAGCTTTAAGAGCCCAGATAATCAACTAATTATTCAGATGTCAACCAGTCAAAAATAGTCTGATCCACCCCCCCCAAAAAAAAAAAAAATCTGAGCAGTAATTATCCAAAATGTCCTGTGCCTATTTATAGTAACAGATACATGGCAAGAAACAGCTGGATTCACTCTTAAAATTAATTTGCTCTTACYTAAACAAAGGAGAATCCAAAATTGTAAGACTAATACAAATCATTATAGATCTGCCAGTGAAAAATGTTAGCCTAGATGATGACCCCTTAATTTACTCTCTACAAGAGCAATTCTATTTAGAATGCAAATAATGCCATTTGTATTGAGTCTTTCCCCATTTGTGCTACATTTTTTTCACACTAAGAAATGCTATTTTTTTCACCTTCTTTTAAAGGGTTTTCTTTTTCCCTAAAATATACTTCAAAATCACTTTGCTGAAGTGAAACTAACTACGTTAAACACTAGATGGCAGAACAAGGCTGCAGCTGAGCATCTGAAAAGGCTTCAAGCTCGTCTGCATTTCCAGAGGTACCACTTGAAACATTTCACCTGGTTCTTCCTATGAAAGTCGTCTGTGGTTACATAAAAATAATCTCCATATATAATAATCTTTGTGTACACACGCTGTTTTCATTCCCTGAAAAAGAAAAGCCAAGTTCAGCCTCCTGGCCCTTCCCTCATGTGCCCACTTGCCCTTGGCCAGGAGTGCTCACTGTCCTGGGATCTCTGCAGGACCACAGAGCTGCAAGGTCAGGTCTTGAAGCCAAATCTTCAAAAGGCTGCACACCTAAGTTAAAAATGACCAAGAACTCAATGTAGAATTTAGGCTGAAGTACAGATCAGAGAAAGGGRTTTACTTTTCAGGCTTGTCAAAGGATCTAACAGTAGGGCACACAGAAACAATAAAAGGACATAAAACATTCAAACAAAGAAATTAACAGATAGATTTAAAAGAGCTGCTCTACTCTCTATTTTAAAATTTGAAATTGTTCTTTTTAAACAATATAAACTGAATTAAGAGTTTAACAGAAATTAAATTTGAGTGYCCTTCCAGTACCTGAAGGGGGCTGACAAGAAAGATGGAGAGAGATTTTTTATAAGAGCATGTAGTGATAGGACATGGGGGAATGGTTTCAAACTGAGAGTAAGTTTAGTTGGAATATTAGGAGGAAACTCTTTACTGTGGGGGCAGCAAAACAGTGGAACAGGCTGCCCAGAGAAGCTGTGGATGCCCCATCCCTGGAAGTGTTCACAGTCAGGTTAGATAAGGCTCTGAGCAACCTGGTCCGGTGTAAGGTGTCCCTGCCCACTGCATGGAGGCTGAAACAAGATGATCTTTAAAGTCTCTTCCAACACAAACTATTCTATGATTCTATGAAATTAAGAGATTAACACATAAACTAATTCACTTTCATGCTTAAAAGAATATGACAAACAAATGCACCTAAACAAATTAATAAAAGCAAGGTGCAATTCAGTTGTATTGCCACTGAAAACTATTGAGATACCATTGTGCTCACAACCAGGCTCATAGGCTCCTGTGTCCCACCATGTCTATGACAAATCCCACTGCATCACTTCAGTGGAGCACCTCACATTTTGGGTAACTGGGTAAAGTGGAAACAACCCACTTGTTGGCTCTCTGAGAAGTTACATCCAGCTGAACTTGAGCAGTGTCAAATGTGATTTTCTGCCAACAGCACTGGCAGTAGGTTGCAGAGGGGACAGCAAATTTCACTGAGGCTGTACCACAGCTCTGCCTTTGATTCTTGCGTAGGAAGAGTCAGCTGTGGCAGCCAAAGGCTTTGCAGACGAGCAGCAATGCACCCACTACAGCCCAACATATGTTGGGCAGCTTCACAAAAGAAGCAATRTGTACACACATTATCCCCTATTGTCAGCCTTCCCCATGCCACATTATTTTTCTCCCCACTCTTAGATTTATGCTTCAGAAACTTCCGTCTTCCAGATTTTGGAAGAGCTCTGCTCTGCAGCCCCTCATGAGGTCTCTGAATGTACACAGAAATGTCCCAAACTATGGCAACAAATGGTTGTGGAGGGCTGCTGAGCTGCTGCTCCAGGGGAGGCAGAGCAGCTGCTCAGAGCTTGCCTGTCTCACTCAGAGCTGCCTCTGGCACTGCCAAGGAAGGAATGTGCATCGGGAATGGCTTGGGCAACAGCCTGGCTACCAGTTGTAATCAAATATGTAATTCAYGTTGCATTATTTCAGGCTTGTAATATCAGATATATCATATTTCATGTTTCATGCTGAATGATAGGCTGAGGATTGCTGCTTTGGGAGGATGAAACCGTATCATCTAAGAACCACTGTACAAGTATGTAAACTACAGATTAAAAACAGGTAAGGGAGGGAGAAGGAGGAGAGGAGGAGAGTGAGCGAGGAGAGAAATTCACTCCATGTATGCCACATGCTGGCTCTTTTGTTCCAGTTTTGCCTCATTCTGAAAATGATACATTTAACTGGAATTAAGCAGGAATTTCAGGCCAAATGGATTGAAGTGAGAATAGGTCTGGCCTGTCAACTCCCCCGTGCTGTGGGCAGCTATGTCCATGACAGTGCAGCAGCAATACTCTACCATTCCCAGAGATCTGTTTTTCCTGCCATCCCTCCTTCCCCAGCTCTCCCATGCAGCTCAAACATCCAGAAATGGGAGAAAGCTCCAAAATAGCAGAGAAAAGAAAGGAAAAATCAGATGACTCTGCCCCAGATAATTCATGGTTGTTTTCCTTGTCCTCACAGATGCCTTGGCACTGCACAAGGATATTTCAGCAAAAAGGATGTCATGGTAAGTTAATAGGAATTTCCTTTCATTGTTGTTCACACCTGAGCTATGCAAGCCTTTAYGTCTGGAGTTTGTTATTGCTCAGGTTAATGAGGCAGTACAAGTTTCCCCTTCATATGCTTTAAAAGCAGAACAAGAGGTGTTTTCTTATCTCTAGTCATAAATCTCAAAATGTCAAAATACAAATATATAATACAGATTAATTTCTTACTTTTTTTTCCTCTGGGATTAATTAGCTGTTTATCCACTGAAACCAGTCAAGCTAGCATAAAAGTACTACAAGGGGCAGGAGACTCAAAATCTTCATAATCAAGTAGGTTTTGGATGGTTCAATTTTGGTATCATTTTTCTGCTTTCCTGTGTCTCATCTTATGTACAAACATCCTTACGTATATACTCAGAAATCCATCTCACTGCTCTCTTTCAACCCTTTCTTTACCATCCAAGATCACTGCACAAACCCTGCGGTGAAGGTAATTTCACAGCATCTCTCATTGCTCCCAGCTGTTTCAGACCTTGGGCTCTTTTTCCCTCCATGAGAGCAAACCTACTCATTTTTCACCTCAGACTCCAGTCTCTTTGAAGCAGTTGCCAGGTTTTTTACTGTATCGTGATTACTTAGTTGGCACTAAAAGAAAAAGAATACACACGTGTATATATATATACACAAAGACACACACACAAATATAGATCTGTAATATATATAAAAAGATATCTATAATATATATAAATATCTCATATTTATATATATATATATATTTGAAAAATAACAAGGTTACTTGTAGGTTTTCTGATGAACCAAAATATTACCCAGACTATGCATCATCAATGCAAAAACTGCTGGCAACACACTGATGACCCCAGTTTTTACTTATATATATATATCTGCTATGTTCAAGAGCCTTCACACTTTATTGGGTACAACATCCTCTTTCATTGTCAGAAATATCAGATTTCTAGCCTGTTGACTGGATTAAAAATAGTAATACCTATGACGAGTTTATTCAAGGATAGGAAGACTRTTCTCTAGATATAGCACAAGAGCCACAGAGCAGCAAAAGTAGGTGACAGCAGGTGACAGATTTACATCTTCTGAGGACTTTTCTTCTCAAAAGGCAAAGAAGACGTTGCACTGACTGACACAAAACGGAGATGATGCTAAAATCTTACATATCAAAAACATTCAGACAAATTAGTGGGCAACACCCACCCCCACTAAGGACTATTAGAGACACTACCTTGGGCTGGGAAATCCCTTGGAGTGTTTTTGGGAGATGGTTTTTCCTTGTGCTTGTATTGCATATGCATTTYCTGTTGGCAATTTGGGATTTCAGGTATCAGAAGGGATGGGTCCTGTGATAGCCTTTTCTACATTCTCGTTAAGCTTCACTGTATTTTGATGAGTGACATGTCAACCTATATCAATTATTTCAATGATTATCACAGAATTTAGTTAAAGAAACACAATTTTACATTTGTTGGTTTTAGAGAAAATACTTCATTAATAACACTCGTGCATTATGCTGTCCCTGATTACTCAGACAGTAAAGCAAAATGACTAACTTTTCTTGGCTTTCCTGCATTTTTTTGTATTTCCATTCAGATTAGGGCAAGTTCCTGAGTAAATGGAATTACTACTGAACTCATCACTCAAATCATGGGGAAAAACATGTCATCCTCACTAACAGTGAACATAAACAGAAACAGCTTTTAGTTTCATTAAACTAAGTAAGACCTCTTGGACAGTAAAATATTATTTAAGCTGATTAAGCATCACAGAATCAGTTAGTGTATGAGTTAGTTCAGATTATTTTTATGTTGCCTTTCCGAACATGGAAAGAATAACTTCAGCTGCAATTTACCATTGAAAGCTGATAGTTGTTTCTGACCTAAAAGAAAGAAATAATTCTGCTAGTCATTTACAGGAGCTTTCCTGCTTTATTTTGAAAAGAAACTCCTTGTCACTGCTAGTTACAGAAACTGCCTACAGCCTTCAGTTTTGTAAAAAAATTTAGGCCCACTTAAACTTCTAGAACAGTCCCTATAAATAAACACAATAAAAACCAAATCCCCCTGGAAAACCTTGCATATTAGAGTCTGACATGGGGATCCAAATGGTCATTTTCTCCYGTGCTGCTCTAGATAAACAATGGCTTAAACTCATGAGCAGGGATGGGGTTGGGGCAGGCACAGAGCACCAAAAGAGAACAGGGGAAAAGCCAAAGCTCTGCAGGCAGGGATGTGCTGCTCAGGCGGGAATGTGACAGGAGCAGCTCACACAGAATGCTGGCATTCCTGGAGACCAGAATATGGTTCCCTCTGCTSACCCTTTTGAGGGACAAATTCCCACAAATGCCCATGCACTCAGTTATTCTGAACCCTAGTAACCAAATGGCTGAAATTAGACGCACCCTGGGTTGAATGAAGTTTCAATTTTGAAATTCTAAATGTTAGGTAACACTACTTCTGTGTATATCTCTGTCTAAAGACCAAGGGGTATGTTTTAATTTTCATGCTCAGGGGAGTCATATACATAACCATTATCAACAGCAGCACATATTGCAGGGAAAATCTTCATATACTAAGAACAGATCCTATTTTTGTTTATTAGGCACACTGTATTTTATCATCTGTCTCACTACAATGAATCAATAAATAAGCACGTCTGACAAAAAATTTGATTGTGAATGGCATATAATCACAAATTCAACCCTTAGTACAAATATAAGAAGGTATCATAGCTATTCTGAGATAATACCAATTCTATTTTTTGCCATCTAAATTGAGGCATTACAATGGTAGGTAGGTTCATGAACCATGGAGTCTTGCAAGAAGACCAGCTGAAAGTGAAAACCAGTTTTAGAGAATTGGAACTATTAAAAAAACAAATAAACAAACAAAAAACCCAAACAAATAACCCAAACATGAAATTATGGACTCTGCTAACATTTTTCTCACCTTGATTCTGAGTTAGGATTCTAGGTAAAAAAAACAATGTGAAGAGAGAAACAAAGTATGCTCCTTGCAAGGACACAAGGAAGAATTTTTACTGTCGAACTATTGAGTTCTGTTCCCAGATCTGGACATTGGGACTGCCAGCCCCAAGTGTTTTTTAAACAGACTGCATGAATCTGTTCTGCTCTGAAGGGCAGCCCCACCACTCATGCATTCAGTATCACCTTATTGCTTCCACAATTTCACTAAAAATTAGTGGGACTGTTGAAGCACTGGTTGAACATAAATAATGGCATTGAATCCATCCCTAAGCAGTCAAAAGCAGAGAAAGATGGAAAAAAAAACCGCTGCCCTTTTGCCGGTGCTGAACTGTGGTGCTGGGTGGTACATTCCCAAACATCAGTTTGCAAGAAATTGATGGCAGGAGCAAGAGCTGCCTGCAGATCTCCAGAGTCTCAGCCCAACATCTGTACCACCACACAAACACCACTAATGCACTGGGGGTACTCACAGCTTTGTTCTCCCGGGGAGGTCAGTGCACAGCGCCACTTCTTTCCCAATGAATGCTTCAAAAAGCAATCATCTCTCTCATTGACAGATAGTTCTCTCTGTSAAACTGTTTTTAATGGCTCTCCACATATTCTTGGTTACTTACATTTCTCTACCTGCCTAGGAAACATRTTTTTAGAAGTGTGTGGTGCTATCCAACAGAGATAAGTCACAGCAGAGGTAAGGGAAAAGAATATTTTTACTTGTCCATCTCCAGGAGAGATTACAGCCACTAGCCTAGGTGATTTATTGTCTTGGATTGTAAACAGCATGCTGTAGCCTGAAGTAAAGACCCCTTGTAAAACAGCAAGGCATTCTGCTTTTATATTCTCTTACACATACTGCTGTCAGCTAGGACAGATTCACTGAAGTCAATTTTCACTGATATAAAACCACACAATAGAAAAGAGTAAAGCTCTAAATACTCTGGTATTGTACCAAAGAATTAAAACAAACAAACTAACAAACAAAAAAACCCCAAAAAACCAAAACAAAACCACACAAATATAATGATAAAAAAGTTACATCAAATGATAACAAGATATTCTTTCATGCCCCACTAGGAAGCAGTATAACCACGTTTCTAACAATCTGGAAATAATAACTATTCAAGTCAGACTTCTGGAATATTTAAAGAAAAGACCACAAGACAAAAAAAGCCATTTCAGTCTGATGACTACATCAACTACTTGTGACACTGAATGCCCCTGCAGGACAGTAAAACTGGAGAGAATTCTGAACATGATGGAAAAGCTTCATGGAAGATATTTTTCTCATGATTAAAGGAAATAAACATTTGCAATCTTCCCTGCATCACTCCTGCACATGATTAGCAAGAAAAAAGAGACAAAAGGCACAGACACCCTACTACTTTGCTGTATTGCACCAGGCAAGCTGCTTGGTTACAGSTTTTGAAACTTTCTCATGTCTTTGTAGAATGCTTTTATAAAGGTCTGAGTGGTGTGGTGCATTTATAAAAACATGAAAAAGAATGACAATATCATCCTAAAAATCTATGGAACAAAGTTTACCAGATTGGATTTGGGGCTAGATTAGTGTTTAGGAGATGGAAATGGTGATAACTCTTGCTACTTATATCATACTTTGTGATAATGCATTTTGCATTTGTCTTTAGCGAGAAAAGGAGTGGAAAATACTTCATCTCTGTCTATAGGGTCAATGAGTCCATAATCCTCCTGACTCTTAAGTCCTAAAGATGTCCTTGTTATTTCAGTAATAAGATGTCATATTCTTAACTGAGATTTCATTACCAAGAAAAGTCTGAAGGTTTAGATTCTCCTGCGATTCAAACATCGCRACAAGATTACTTATTGTGGTAATGGCGCTTAACATTTACATCCCCTCATTCATCAGCTACTTCACAAACATCAGCTGATAAGGCAGACTTGGAGGTGTTTACTTTCTTCACCTTCTAGACTAGAAACCCAATCCAGGGAAGTGATTCATTAGTCAAGAGCAATGCGTGCCAAAGCCCACAATGTTACTTTCTCCAGCCTTTTTTTGCTACCCGAAACCACTCTGTTACACTTCTTGGTGTCTATCGTGTTTCAGGACATTGCTAAAGTGAATGCACTGCTTTAATTTCTAAGATATTTAGTACTTTCCAGAGTATCAAATGCAGTTATCTTACATCTTAATCTCCATTTAGAAGGTTGGCTATTTTTGAAATATAACCACATGAAAACCTYAGTTTGATAAATACTTCAAAATTTTCACCATTTGCAAATATGTTACTGTTTTATACTGATACGAATAATGTTTATCTCCCTTACATCTTTTCTAGTCAGAAAGTTTCAAAAATAGATGTTTTGTACAAAAAGGTGGATTTTTTTCAATCCTGATTTGTACTCTCTAAAACCTGTACTCCAAGTGATGATACTACAAACACTTCTCAGCTCTTCTGAATCTTTCATATTTCTCTTTCTTGCACATCAAGACATCTCCCTTGCTCTTTCTAATCTAATTCTGCCAGTTTTGAAGACTGCTGACCAAGCCCTTGGCAAAACATCCCGTTGGTATTTGTTCTAGCCTTWATGTAAAATGTCATTGAAATTCACACACACACAAAGGATCAGCATAGACATCGCCTAAGAGAGTTTACATGACCCCCTAGGCAGAAGGGTCRTCACTAGAAGGCAGATTAGGTTGGGTTGGGTAAACAGACACCCACTCCCATTTCATGCCAGTCTCTGCAATCACACAAAACACATACTGTCAAATTAGCAGCACTAAAGCTCTTTTAATTATGGAAAGGATTGCAGGAAAATGTACATTCTCATGGAAGCATAAAAACTTTAATATTGGGTAGGTYGATGCTGGAGATTCTGTAAGTGAAACTGGTACCTGAGGGAAAGCTACAAACAACACAGGCCAAACATAAAGGAGGGAGAGAATAAAGATGCTCTGGGACTGCATCTCGGGGCCTAAGTGAAGGCTGTAGCAAAAATTGCTAAAACTGCAGAGTGAGGACTTCAGTCTGACCTAAGACTTCACAGTTCTCCCCAGGACTTCAGGTGAGCTTGCTCTGAGTCTTTTGGGAGCAGGAGGAGGGAAAGGTCCTTTCTAAAAGCATTTTCAAATTTATGCTTCATAGTAATAATAAAACAAACTCTCTAAAGCAGAAATGCTGGGATTTCTCCCCCCTCAATGAACTCGTTTAAATATAGGAAACAGGATGAAAATATAGTACCATGCATCACAGCCAGCAGTATAAATGATACAGAAATGAAATATAGTCTGGCTGGCAGCATTCCAGCCTTCTTGGCTACTTATCAACTCTCTGATGTGATGATATGTTGCACGAGATTTGCCTCCCTATCTTCTACACGTAACCTTTATCTGACAGGGGCCTAAACAATGGCCTTCAGAGGAAATGGATTATGAATGCAGCAGTTTGCATTTCAAGCTAAATTCCACAATTAAGTATAATTATGCGCCATATGTTTTCATCCTTTCAATTTTATGTTGTCTTAAAAACTAAGTAAGTAAATATGTAGGCCCATAAAATAATGGGCTGTGTCACTGCTCTGATGCAGCATCTGTGGTACACTGCTGCAATTCTAAAATGGAAATACAGTCAATGTAATTATTCTAAACTAAGCTATCAGAATTACGGGGTGGTTACCATATGTATGTGGAACAGTTTTGAAAGTTTGCCCACTTTTACTTCCTGCTATATTCAGGTGCCGTTTCAAACCTCCTAAATGTTGAAGATCACAAAGGAACCAACAACAGTGCTCCCTAAGCCAGTACAATTTCCCCAGAAAACGAATGAAGGTACAGCCTCTGCCCATATATTCACAATGAGCGTTATTGAGAACTATAATTTCATTTCCATAAACCTCTAAATTCAAGTACTTTTATTTCTTTGCTTGGACTTGGTTTTGGGGTGATTTTTGAGGCATTTTCTCAATTAGGAATAAGCTCGCATTTAATTAACTAATTCTCAGATATTCAAGAAAATGTTATATTTTCTCCTTTAAAACAAAGAATTTTTTAATACTGTGCAAACACTACAATGAAGAATACACCATGGAAACCCTAAGAATTGGAAAGCTGTTTCAATTACAGAAACTAAGTCTCCAAGACTGAAAATTAGGTATTTTAAAAGAGGGTAATTCTAGTAGAGCAGACATGTAAGCAATTAACTTCGTTGACAGTGCAGCAAAAAAATTGTCCTTATAGACATAATCTATTTTTATATGTAAAATATATAACTATGCAGTTTTAATGGAACATGAAAAAGTAACTAACGAGCCCTATACATGCACAATGTTGCCCTACTTCCAGTAGGATAACTATTAAAACACGTCCTTTTTTAACTTTTAAGAATTGTGCAAAAAATGGACTCATTATGGAAACGCTACAGCAACCAGCTATGGTTGGATATATTTCTTCACAAAAAAACCCCACTCTAGTGATTTTTATCTGATACTTTAGATGGCGCATTTAGGTCCAGCTTTAAAATAAAAAATATGCAAAGCCGTGCTTTCATCAAATGTTTGTGAAGCTATAACTTTCTTTCAGGTCTTGATTATTTCTGAGAAAAGAAACCCACCACACACACACASAGCTTGAAAAATCACAGAAATTGATTTCTGCTTCTATTTCCCATTACCCTTCCTACCTTAACTCCTTATACTAATACAGGCTTAGAGTAAGCACCTGTACCAGGTGTGTCATTAAGATAAACAAACAGATGAATGAGTACAAGGGGTAGATTCTACAAAGATTTTTAAGAATTCAGAGCTGTTGTCACTCATCTAGTTCTTTGACTATTTGAAAATGTCTTTTATGATTAAAACCTTCCCCCCCACCATTCCCCAAGGAATGTAATTGAAGACTCTGCTAATTAAGCATTAAGGGCTCTCTGTGATTAGCGGTTTTCTTTTTCCCCAAATAGTTTTCTACAGAATTGACAACTACGTAGCTGTTGTTAGCTGCTGCATGCTAGTAACAATTAACATTCACTATGGCAGTTTGTGTGCAGAGTAGCATATTAAAAGTTATTCCTACCAATGGATTAAGACTACAGAACGAACCAACAGTGCTCTGTTGTCTAAATCAACAGTGAAAGACAAAAAATGCAGCTTTAAAGACGTTTGGAAATCTTTCTTCCATAGCATATATAGGTCCTGGAGTGCTGCTTTTTTGGTTTTTAGATGTTCACACTAGAACTAATATTCTAGGAAAGAAAACAGCAAACAATGAAGACAAATTCTCTGTGGTGACCTAGGAGTCCTAACACAGTTAACACTCTTGCTACAGATAAGCACCAGTAAACTATAATTTTAAATTAAGACTGTGAAAAAATGTACCACAAGTATGAATTAAAAATTATTTTTCATTCCTGCTTAAGATGCATTATAGCATCCAGAAGCCGGCTACAGATAAGAAAAACTCTTGTTTTCAGAGTTTGAACAACTAATACTCTTGGTCTCTTGGGATGTCCAACTACTACCCCAAACCCCATTCATTCTTGACCTCTACTCCAATAACAAGCTTCACAATCTGCTTTGAGCATTTCATTATGGAATAGACCAATTGATTATTATTATTATTATTATTATTATCACTGACTTTATTGAAGCACTGCACTTCCATTAAGCCAATATGCTTCTGCTGAATTTTTACAGTTAGCCTAAAATGCTGCACTTATTTTATAAAAATAATTCATCTCACTCTTCATCTTGCAAGAGATTCTTAAATGAACGAAAGCTCAAGAGTGAACCTCCCAAATACATTCTAAACGTTCTTTTTCGATCTTGCACAAGCTGCTCCTTCAAAAAAGTAGTCAGGATAGCATGTGTGTGGGGAAAAAGGGCAAGAGTAAATCAAAGTGGTAAGAGAAACGGGAAAAAAATTAACAAAGTCACAAGAGAATGAATCAAGCAGAATGAGTCAAGGCAAATTTGGGACTCGGCCAGGAATCAGCAGATTCCTGTAGCATGCATGCAGCTGTATATCTAATACGACAGAAAGAAAAAGTAGAACCTTATGAAATAATATGATTTCAAACAATGCAAGTGATCAGAATAGTCCAACAGACCTGTAAACCTTCTCAGCACTTTCAGAGACTACGTGGCCTGCACACCTCGCAGATTCTCTAGAGAGATATACATCTCCCTCCTACTCTTACTCTAGCAGAGTCCATGCTGTCCTGAAACAAGAACATGCCTGGTRGCCAGCAGCAGAGTTCAAGAAGCATTTCATGGCTCAGAGCCCAAACCGAGAGCTCAAAGTCAGCCTGGTCTCTCACTGGTAATTCTAAACCTCCACTCTGTTGCATAAATCTTTAAATAGCTTAAACTCTCTTTCCATTGATCACTGACAAGGTATTTAACAAGTTTTGTCCAGGGAAACATTCACTACACATGATCTCTTTAGACTATAAAGAAGGAAATAATTGATGATGTGGTAAACACATACATTTAYGATTACCTGGAGCGGGTTTCTCTAATTACTAGCAGAAGGTTATGTCRGCTTCTGTACCACCTTGTTTGTTTGCTTGTTTACAAATAAAGGCCAYAAAGCCTCCACTTTCTCCTCTCTTGCAGTATTTCTATTTAGGATACTAAAAGTGGTTGGAGCTGCAAGGGCAAAGGCTGTGTTACAGTGAAATGGAAATTAAATTCTATGGTCTTGGCTGGGCTATGAAGTGATGCACATAAGAATCAGAAAGCAGAACAAGGTACCATGAGATGTGCACAGTGACAGTTTGCTGCTTTTATAGCACTGTATGGATCAGCCAGGGAGGCATTTTGCACAGAACATTTTGTTGGGAATCTCTCTCGGTTTTTCCTCTCTCAGTTCTCACAGGTGATGGAASAAAACACAGCAGGTGGCTTGGGCTCCATCTGGATCCAGTGCTTAGCATTATTATGCCACAGTAAAAAACCATAGTGAGTCCACGTCTTGGGTACTACATACAAATCAAAGGTAGTGTACAGCACAAATAGAAATAATACAGGAAAGAGCAACAAAATTRATGGGAGACAGGCAGCAGAGTTTGCATAAGGAGGGATAAGGTAGCCTAGGATTTTTCAGGTGGTTTTGATTCTGAGACTTGACCATTTATTTGATGCTGTTGATTTATTTTGAAATAATTTCCTGCATATTTTTATGCCTTTCAAGCTTTATTTCCTAATAATCAACAAAAATAAGTTCTTTTTCATAAACTCATTTCATTGTTTAAATTGCAGCCCTCCTGGCCACAAAAGGTTGGGAACACCAAAAATAAAAATTGTGACTGCAATTCCCCGCAGTGGAAGACAGTTCTGAGGAGACAAACATGGGCTTTATGTTTGTGACACTCGTGATGGGATGTGGGAAGGGACTGCCCGCTCCTGATGCAATGAAAGCTGAGCTGACCCCAACACAGAAGGGTCTGGAGGGCAGCTTTTAGGCTACCTCAGATGGTGAAGTGCAGGTTAACAAAGCAGTCCAACACAGACTACAAAAGTGAACAACTCACAGAACCTAGAAGAGAGCAAAGGGCTTGTGATGGTTTGAGTACATGTTCTCCTTCCCAGCTGCTGGGAATACCCAACAATCTTACCGGGATTTACTTTAGCTGTGCATTTCAATTGTGAAGTTTACCTGTATTTGAYACTACAAGTACTGCTGCAGCACTGTGCTAAATCAAAATCCCAAGTCACATCTGATAATCCCAAATAAATCTGATATTAAATATCAAACCCTTCAAGCRGGGAATATAAAAAAAAGCTGGTCAGAGAGAAGTGAACTCTTGACATTAATGCAGCCCAGTGTGGTCTGATCACTTAGTGTAAGGATCTTTAAGGACTATTAAACACCATTATYCAGTACAATCATTCACCTGTAATTCCCTAATCTATGTATGAGGGGAAATAACATCTTACAACAGTTATCCTTCCCTAGGCTGCTAGTCAGAAAAAAATCCAAACTGGTCCTTTGTATCCTGGTACATTGTACTTGCATGGGATAATTCAGAAGCTCTAAAGTAGATTTCTTTGTTTAGTTAATATGCTTGTTTATTGGGGATGCAAGGGGTTGACAGCAAAATCTGGTCATTTAGTCTCAATTTTCATCTTCTGTATCTAAGTCAGTTTTTGTTATGATGCAACACAACACTTACAGCTTRCATCCCATGACTATTCAATATTTTTCTTGAGTGTTGCAAGATCTCTTCAAAGTCTCAGTGGAGTCTAAACAAAATGTCAGTTATGATCTTCTTAATATGCTCATTTATTAATGTGTTTGTAAAAATTCAACAGATCAAGAAGGGAGAGTTGCTCTTTTTCACACAGCCTTTCTTGTTTAGGATTGTCACAAAATTGTCTCCCAGGTTTTCCTCTGCCCTAATAGACAAGGCTGACATACATGGTTTGGAGGCCTGTAGCTCTTTGGTTCAAACACAGACCTCTGTAAAATGTGGATGTGATATCTGTCACTCACCACTCCTCTGAATAAGAGAAAACCACATTTTTAATAGCCTCTTGTTCATTTTATACTCCACTTTTTTTAGCAGATTTGAATTTGCCCTATTTGATTTTGTTTTTAAGTGTGAATAGTTCCAGAAGCTCTCCAAATTCTCAGATTTTATTGCCAGAAAAGGGAGGTATTTCTTTATACCCATGGGTCAGAAAGTCATGCACACAGTTCATTTAACTGCTTACCACTTTCCATTGCTCCCATAATTTCCATTTCTATATAATCAACACATTTCTTACTTAAACATCATAGAAAGGTTTCCATATGAATTCTCTGTGTAAGACAATAGCTCTTTTAGTGTGTTTAAATGAATCTCAATTAGTCCTAAATGACAACATTAGGAATCCATTTTCTACTACCTTTTAGCAGTTATTGAGACTGGTTTTGCCACTGGTGCATACAGTGGTACAAGAATTCCAGCTAAAAAGGAGTTTATCTGTCATTGTGGCAGAGGAGTTTTATATCAGCACTGCTGAAGACATAGGTAAAAGTCAAACACTCTCTGACATTAGAATAACTATACTTCTGATTAAAAATTGAATTTAAAATTGTTAAAAAAGAAACCACTCAAAGATTATAACTAGACAGAAAACAAATGTACTTCCACCTTATTTTCTGACAGTTAATAAATCAACTTTAAACAAATTAGTACATGTACTCAGAACAGGCCTGTTTGAAAAATAATCTACTGAGCTCATGGGAAGTGATGGTTTAGTGAACAAACTTAATTTCCATGTTTTCACAAAGACGAGGAATGACACCAAATACTTCCTGCATACATCTATGGACTCACACCTTCAAGTTAAATCCTGCCATAATCAACAAGCAGAACATTCGACAAATTCCATTTGCCATTTCTTCTTTTTTTTTTTTTTTTAATCTCTTGCCACTCTGCAATTCATCATGCTAAAATCTTTGATCCCTAACATTGAGCAGACATGAATTTCCTAAATGACTAAAACTTACGGGTAAGTGTTTCCTTTTAGAGCTGTATGTAAATGCAATGTTAAATTTTATTTTTGTAATCTCTTTAATCAGAAACAAGGGAATTAGCCAGCTGTTTGGAACTGGTGTTAAGATCTAATTAAGCATCTGATTGGATTTCTGCGCATATCAAACAGCAAAGGCTGGTATTTGCACACAAGACCGATTGCTTTCATTAAAATAAAAATCCCACCAAATGACAACAGAAAGGGTTTACTCCAATAGTTTGCCTCAGAGATATCCCTCCACAAGAAAGCACACATCAGAATGGCAAAAAAAWTTGCTTTATGTGTCAATCACACCAACAGGATCCCTTACTGAGTGACACCTAGCTTTCCCTTACATCTGTACTGCATGCTCCTGCAATACGCCAAGGAATTGCCTGTCTTGAAGGCTTCACACAGGAAAAAAAAATTCCCACAAATTGTCAATTACTCCAGTGTGGAAAGAAGCTTTACTGCCACCTGTGCATGTTTTATTTTTATTTATTTGGTGGGGAATGCTTTTTGGTTTTTAATTGCTAGTTAAAGACCTATTTAAAAGGATTCTTGTTGAGGTTTATGTATTTATACCACATATTGCCAGGATTATTATACCTGGTAAAGCAAAAACCAAGTTTTCCCCTTTTCATGGGATAAGGTCCAGAGGTGATTACTAAGAAAGATGAAAATGTATCCTGTTTTTTTAATACTAACAGATAAGTACAGTAATGAGCTAAACTTTAAAGACAGTTTTATGGTGTAGGATGAAGCCTGTTAAATTATTGGAGAAAACGGCTTCTTTAAGCAGTCTCACCTCAAGAAAAGCAGGAGCATCTTCTTGACTACTGCAATCAACTCTGATTTGGGGCATAGCACCCATATTCCCTACGTGCTAGCTAGGAACACATCAGTGGCAGGAAGGAGTGCCATTAAAGTAGGGAAGTTAATCTCCTTTGGTCTCCTCAGTTTCCAAGAGTGGATTAGGGTTAAACCACCGAGATCCGTTTAAAAATTCCAAGGATTGTACAAAGTTTTCCAAAGAATAGCCAAGGTGGTTCTCAATAGGAAATAACTGTTCAGTTTATAGCAGAAAATTCTATCTGGTCTAGTTAATATAAACAAGGTATTTATTCCTAGAAAGAATAACACTCATATTATTATATATTATCCCAATGTTGATGAGATTGAACTTTAAATTTTTGAGCAACTATTATTGTTTATACCAAATATCTACATGGCCATGAGCAAGCACCATGGATGAAAGAAGGTTTCTTCCACAAGACAAGCAGACCATATGTAAGCTCCARCAAATAATATTTTGCCCACTCCAAACACACTGAGTATTCTCCATCCTAAAGTACTAACAGCAAACAATATTTCCTAAGATAAACAATACCTAGGGTAGTATATTTGGGCTTTTTACAAAGTACCCCAAGCAAACATAACCTCCTCTAGAATAGATGATATTGGAATTGGACGTATGTAGAGAAACTATGTAAYCTTATGTCTAGTAATACACATATAGTGCATTAGATACACGCACACATTTGGTTCTACCTAAAAATAATTTTCAACACTGGTTTTGTTCAAAATCCAAAGCATAATATCAACATGGTTGTCTAAAAAGATCGGAAGAGTCTTCCTGTCTTAGCAAATCCAGCCATGCCAATCAGAATTCTACTCATAACATGTCTCTGATTGCAAAGAAGCTGTGACTTAATATGTGGTTATTGGTCTATGAGTTCTTTGTGTAAGTAACAGAATATCCTTTCTATCTATTCTGTTTTCTCATTAAAGTTCCCTTCTTCTTTCCCACCTACTGAAGGGTTTAGAAACTAATATTCTAGATGATAGCAAATGATGGCTGAATAGACTTTTCATGGCAAAACCAGTTCCAAGCCAGTTCTGATTGTTAGTTATCAATYATGGTTCAAAACCCAATGCTAGTTTGGAATTTTTCCTGTCTTTTTTCCTTCTTCTGTAGAACAAACATTAGATAAATTCTCTTACACAAAATAACCTACAAACCAACTTGAAGTTACACTCTTATAGCTACTCTCTTGCACCGGATAGCCAACAGCTCTGCAAGTAAAATACACTGTGGCAGATAAGATTTGCTTTCCTCAAATTCTCCACTTTAAATATTATCCTAAAACAACAATTACTATCATAGGATAGACATTACTCAGTCAATTTGGAGAAGGAATTCTTCAAAAAGTGACTGTATTTTCACATTGTAACTTTGACTAAAACACTTATGAAGGTTTKATCTGCGTGAAGAGAGTTTAAAAAACCCACTTCGCACAGACAGGTCTCCATGTCTTTAATTTGAAAAAACTCAATTTTAAATGAGGGAGTTATTTTAGCAACATATTTTGCATGTGCTCATTGGCTTTCTGCTGAGATTTGGACAGGGTTCCATTCAGTCTAGATCTCTGTAATCTTTGCTCTGAGACTGATTCCACTACTCACTGCTTGTGAAACACTGACACCTGCATCTCTTGTGATGGAACAGGGTCCAGTCAAGAGCTATCTTAGTGAACAGCAAGAAGAAAACTGCCCTATTGCTATGAAGCTAGGAATTTAGCTGAAACTGCCCAACATTTCATTAGAACTTTAAATCCTCAGGTTCTGAAGTCACATGATTCTGCCAAGCTCTAGATCTTTGTTTATTAATTTGTCTGAAGAGACTGAAAAAAAATTGGAAACTCAAATACRAAGAATTTAAATAGTTGGAAAGAAAAAAAAAGGCATTTTTTCTCAGCCTATCTCATGATTTTTTGAAGCTTTGGGTAGGCAGTGTTGGATGTGAGTGACATTTTCAGCTTTAGCTATTTATATTAATAATAAATATTATTACAATTTCCACATGAAGAGAAAAAAAAAAAAAAAAACAAAAACCAAACCCCAAATGTTAACTGTGATGCAACCACACTTCAGAATAGACAGGGAAACCTCACATAGCCCACACTGACTGTAATCAGCTATGAAGCATCTATGAAGCAGCATTAACTGTATAAAACCATGTGCTCAGAAAATGACCTTGTAGAAAGAAATCAGACAAGGTAACATTCATCTAGGAACTCTGATAATCATTTTCATAGCCTGTGGTGGGACTAAATGATCTTGAAGATCTTTTGCAACCTAAATGATTCTATGCTTCTAATTATTATTGAACAGAAGGTCTAAACACATTTCCTGAATTCTCAGTTCAGAGAAAATTTCCTTTTCCCTAGTCGTTATCAATATTTGCCCATAAATAGTTTTCCCAAGCCAAAACAAAACACAGGAGTCTCTATCTTTCTCAGAATACCTTAAAATTCAGATTAAGCGTTTGTCCACAGCTGAGTATAATATTTGCCAGTATATCTGAAATCAATTCCTCTTTCCATGGTCTGCTGGCTGGAGACTAAACTGTCTTAATACTCACAGGTATTAAGAGTAGAGCTTTTAATTCAATTTAATTTCAGCTGGAGTTGATTTTAGTTCTAAGTGTAGACAACCACATGTCCCTGTGCAATGGCATCATAGGCATTTCTGTCACACTTCACCTCGGAGGCTCAAGCACTTGTTGCCTTGGCAACACCATGCTTAATGTGTTTCATTTTGCCTCTTTTCTTCTTTTGTGAGTATGAACTTAAAAATGGAGGAGAAAGTAATATATCACACCTTTTTCCAACCAAAATCCTATTAAAGTAAATGCTAGTAGTAATAATACCACCATAGGAGTGATCACTTCATAGACGAACCATGAAAACAGTATATGTTAGAGAAAAAAGACAACCTGTTCTCTCAGAACTGAACTCAGGTATTCAGGTGTTTAGCTTATTGTCAGCACCAGATGCTGTTTCCCTCAGAGGATAAGAACAAAAACCATCTTTTTTCCCCTCTGTTGGAGAAATGCTATTAATTTTATAGTATTTTTATAACTCTCTACACACATGAATATTGCATTTTAATAAATGTTAAAATAATTTCTTAACATTTCAGATTTTAGGATATCATTACCTTCAGTGAGATCACTGACAGCCTTCAGAACCCTGCAGCATCCTTGCTGCTCTGACAACACCTTTTAATAATGGATAGGCCAGTGGCATTGTATATCTGCACAAAAAGATGCACGTACTCCTGCCCATACTCAGTTTTACACACCTATGTAACACCTGCACTCGCAGCTGCAACTGAGCACAAGGGCATCAGAGCTCTTAATCCTTCAATAGGTACAAAAATTAGGTCCAAGTGGAAGACACAAAGGAGGCACTTCTGATCTAATCCTCCCAGCATCTCAGTTCCTCATTTACAAATCAGGATGATGCATCTCTTTTACCTTGTTGGAGTCATCTGAATATAAGTTCAGTGGTATTTCGAAATCACTCAGATATGTTTGGAATGAGCAAACTGGGAGAGACCATTATAAAATCAATTGCTGCTTTCAAAGCTAAGCAGTGAATTCAGCCTGTATCCATAAAACCATGAATATTGAGTACTACCAGCAGTTTTAATCACCCTTCAAATTTGCCACATTTCTGTCCTTTAGAAGAGCTACTGGTTTTACTTGAGCACTTCAGAAAGAGTAGTGGATGACATGGTCTGGCACRCAGATTTTATGAGTGTGCAGTTGGGATGGTCACTCATGGGTAGCTATGTCAAAAATTAATTGTATAGATGAGCCTGAACAAATGCAAACAAAGTGTTTCTGGTGCATTATGTGTTTTCTGTGTAAAGAACAGAACAGCATTTGAATGAGCTGTTTGGCAAAGACATAAGAGGTTTCAATAATTTTTTAATTTTAGCTGTTACACTTATCTCACTACACGCAATATAATTTAGACAGACATGAGGGTTATTGCAGACATAATTTGTCTATGTCTGCAATAGGCACCCAATGTTTACTTGAGTMTACTTAACTTGACCTGGCTGGAAGAAAAGGATCTAAATGAAAAAGGTTTTTCCTCTATTTAAAATATAGAAGAGATAATGTTATTGCCTTTATTTAAATACAATTAATGTTTTATTTGGAGACACTTCCAGGCTGCAGCATTTCCCAACCACCACTACAGTGAAAGCTGTGTATACTCTGTTGGAAACTGAGATCCTATTTTAACATTCAAGATATCATCCAATTCACATAATCTTTATTTTAAAAAGTTATCAATTACTCCTTTCCTCCTAAAACCCCATATTTTGTCCCTATTTACATTTCCTTGTTTTTTTCTTACAGTTACAGAAGCCATATGAATTTCAATACAAACTTAACAAAGCCATGGTAGTATCTAATGCTCCTGCCTGTTTTCTTCTGGGGACAACACCCAAACTTTTAAAAAGTTCTCAGACTTTTTCCCCAAAGTCAACACTCTGCTCACCACCATGTTTTCTCTCTCTGTCACACRCCCTGGTGCACATGTCTATACACACAAAGAAAAAAACTCTTCTAGCATCAATCAAGCAAAAGCATTAAGCTTTTTTGAAAAGAAATGTCATATTTTAGCTCTGCAAGGTTATATAATTAACCAACTGGACTAAATCTCCGTTCATATAATAATAACTACCCTAAACCCAGCAATTATTAAGGCAGTGTTGATCTTTAATGGTGAATTTGATCAACCAYTTACATCCTCACCCTAAGCCAGTAGGAACTGACACAAAAAAGTTCAAAGGTTTTACACATTACACACAATTTGCTGGTAGTTTCTGCCTATGTAGCCAACAACAACAGCCTTCTTCCACCAGCAAAGTTTCTAGCAGCAAACTGGACATGGAGTGCCTTTAATGTTGACTTATGGGGACAGACAGTTATATATCCTATTATTTGGGTTTGACCATATACCCTTACATGCATAAAATACAATGAAGATAGAAGATACAGAACAGCACATTTTCCAGAAAGCATCCCACTGAAACATTTCATCTCTGCTGTTAAAGGCATGATATAAGTGTCATGAAAAAGTTGCTCATACATTTATGCTGTCACTAAATTGATTAATGATGAAGAGGAGGTGAACAGTTCAGCAGAGTTAAGGCTGAATCTAATACATACCAAGGCACAGGCATTTGCTGAACAAAAACGATCTTGTTTTTATTAGTTAGGTTCAGATTTGATGGGATGAACCATTCACCCAGACACAGTCRTAACTCAAGAGAACTATAAGCAGCAATAAAGTGTCTCTTCTACTTTGGCATTTTATATCTAAATGTACAGACATAACATGGGTCAAATTCTACCCTTTATAATTAAAATGCTTGAAAATAGATTATCAAAAATATTATTAAATGAATGTACTCTCATCTGAGTAGAAGTACTTGCCTACCATAATGAGGCACAGTTTTTCCATTCAATCTTCTTAGGAAAAGATGTAGTTCAAATAAGGATTTTTTTGAAGATAAGTAATGAAACAGGGAATATTCATAGCTACAAGAAACCTATGCACAATCCGTAGGCTTAAATTTCACAACACCCTGAGGTTTCTTTGCCCATGGAGCACTGGGCCATCAAGTTTGCCTCCTCACATATTTTTGGGTGTGAAGAAACATGCAAGGAGGAAATTTGGCCACTTTTTCCCTTATTTCTCTCTCCCTCTCACTGAAGCACATGAAMTATGCAGAATCTAACAAATGAATGTTTAAAGGGCATTGAAAGGATAATTTAGAAGCATATTTGCAGTTCCTAGAAAGATGTTTTTAATCACTCATCATTAAGTACAGTTATCACATTAATCTGTAGTAGTGTGAACCAGCAAGGACATGGACCATGGCCAAGTACACTGGCAGAGGAATTAAAGGGCCAGTGAAAACTGAGAAGGAATATGTTACACAGAAAACAACAGAATTACATTATATGATCAAAACCAACAGAGGTGAAATCTGACAATGGAATTGTTTAAATATTCTTAAACTATGGAAATTTTCAGCTCAGAAAGTATGAAATAAAGAAAATATATTTCAAGGTATATCATCATAAACTTGTTAATGAATTTTCAGTTGTTAATGATTTTACGTGTACCATAAATTTAATGCTATTAATAATTTTCAATAATTAATAATTAAAACCATTAATAATTAATTAGGTTATTGGGATGGGATCAGTGTGTATTATGATCTATTTTAAGCAGCAGTAATTGTCAGGATGCTCTAGTCTCCTAAGACTGGTAAATATTATTAATTTCCTTATGTGATTATAATTATTTGTTTAAGGGCAGGCATTGTAGTTTTTAACTAGAATCATTGTGATAGATACTATGTAAGCACACATAAATCTGATGTGATCCTTGCCTGGAAACTTTGACATTCCAGCTGAAAGGAACAAYAGAATGATTATAAAACAAACAAAGGAAAAATGAAGACAGAGTTCAATAACAAATCTTTTTGCTTAMAAAAGCAACCATATGCGTAAATAATATATTCTCTACCCTTTAATGTATTCTTCTTTCAAACRCCAGCTTCTATTTGATCTACTTTTCACTGGTTTCTCACTAACATCAATGCTGAAATAGATGCTGATGCAAATTAATGTTCCCAGTAAAAMCAGAACAGCCTCTATGTGTAACTTGGAAACTTTCTGAACTTCAGGTTTTAGTAGACCTCTCTTAAAGAAAGTGTGTGCACTGCAGTTACAATGCAAAACACTGTCAAAAGTGACTCTCTGGTCATTATAGCTAAGCCTCATACAAATAAAAGTCTACTTAATGTTTGAGAACCAGATCAGTCTATTAACCAGGACACACATACAGATGTGTATCCTGTGGTACTTAAAGACATTAAATAAATTCCAATAACCRAGTTAAATTAACATGCAGAAATTATGCATGAATATCTGAAAGTACTTTAAACATGATTAATGAAGTCTGGATGATAATTACATTAGGAAACCAGTAGCATTAAACAAAGATTATTCTGTGTAAAAGAACAAAATTCATCAAAAATTTTAACAAATGGGYGAAAGATTAAAGACAAAAATCCAACTCAATTACAGTCTATGGCCCCAATCCAGCAAACCACTTAGAGCTTAAGTTTAGTTTTATCAAAGTTAACAGACCTCATTAGTTTAAAGATAAGCATCTGCTTTGGGCACTTTCTTAACTGGGGCCTATGGACTCTGTGCAACTGCACCAAAACACAACATATTTGCCTGGCAATAGTTACATATTTGACTCTTAATTAAAATGCTATCTTWGTTCAAACAAAGTGTACTCTAAAAGGTTTTAGTGAAACACAAATYATTATGTTTCTAGCCCTGGTACACRCAGCATGACCTGGAAAATWTTCCAGGAAGCTAAGAGGTCTCTGATCTCTAATTGCAGAAAGAGACTACGAACTCCACAATCTTTTTTTTTTTTTTCTTATAATTTGGTCCTCTTAGAAGCACATTTAACTATTGAAAAAAAAATTCCACGATGTTTGAATGGAATTTAAGCATAGCCACTCTGACAGCATTTAGCATTTGCTTCAGCTTTTTAGAATGAAAGAAATCTCCTAAACAAAAGGCACAGTCTTTTGGGATAGTGATAAGACCACTATCATTGGCTCTGGATATCAGTAGAGAGCTCTGCTGAAAATTAGGGAGCAAATCTTATTAGCAATTGTGTTTTACATTGAAGATACGGCTTAGGGAACAAATACTGCCCTTGGGAGTAGGCCTATCTACATGTGAAATTTGATGATCTCTTCACCACTGAATCACCAGCTCCTGACACATTTTTAGACATGGCTTCAATAAGAAGAATAAACAGAACAAGGTAGTTTAAAAATCAACTCCATTAATTATATGTTGATTGACTGTAAGAACAGGTACATAATATAAAGTGAACCTGTAAACAAACATTTAATCATAGTCAACACAGAACAAAGTACAATMTAAAGACCCAAAGATCAGACTGTGATATTGCTCTGGAATGTTGAAGACAAAGAAGAACAACAAAACCAGAGACTGTTTTCTAGACAAGAGGTACCTCTATCAGAAAATGAGCAGAGGAAGGACTAGCTGAACAACAGCAGGCATAACTTCTTAGAATTGCTTTTTGAGGGCATAAAAATTAGTAAAATCTGAGAAATTGTGACTACATCAAAATGTATTTTTGTGGGTTTTGATAGTACTTGACAATATAATACAATTTTGCATTGAACTTTCACTTGAATTATTTTGTCCCCTTTTGTAATCGTAAAAGAGCAAACAAATAAGGGCTGACTTCACCCAGTGTCTTGATGACTCAAGATTTGATTCACTAAGGAGAAAGTTGATGTTGATGAAGTGCTGATATTGCTTGTCTTCTCTTCTTATAAAAATCCAATATCAAGAGCAGAAAATTCCTGACAAATGTTTCAGCTTCTTCTCTGCTTGAACAGTTTCAACATACGAGATCTTATCTCAGGGAGTGGTWAGTGTTTGAAGTACTAATGATGGTAGGGCTAATGCTGAAGTACTGATGATGGACTGGATATGTTCTCAATTCAATCCTTTTAAAAAGGAGCAGGGCTAAAGCACACAGCTTGGAAAAAACATTCTAACCAGCAGATTAGACAAAAACTGTCTTCTAAAACACAAACATTTTCACAATAACACCAGAGCACAGACATTTGTGATGGGTTGACCATGCTGGACGTCAGCTGCCCATCAAAGTGGCTCTATCACTCCCCTCCTCACTGGACAGGGGAGAGAAAATAAAACCAAAGGTTTGTGGGTCAAGGTAAGGACAAGGAGAGATTGCTCACCAGCTACCATCATGGACAAAACAGACCTGACTAGAGGAACTGAGCTGGATTGATTCTCAGTCAAATTAGATTATGGTAATAAGCAATAAAACCATTCTTAAAACACCTTCCCCTGTTCCTCTCTTCTTCATGGGCTTAACTTTATTCCTGATCTCTACCTCCTCTTCTCCAGTGTTGCAGGGGAATGGGGCTCATCACACATTGCTTCTGCCACTGCTTCCTCTGCAGGGCAGGACTCCCCACATTTTTCCCCTGCACAGGGTGGGGTCCCCCCCCTACAGGAGGAGGAGGAGTCCTTCTGCTCCGACATGGGCCCCTCCATGGGCTGCAGTCCTTCAGGAGCACACTGCTCCAGCATAGTTTCTCTATAGGGTCACAAGTCCTGCCAGCAAATTTGCTCCAGCATGGGATCTCCTGTCTATGGGTCCATAGGTCCTATCCAGGAGCCAGCTACAGTGCAGGTCTCCTGTGCCGGTTTGGCCAAAATTTAGCAATATATCCTCTGAGAGAAAACCAGGTTACAACCACCCTTCCTCCCATGGGGTTCGGGGAAAAAAAGAATATTTTCCTCGAAGGAAAGTGAATGAGATAAGAACTATTTATTTAACAAGCACACAGGAAAAAGATAATAATGCTAAATAATGAAATGAAATCTCTCACTATAGAGAGAGAAACCTGGGAAGATTTCAGAGTCCTTCTGTAGGTGTGGTCTCTCTCCTCCTCAGAGCTGGGCTGGCGAGGGGCCCACCCCCGGGCCTCGGGGAGGAAATTCTCCCGATGTGCTCTGATGTTGTTGAACAGTCCAGAAGAGAAGAAGGGAAAAACCAAAGTCCCAGGAAACAAAATTCAGCTTTCCGTCTCACGCCGGGAAGAGAGGACAAAAAAAAAACCGAAACCGCTGGCTGAAGAAAGCAAGCCAGGTGCTCCCTCCTGCTCCTGCAGCCAGAGAACGCAGAGGAGTGTGTCTCCGTGTCCTTGAGAGACTGTTTTGAAAAGTTCGTTTGGGTTTTTTTTTCCAGCTCAGTTTAAAGGCACAGAAAAGGCACAAAATTACTTTTTGGGCATAGAGCATGATAGGRGATACACATGATAGAGTCACCCCAAGACATCTCCCTTGGGGTCAGAGCCTCCTTTGGGTATACACCTGCTCCTCTGTGGTTTTCAGGAGCACAGTTTCCTCACAATGGTCTTCACAGGATGTAGGGGAATCTCAGCTCCTGGAGCACTTTCTCCCCCTCCTTCTTCACTGACCTTGAGGCTGTTCCTCTCCCATATCCTCAGCCCCTCTCCAGCTACAGTTTGTATTGCACAGTTTCGTCCTCCCCTTCTTAAATTCATTATTCCAGAGGCACTAGACTGCCACTGACGAGTTTGGCCTTGGCCACTTGCAGGTCCATCTTGGAGTCTCCTGGCATTGGCTCCATCAGACATAAGGGAAGCTTCTGGCAGCTGCTCACAGAAGCCACCCTTGGAGCCCACCCATCACCAAAATCTCACCACGCAAACTCAATACAACATTTTCACTCAGTGTCATATAGGGATTCATTCCAGGATGTAACGGAGATTCTTTTGCTTTGCATAGTATCATGTACAGGTATAACACAGCCATAATTTGAAAATACATAGAAGCATTTCAGTTAATTAAAATGCTGGAATAATATGTATGCAAAGAAAATACACAAAATGTTACTCACCAGCCATATGGAAGAAGACTGTGCACATTACTTAGGTTAATTCACTGGACATAGCTGAAGTAGCTAACCATTAAATCTTCAAAAATTAACACTCATCCTATTAAATATTATTCCACATTTCAGCTACATTTTTGGTAATTCACAATTTATGTGCGCAATAATTTTGGTAACTTGCAAAAATCTTCGTGGGTGGGACTCAGGCAATGTGTTCAGTCAATGGAACTTGGATGTAACAGTTCTCTCTTTTTAGTTGGTGGCAAGACAGAAAACAACCCTGTCATGATACAGTTCCAGGGGATGTRTATATCAGGAACTGCCAATCCTGCCCCACAAAAAAACTCACTTCATAATATGCAATTGTATTTGAGATCCCTGGCTGTGAAAGCACTGTTTGTCTACACTGATAATATTAAATTGATTACTTTGGAAAGCATCTGGGTTAGGCTGTCGTTCTTCAAGTAATGCATATTTCTTTCAACTCTAAAAAAACATTCTCTCTAAAGAAATGCCAAGAAATAAATAGGTGAACTCGCCATGAAATCAAGCATATATATCTATAATTCTTGACTTGCAGAATTCTAACAATTCTATAATTTAGTACATCAGATATACTATCCTGAACTATTTCCATTTTTAAGAAACAGAACACTTTTGTTGTTTCAACAAGTTCTTACTCACAGAGCATTTACAAAGACTGCAATATCTTTTTCAACGATAACTTTTTTTTTTTAAATAGAGTAAGCATTACTTTCAAACAAAACCCAGAAGTCACTTTGTCTCAGGTTCCCCCATGTGGATTTTTAATTTTTTTTTAGCCTATTTAGTTATAATTGAGAAAAAATATGATGTCAGATAAACACATGGAAGCATGGCTTTTTAAGGGTTTCATTCCTTCTTGTTGCAAGTCAGACACTGCTAGTTCAGCAGGTGTGAAATTCCAGTTTAAGTACAAGCTACTCTAATTTCACAGTTGAATCACAGTTGCCACAGAGTCCCCATTGAGAAAATTCCACATTTGCATGCATTCAAGGTCATTACTGGAGGTGATTGAAATGAGACTTGACATCTCCATTTATTTATTGTCAGAGAATGGGTCTGAAATTTGCACTGGCTCTAATCACTCTGATTCCACGTCTAAGTCAAGGTTACTGCAGTCTCATCTTGCCTTGTCAAAGAAGAATTTCCACCTCTAAAACACCAGCTTCCAGTAACTCCCATCTTTGATCAGATTTCAAGCTCAATAATTCAGACACAAGTACCACACAATCTGCTTGTACATCGCTTCACCAATTCATATTATTACCTTTCACTGGATTAAACCAGTATCTTTTTCTTTCCTTTACTATATTCCTGAACACTTCATTCAGTGAAGCACCTCAGCATCTTAAATAACACAGAATAATGTTTGAAACAGATGTATACTTGTGCCAGTGTTTAACAAGACAGCCCCTTCTTTGCATAAATATATTTACACATATAGGCATATGGTATATATAAAATATATTCATAAAAATGCAAACATGAATCTAGAGAGACTCCTATAACGAGAGAATTTAGACTTTACACCCAGATAGAAAAGAAACAATGTGTGATGACTAACAGCAGTTTGAATCATGGTTACACTAGAAACTCTACAATGAGAATGAAAATCATCCAAATATTGAAGAGTACTGAAAATCTTACTAATTAAGACAAAAAATAATCATGCACAATAACTGTTTTTGAAAGTGAAGTCATGAACTTCTGAAAAATATGTTACTGAAAAAAACAATAGAATATTTAGTCTCAGTTTGATTAGTCTTAAAACAAGAAAATTTCAAAGGTCTGTGAGCAGTTCATATGAATGGGACTGTTTTATCTCCATTACATAGATGGAAAAATTTATGCACAGAAAAATTTCCATACTTGTCCAAAATGACACATTAATCCAGAAATGTTGAGAAGCCACCACAGACTGTAAAATTCCTTACTCTAAAAATTATATGATTATAACCATGTACTATTCTTTTCAGAACTTGATCAAGTCTTAGGAATAATTAATTTCCTTTCTTCTCTAGCATCCTGATACAGCTCCTGAAGTGTACAGGTTTGTTGGTTTGCTTTAATGGCATATGTTTCAGGCTTTGAACTTGAACTTGGAACATGCCTAATTTAGTCTATGATTGATCATATGTAGTTATTATGAAATGAATTTATTATGTCGGACTAATTCATGAAGTCAAACCACCCTAACTTGAAAGGTCCAGCTATATTTTCTTGGATTAACTTCCATGGCTAGATAATCTCTAAACAGACTGGAGAGGCAACTGCTAYCAATTGATTTCCTTTCACTCGTTAAAAAGCTTTCTGTTGAGCTGAAAAATAAGCAGTGAATTGATAAGTGTGAAATCAATTCCTTTTTACTCTTTGCAGGCCAAAGATAAATACTTGTAATAGACTTGGAAGTTACAGCATATGGCTAACTTTTGATCCTTGTACTCCCTGTACTGCACTATATGTCAGAGTTATCAATCAGAGTTTGTCTGATTCACAGATCCATTTCTCTCCCYTAAAAAAATTAAAAATTCACAATAAGGGAGCATAAGGAAGAACATCAATAAACAGTTAATTTGGTCACCAGATTTATATAAACTGGTCTTCCACTGGGAATTTTGCTGAGCTTAATACAGTGTATTCTTCATGTTATATGTTTAAGACCTTTTCTAGCTATGCAGAAATAGATAATGACTTTAGTGTCAGACTTTTTCAGGTGCTACTATGGTTATTCTCACATATACCTATAATTCAGGAGTATTACTATCTAATTTTACAGAATAACAGAAAATAACATAGGGGTATTAAATGTACTTAATTTAGCACAAGCAGGCTACACAAAGGCCAAGGAAAGAATGCTCTGCACTGAGGGCTTTACCCACCAACATTTACTGACACTTCCTCTGGGAGACATTATCTATCCATCAAGAGAGTGTTCAGTACAAGTTCCCAGTAATAGGGAAAACATTCCTTCAACACAACACYATTTTTAAACCTGTTTCTAAATAAATATTTTTATTGCTGTTTAATTAATTGTTCCACTCWTGAAAAATTTAAAATAATGACTTAATAAAATAAATTTAGATCTAGATCTTTTCTGGTTTCAGTCCATTCAAAAGGAAAGATCGGATTTCTTAATATTGTTTCAATTATTCTAAGAAAACCTGTTTCTCCTGACTGTAGAGCTGCAGAAACAAATCTTATGCAGAAAGGGAATTCTGGCTACAAAGGGCAGAGAAACAACCCAGCTATCCTCTGGTCCCTTTCCAGCTGCCTTTTAGTAAAATCACTTCACTTTGAGAGACACTTTGAGGGACTCCATAGCTAAAATTAACACTGATCTCTAAAAGGTGCTATCTGGTTTCCTGATGAATTTTAGGTATTTCTGAGATTCAGAGTTCTTCTTTTAAGAAACAGATAACTATAAAAGTGTTTATAAATTCTTTCAAGGACTTGTGATTCTTGTGTGCCTACAACAGTGAATTAAACACTCCACTGAGGTCCTTCCACATGGTGCAAGCCCTGTCTGTGCTACCRAACTGTTTCAGTCTCCAAGGGATGGACAACTGCAGGGACTGTTCTCTGGACGATGTTAATGTCCAGTCATGACTCTTTTTGGGGATACCTAGTTTGTAAAACCCTAAACAGAGCTTTAACTTTCAGAAACTCAGCACATTCTCTCATTGATATATAATGTTCTAAATGATTYATCAAGCTAAAATTCTCTTATCAGCCCTGAATATCATTCTTGAAACTATTATGCAGCTAGTAATATATGCTATCAACAAGCTAAGAGTTGTAGGGAGTGTCTGTAATTTTACTTTAAGTCAATAAGGCCCTTAAATTTCTATTTAAAAAGATGCTCAATATTACAAAAAGTCTAAACACTCAACAGGTTGCAATAATTTAAGAAGACTTTGGATGCCAGCTGCTGGGTGATTATTAGATTATTTTAATATCTGATAGAAGTGTACCTGAGTAATATGATATTTTGTCTTTTTCTATAAAGAAAAACCTAAAACAAAAAGTGAAAAAAATTAAATCAAATACAAGCCATACAAAGTCCTAAAATATGCTCATGTTTTCAAATTGCCTTTCATGAAAAACCAGCGGAGAACTTGCTTCTGAATGATGTTTGTCATTCTGAATGACATTATATTCTTTTTTAAAAAGACGTAAAATTGTGGGTCACAAACATTACTMTTCCTTCTAAAACACATTGAGGATAATGATAAACTAATTCTTGAAGTCCTGACAACTTATTTTTTGAGTCTAAAATTGATTTGTGTTCCTTGCCCATTGATTTTATGACAGAAAGGTGAGAAATATATCTGGGGTGCATTGATAGTTAATGATTTGAAAGAAAATATATCTTTTGAATACAAACATCAAGTTTTATCTTGTCTACCTGTTGCTCCAAGGGGTTTTTGCTACTTTGCTTTTAAAAAAATGAACATTCTTAACTTGAGTTCTAGGTTATATTTTTGAAAAGTAGAAGTGCAACATACAGAAGTCTATGAAGGAAAAACTTCTTAAAGAATACGCACAAAAAAATTCAAGCTGTCTCAGCAAGCCAGTAAGCAAACAGCACCTTTACAACAGGATTTACATAAATATGCCTTGTTTATAGACTCATTTTCTTGCTGACACATAAAGCCAATGCTTTTTGTCTTTCGTCCYTTGCCCTGAAGAAGAGTCTACCCAGACTTTCCCCAAAAACTGCTTCAGGGTAATGTAGAGCAGCCCAAGATAAGCACTGTGCCTAAAGTATCTCCCTCCTGCTTTGTGTACTTATCTTTGCAACACACCTGCCACAAAGTATTGTACAGTTCTACCTTTATGAAAAAAAGGTAGTCAAAGGTATGGCTCAATTAAAAAAACTTAGGAACATATACTAAGTAGAACTGAGGTGACTGAAATTTGGTTTTCTTTTCTTCCAAGAGGGGAAGAAATGAAGCTGGCTATGTATTTGGTTTTCAAGTTCCTTGGGAGTCTGCAACCACACTTCTGAAAACACCCAGAGCAGCCTCTAATCAAGAAGCCCATGAAGCTCAGTTCAGCTCACCAAGACTACTCAGCCAGGATCAAGTAAACATGGATTTGTTTCATGACAGAATATTTCCTGTTCAGAGACCAGTACTCCTCCAACCTGTGTGAGAACCTTTCCTGCAAGCCTTTAAGGCTGGCTGAAGAATGTCACCTGGGCAGGAACTACCTGCAGAACCACCATTGACTGTGATTTCAGCCCACATGGAGAGGATTCAATGCACAAATGTCTTTCAAGAAAAGAGTAATATTAAAAGATGCACATTATTATCTCCATTGCAAGAGTGAAATAGCTACAAGAGACTATATCCTGCAAAACAGGAACAGGAAAACAGAGTGTAAAGAACTCTTCAGATGCGTCCTGACCAAGTGCAGTGAGTGGACTCATGCTGCTTCTGGGCCAYGCTATGGACCTGAGTAGAAATGGTTAAGTTCTGTATGACCAGAATGAATACCTTGGATAGGAAAAAAGGCCCTTACTACGCATCTTTCAGGTGCCAGAAACTCTGTCCAGGAGTTATAAAGATAYCAATTCATGTTATTGCTCACATTTTCCTGCTTGTCTTAGCATGAGCTGTCTGAAGAAAACAAAATATATTTCTGTCATCCTGYGATCTCCTGGACAATTTTTTGGTTCATCTGCTTCCAACCTCACTGTTGTTTTCCCGTAAAGATGACACTACACTCTAACACATACATTTACTTGTCAAATTGTTACATACACTACGTGTAAAACCACTAAGACGCAGACACACTGAAAGCACTGTTGCTTGCCAGTTAAAGAGTGAATTATTGAAAAAAGATATAGTGCTCCTTCCCTAATATGTTTCCCCTATATTCTGCAATTACTAGGTCATAGATTTTCAGTGTTAAAAGTAGCATTTATTATGGAAGGGGTTTTTTTAATCCATTAATTTTTCCAGYTAATTTCTGACACATCTTGGGGTAAGAAGTCCCTCAGGCTGACTAAGTGTTACACAAAAGAAGAACAAGGTGATTTGCTTATTCATTTTCATTATGGGGGTTTTTTTGATCAATAAGTCTTGCTTAAAACAAATTAAGTACAATTAAAAACAGAAGAGAAGAAACATTTAATTTAACTAACAAGTTTGCCTTTTCTTGTTTTTAAGCTTTGGGCAGGCAGAAATACATGTGGAAAAAAAAAATGCACTGACTTTATAATTCTGCTCTTAGCGGTCTGTCCTAGCTCAGAAAACTCCTTCAACTACTAAGTTGCAAACTACAGAGCTGCAGGTCCACATTAGCAATCACAGCCTATGTAGCAGCTGAAGGAGATAGTTGGTTCCCAAATTGAAAAGCAGGTATCGTTGTGTTTGCTGCTTGTGGCTCGTTCCTGCTTCAACTGAAGTCAAAAGTGAAATATCCATTGACTTCAGTTGAACTGAATCAAATGGAAGTGCATGTGTTAATATAAATGCAAAGTAGAACTAGCACAGAAAGGGGCTGCATGAACACAAGGAAGGGGAAACTCAAAGAAATATGTAGAATGAGCCCTGAAAAGGTAAAATTTTTGTAACTTCATGAGGAAGTCTGAACAATCTGAAATATTCAAGAATATTTTGTTTCAAAAGAGCAACAAAACTATTTTGGTGCCTTGGTTATGATAAGAGCTTCTAATAATTACTTTAGTGATTTTTTTTTCCAGACATTAAATTTGTCAGAGATAGAAAGGGGAAAAATTCAGGTAAGCAGTTACTATATACCACCAGCAAAGGCGGACTCAGCAATCTGCATAACTTCTGKTTTAGATATCACTTTAACACATAGTCTCTGAAAAATTTTTTACATATTAGTTCCTGGCATCAGAAAAGCAAAAATAATTACTATCATAAAACTGGCACTTTTTAAAGTCTAAGCTCAGAACTTTACATTTAGCTGTGCAGCCAGTGGAAGAAATAGCTGTAATATAAAAAAAACCAGGGAGGTGGTTTCATACAGGTCTTGCCTGAAATGCCACCTTATAGAAGAACAGCTCACCAAGGTCTTGGTTCCTGCCTCCAACAGATCAATGCCCATCAAAGCACATCTCTGGGCAAAGGAAAAGTGCTCCTTCCCTAATGTGCTTTCCCTGTAGTCAACAATTACCAGGTCATGGACTAAAAGTAGTGTTTAGTGTGGAAGAGCACTTTTTCTTCCCTTAATTCTTCCAGTCAATTTTTGACGTGGAGTCTTGTGGTAATGAGTCCTCCAGGCTGACTGTTACAGAAATGAAGAAAKGTTGCATAACAGAAGAACGAGGTGACTTGTTCATGGAGGTCCTATTGTTGTTTTTTCCACAAATTTTTCTCCCGTAAATATTACTGAATGTTTCCAGTTCTTGAAGAAAATCTAGTGGACAATCACTCCAAACTCAGTTTCTCTGTTACAACCCTATTTTCTAAATCTCCATCCTGTCTACCTTTAACCATCTCTCTCAAGGGCTGAATAGTTCTCAGTTAAGTCACTCTGTCTTTCTATTCAGTCACACTCACTGTTTTTCTCCATTTTCCAGCCCCACTACAGACCTTAGAGATGATAGGACTAGAACCACCTTCAGACCGTATTCAAAATATAGAGATTTTTATATCTGCATATCAGTCATTTGCCTTATACTAGATTCCTTTCCTAATAACACCTAACATTTCATTTGCCTTTTTCTTGACTGTTACTGAGCTCTGAACTGACATTTTCATAGAACTATCAATCATAACTCCAAAATCTCATTTGCTCATTTCCATGTGATAATAGTCAGCTAGGAATCCATCATTACATATGTTAAGTTGGAATTGTTTATTTCACTTGTGCATCACTTCATATTTATCTGGGTTGCATTTCATCTGCTGTTTTACTGCAGTTACTTTTCATGGTAATATCCTTCTTCCCTTCATCATAGTCAGCCCTTGTTTCTATTACCTTGAAAAACTTGGTGTCATCAGTAAATTCTGTCTGCTCACACACACCCACTTTTTCAGTACTAATGAAAATGTTGTACAAYCCAGACAGGTGTGACTCTACTGGTGACCTCCCTCCCCTCTAAAGAGAAACCTTTTATTCCTATCTTCTCTTTCCTGACTGACTTGACTCTGCCTGGAGACTACAATTCCGCCCTTTATTTTTCAGCTCTTTCCCTTACCCCATTTTCATTCTTTTTCTAAAATCTCTTCAACATCACCCTATAATATTCTACACTGATGTCCGGATGCCTTCTACAACAAAACCGACAACAGCTAAAATAGGTAACTTCTAGATAGCAGAATTGGAACTGTTCTCACAGGGATGTGTAACAAACCTAACCCTTATTGTGTGTATTTTTCACAGCTATTATGGGGGTAAGCAACAAAAAACCCACACATCAATCCCCAAAATATTTTATAACCATCAGATAYATACAAATGAAATCTTCATGTCAGATGCAATGAGTCTAAAATGACTGGTGCAAACTGCAATAACATCACCATGTTGAAGAACTGGGACAATTACCCAGTGGAGAACCACATATTGTGCCACTTATTTTTCCTCTTTTAATGTCTTGCCAATTTCTCTATAAGAGTTACACTCATTGTGAATCATGTTTCATCTGTACCCCTTTAGAATGTGGGGAACTCCAGCTTCAATATCTGATTATTAAAAACATTTTGAATCATTCTGCAGCAGTTTTCAAGRGTATGTAAATACTCCTATATAATATGACTGACCCTCTCATTATAACACATTTATGATATTAATCGACAACAAGATAGATTTCCCTCTCTTTAGCTTTTATTTGGATATTCATGAGACTTTCAAATTATATCTACTTACAGTAAGTACTAGAATAAAAATGGAGATTCTCTTTCTTATTCCTCTGCTCAGGTGGATTCTAACACCAAAATGAAGGTACCTGGGGTTTCACAGACAATAATTGCTGCCTGCAAGCAAGTGCAGGGGTAATAAGGAAGGCTTGCTTCCTCGCAAAGTGGTCCATTTAATTTTCTTATATGTACTGCGGGTTTTAAATTGCTTCCCATGAAGATGTAAAGTTCTATACTGCTGCTCCCATCTTCATGCTTTTCTTGTTTTGCCTGCCCATCCTTCTCAGCTCTCTTGCAAGGAGAATCAGAAGAAAGAGTGCATTTTATCTGAGGTGTTATTGCCTTTTTCACCTCTGAGATCAGTACCTGTACAATCTACCCCACTGTCCACATATCTTAACTCTCACACTGGCACATGGCATACCCTACACTGACATAAATAAGCCTTGGTCAGGATGGCACATACTTTCCCTGTTCAGCTACTTAAAAAAAAAAAAAACCACTACACTAAAAAACCCTGAAAAACCCACTTCCATATAAAAGTGAGAATACTATTTTTCATGTATTTTTAAGAAATGTAACAGATACTTTCAAAATGCATTGAATCCATTGCTTTTTTTTCACCCCATTGAGCACTCGAGATTTTTAGTTATCATAGGCATTTTTGTATATATATGAGGAGGCTTTGAATATCATTTGTGAAGTGCTTTCTATAATGTTTTCCTTATTCCACTATTAGAGTCTCCTTTGTTTGCTGTTCAAAAGTCATTAAAGCCAGAAAGCACTGAACTAACTTGCATTTGACAGTTCATTTAAAATAATCTAGTATGACATCTTATATCACATCTCACATTTGTAGAGAAAAACACAAATTATGCATCCTAGCAATTTTATGAATTTTCCCAGATGATTTATCCACACCAGTAATTTCGTACACCTGAATGCATCCCCAAAAGAATATGTAAAACCCTTTCAGCTTCTCAGCTCTCTTCTTGCTAATCTTTTAAATGGATTTTGCTAGCACGCCTTCATTGCTCCCTAAATATACAGGCATGAAGCTGGAGTCTGAATCACTACATACACTGAGTACAGATAATGCAGATATTAAACACAAATATTCATATGGAGATTCAGTCTCTTTTCTCCTCATAAACTCTCACAGGAAATAGAACCAGTAGCAACATAATATGTATTAAACATAGCTCCACAGAATCTCAAATAATTATTTAAAAATTAACTTTTTTAAAAGTTACCACTATAAAATTTGCAACATGACATACAAGCACCTGAAATAGTAGAAAAGAAATTTTCTTTTCTAATCACAGACACAGCCTCAATCCTGTGAGTGAGTACAATTCATCTTTCACTTGAAGTCTCCTTTTAAGTCTAGAATTAAAAGGAACAGATGAAAGAGTCTATCCCATCAACCTTTTCCCACCCAGTACATTAGATAGGCCACAGTAGGTAAACTGAAAGAGGTAGTATTTCACCCAACTAATTTCACAGCATGAATATTAGAATGTGGGTCATAGTAGCTGAGTAGTAATTCTGCATTCTCTTAATTTTAATGAAAGAATAACAAGAATTGACACAGTTCAGTACTTCTCAATATGACCGGCATCTAAGCATATTGTATATGTCTTCTTTTATTAAAAATGTGGGTTAATTGCTAACAAAGTATCATTATCTTTCTGCTATATGACAGTCCTTCATTGGGAAGACTGTGTGTGACCACTAAGTGTATGTTGATAAGCCGTGTTACAAGCTTCTGTTAAAATTTTATAAAGAATTATCAGTAAAGGTATTCAATTGATTCTTCTTGCTATTGTAAAATCTACAGAACATTTTTTCTGACATTACTGGCCAATCTACTGGTGGTGCACTAAAATAGTTCAGGATCCATTAATAAGGAGGGAAGCACTTTGGAGTGACAGGAAAATGGAAGATAACAGACACGAACTGAAAAGAAAGATGTTTGGACTGGTTACGAGAAAAAGCTTTCCCCCCATGAAGTCAGTCAAGCCTTGGAGGTTTCCCAGACAGGTTGTGCAAACTGAGTCTGGAGATTTCCAAGAAGTGACTGGAAGGCTTGTCTGACCTGGTGGCTGACCCTTTTTTGAACAGTGACATCCCAAGGCTGTTCCAACATGAACTATTCCACATTCCTGTGACTGTCCGCTCTGTCTACAAGCTGGTGATGTGATCAGGCTCCCACCTGGAGCACAGCCTTGGTTCCTTAACAAAACCAACCCAGCTCCTGGGTGCCCAGCAATGCTGGCACACACACACACACCACACACTCTCTGCTTCAATGATACCTGAGGCAACCAGAATTCCCTCAAAAACCTGGTGGTACTGGGTACCGTGTTCTGACTTATGTTACACACGTATTTAAATACATGGGATTCAACTTGAACAGAAGGACACTTGTCTGTGTTTTGATATCTTCTAGGGTGGGAATTTGAATATCAAGATAACAAGAATAACACATTAATGTATTTTGGAAGGAGATTTCCTTTCATATGGTGACTTCACACTGATCTGGTGGACTGAAAGAATAGAAGGATAAGACCTCTAAGCTGTATRATGGAACCCTTTAAACTATGCCAAATCTTCCCCGCCTTTACCCAAAATATTTAGGTAGCTTAGTCTGCAGGCTGGAATTGTTTACCCGTCTGTGAAAAAGGCATGTCAGGGTAGTATTCATTAACAGAAACCATGATGAAACACATTCTGAATCGGCAGATTGGCAATAAAATACATTTTTAAAACTGTGTAGAATATGTACTAGTGACAATTTTAGAACAAATATATAAAAGTAATTGATGGTCCATTCCCACATTTTCCATACATCTCTTTTCCATATCCAAGTCTTTCCTGCTTTTGGCTTGAGTGATCAAGATTATTTTGTCACTACCTGRCACTTCACTGCTACCTTCTCTGAATCTTTATTTTTATACCTTTCCACTACATTGTGTTTCCTCTCAGATAAAAGACCTTTCTTTGTTGTTTCCCCTCCCTTCTTTATCCCTCACTGCATTTACAAGGAGAGAAAGCACTTTCTCCATTAATACTTGCAATTACATCTGGCAACTCCCCAATCTGAAATGATTTAATTTCACTACCAGGTTCTATAAAAACAAAAAGCATYCATCCCATAGTCCAGTATCTTTTAGAATGAGATCTTTACTGAGATTTCCTCTTTTTTTCAGAGCCTATCAGGAAATTTCAGCTTATAAAGTTGTGATTTATATGAAAAGCTCAGGAAATTCTCAAACACAACTTCTTGAAAACATCCTGCTGAGCCATGGTGTAAAATCTGAGCTACCTTGGAAATCAGGCTTGGTATAAGCAGATGGAAACTTGTCTGGGGAAAAAGGAATCTCACATTTAGTGAGGCTCTTTATTGCAGATGGTGGATTTCAGCATTCATTACTGTATAATCAAAGAGCTGAACCTATGCTGGATTCTTATTTTGCTCATTTTTTGATCCACAAGTCTTCCTCATTGCTGACTCCATTCATTAAAAAAATATAGCCAGGTGAAGGCTAGGAGAATATTTATTTGTCATATAGGATGTTAGCATGTTTACGAATTTTCAACAGTTCCTTGCCACATTGCTGATTTTAAGAAGATGAAGCCAGCATGAATTTATTTTAATTCCAACATAATTCAATCTCTAGATGTGGAAAATATTACAAGATATCTATAACCCTGTGATTCTTTCAGTGCCCTGAGAAGAGTGGCTCAGAATACAAGAACAGTGAATCTGTGCATATCTGAACAGTGCCTTTGATCAACTCATTTTGTATTRATTCTGAGACCTGTACTAAGAAGTGATGTGTAGTTTTCTCTGTGGTTTCTGTTGAAATTGATTCTTATGCGGTTAAAAAAGGATAATTTCTAGTATGGTCTACAGGAAATTTTTCTATTCCTACATCTTGTGTTAATTTTTTTAATATTATTTAGTTCAGGTAAAGAGCCTCTCAAAGAACAAAAAACGTATTTTAAAAAAAGGATCATGAAGGTAGCATCACTGCATGTGAAAGAAAAATCACAACATAAAGAACTATTTTGAAATTATATCTGACTTTCTTGCAACCAATCTGTTTATCTATTTGTTCTAAGTAATAATCCCTTGATTATGGGAGAAGTTTCTCTATGCCAGACCCAGGCACAAAACTCATAGGTCTTCTCTTRCAGTGACAAAATATAGTAATATCCATTTATCATCTCACTTTGCCTCAAGCTGGCCTTATGTTACAGCTTCAACAGTAAAAATACTAACCCCCAGCTTTTTAAAATGTTTTTTAGAAACTTCTCAATTCCTTGTTACTGCAATAACTGAGACAGTACACAATTTATTATTCTGAATTCATATAAATTCAGATAAACTCAATAATAAAATCATTTTTTGGAGGAATCCATTTAGAAACACTTTTTCTTGCACACTTACCTGAAAGCACAGTAGTCCTGAGCTACTGATGTGTTTTAATATAAAAGCATTAAAAAGATAGAGTGACTATAGTGACTTCTGAGAAAGACTCAGTGGCTGTCTGACATGTTTGAATTGCACTGTAAGCACTAAAAAGTCTCCCTGAGTGGCACACAGGAGGTTAATTCATGTCACCAGTCATGTCACCATGCAGAGCTGAATCCTTTAGTCAAATGTTCTTTTTACTTCGTTTTTCTCTTAGAAAGTAAATGTGTTATTCCTGGGGCTCCTTTCTCCTTTTCTCTTGCCTTTGGGCTACAGCTCTAACTCTCGTGTTAGTTCTTGAGTTCTCAGGCTGCTCACTMTAAATTTTAACAGCTAGTGAGCATRTGCCTCAAATATTGCTATAAGGATACAACTTGTAGGACTTCTACCTTTTATTCTCTCTCTTTTCTGTTACGGCATTTCTTTCATTTCACAGATGCGTTTAGTAAAAGCCTCTCAGCTATTTATCTAGCAATTTCCCTCACCCTTAACAGGTAATCCCCCAAATGCATGTATGTTCTCTGCTCTTTGTCCTCTGAGTTCAGAGAGGAGGGCTCCACAGGAAAAGGAATCTGCTCTTCCTTTCAATGCATGCTCCATCAAAGACTTGGACACAGCAAGAGCAGAAACTCTCCTCTCTCAAAATTTACTTAGCCCATAATAAAAATTAGGTATTACTTGATGGATTTTATGCATCTGCAAAAATTTCAGTTTTACAAAGCTATTAGTAATAGCTCAACAAAAGCAGCATTCAGTTCCCCAAAAACAACACTCAAAGACCAAAACCATCACAGAATAATAGCACTTGAATGATTAAAAAAATGGCAGCTTGTCGGTAGTGAAAACCAGCCATCTCCTTTCCATTATCAGCATGTAAACTGGGATCACTGCKCCATTATTCACATGAGAGTTTAAAATTTGATGGTTCACTTGTGCAATATAATTTTCAGAAATCAGTAAGTAATTTGGCATTTCTTATCCTTAGGTAAGGATGCTCACTGCTACAGCAAACAACTGCACTGAATTATAGCCCTAACACGGAAATTACATCTGAACCATGCTGGGGCAATGRCTTCTGTATGTGCAAATTAAAGAGGCTTTTAATAATAGAGAAATAAAATTTTTCATGCAGAAGTCTGTGTAATAAACAGGATCAAAATCACAGCAATAATAATATGTATATTTTTACTACGCTTGCAACATCGGACGATAACTACATCTATAATTCACAAAGCGTGTAAAAATGCAGGGGCAATAAAGCATTAACATCAACATGCTGAGTCATTAATCAGAAGATAACTTCAATTTATGAGTAGCAATTAATTTTAAAGGACTGTGATCTCTGTTGGTCCAATGATAATTCCAGAGGTAAGTTCCTGAATACTTTTAGACTCCAAAGAACACCAAATATTTATAAAAACAAGTATGGAAAACATTAAATTTCTACATTCCATTTCACTTCAGTGAGCCAGTCTGGGGTTTATAAATATCACAGGCCTCTGATAATTCAYGTGAGAAATCATGAGAAATTTTGAGATGATCTAAACAATTTCAAGGGTGGCTTGGAGTGTAGGAGAAATTAAAAAAGCACRACATCACGAAATACAACATCGTTGTGGGACTAAAATACCTATATGTAAAATTATGCAAATACCATCTGCATGTGCTATAAATTACAGAATTGGGATGTGCTTGTGAAGTTGGAATATGAAGGTTTACTTTCATGCTTGTGAAATGAATAGATTGACATTTGAATTACAAGCAGCATGTACGATTAAGTACTTCCTATGTATTCTTTCTCAATTTAAATTTAAATTAGTTCAATTAGACAGTTTTAAATTAGTTGTGTTAGTTCTAATTATTATAAAACCCATTTTTCCATACCTTTTTTGAAGTCATTCCCTGGAGCGAGTCTTGATATGACCGGGCATGCCCAAATCTATTTTTGTGTACACTCTTTTACAAATCTTAAGACACYAGTGATTAAAAAAAAAACCTGCACCATAAAACAGAATTTAAAATGACATTTTAAAATGAAATATTCTTATTATCTTTTCTAACTACCATGCAGAAAAAAATCCCACCAAATTATTACTCTGCCAAATGCATACAGTCTAACAGGAAACCTTGGTTCTTAGGTTCTTAGCTCTGCAGTGATCTGTTCCCCTTTCCTGTGCCAAGGATTTCATGATTTTATTGTTATGGTATTTTGTAGCAGAAAATGCCAAGTAACTTTCAAAATAGATTATTTCAACCTCAACATTATTTTACTGGCCTTCTGCACAACTAGGATATTTTACATGGGTTTATGGTGGGTTTTTTATTTTATTTAAAGAGCAATTAAAAAGTGAAATTCAACATTTAGGAAATGTCAGCAAAATAATTCTATGCAAAACCTTAATTTCTTCTTATTCTTTTCTTCTCTAAATGTTAAGTTTATTCACATGGCAGAATATCTCTTCCAGCACAAAGGCTGAAGATTGGTCACGATACCTAGCTGCAATACTTCATTTTGTTGTCTTCTTTAAAACTGTGAACCCATTTTATTTAAGGCAAAGCCTGGTAATAAATTACTTTCTGTGGTGGTTCCTATGTTGATCTCTTAAACTACATCCTTAAGCAATATTTGGTTTTTTGTTTGTTTTTTTTTAATTCCTGAAAGAGGAGAAAAGTAGTCCCAAGAAGAAATAGTTGGCATTTTAATCTAACAGTCTTTCACTACATGTACATTCTGGGACAAAAGTAGAATGAGGCAAATCAGAATTGTCCTCAGAGCCTGACAGCTGAAGAAGCTTGGGGATCTGAGGAGTGTGAAAAGAATCGCAATATACCATATCAGAGCAAGTAATGTCAAGGCTCCTTCACAATGTTGGTGATATTTCTTATGCAGCATATACATTTCCTGGCTCAATTAAAATGAGAACACAGTTTTTAGCCTGGAGAGTGTAGCTGGATTTTTGCTAAGTCTCATCACCATCTAGATGAGAAAATGACTCAGATTTGATCCAAAACCAGACACTCACCCATATCATTACTGTTTCCTTCTGTAGCCAATGGTGAGACACAGGTAGTCAAGGAATAATTCAGCCCACTTCCATCTTGGCTGCAAGGGTGCCCTAACTCAGGTGTCCCCACTTAAGAGAAGCTGGAATTAATTCAGACCCTCATAACATAAATAACCCTAATTTATTTCCTTGAGCTTTACACGGTTGAGATTTTGTCTCCTGAGACTGGTTAACTTTCAGGCACCGTGCCCAGAGTCAAAGCTCCAGGCATAACTCTCTTTCCTCTTCTGAGATCTGAGACGCTCTCATCCAGCAGCTGAAGCTTGTGACTCATGATTCAAATTTTCAGCAGACTCACTCCACAGTCACTTCCAAGAGGATGCTGAAAACTTCCCAAAGACTTTAAAATTCCCTCATTTCTTAGACCATCATGTTCGAATGATGGCCATGGAAATATATCACGTGTTCCCACAGCCTTGCTKACCTCAGAAAATGCCAGCAAATCCCTAATATTTCCACTCTCTGCACTAGTGCTACAAGCTTTCTGAATATTTTGGAACTGCTGTCAGAATAGGTTAGAAAAGGTACTTTTATATATCATCTCTAGGTCTCATCAGCTTGACAATGAAACAGGTCTCACAYTTAAAGTCTAAAGACTTCTATGCTACGACAAAATTAGTGAGCCTAGTACTGAACCTTTAGACTGACCCTAGCTTCAGGCAAGAGCTAAGAGCCTTTTTCCTACACTTTGGTTTTCCTGGAAAGAAAACAGGAACATGCAGGACTACAGCACAGCCACAGCATACTTCACCTTGACCCTCCATTTGGATAATTATAGGACAAATAGGCACAAGATAAACAACAGCACATCCACTGTTTAGTCTAGAGGCAGCCCAGTCATCAGAAGAGAATTAACAGACTCCRAGGATGGGATTTATCTGACCAAAGGTAAACCCATACTCTTTAGTTTAGCAGAGGGACAGAACAGACAACTAGAGAGGGCAACCCCCAACAGTGCACCTAGAATGCCTCAACTCTACTCTGAATTGCCTCACACTACTGAGCATAAATTATTTAGAGCCTAAGCAAACAGTTCAGATGCAAGTATCTACAGCATTACGTATCCGTGTCAGTGATGCTGGCTAGATGGATGAGCGTCAAACGTCGGCACAGAGATGAAAACCTGCATATATGACGGGTCCAAACAATTTCTTGCAACCTTGCACTGTGCTACAAAACACAGTGAGATTTCTTGGTTAAGACGTTGCTCAAAAATGCTAATTTTTTTTTGTTTTTTCCAAATATTTGGGTATCTGTTAAGTTTGTAGACAAAAGTTACAGTGCTGTTAGGCTGCTGTTTTGGAGCAGTTACATTCAGAGCTCTGCATATGGTGGTACTGAAACTTAATTATTGGTAAACCCCTATTATTTTTTTCCAGTAAAAAGCTGTAAAAAAAAAATCAATAAATAAGCAAAAATATACAACAAGGTAAGGGATTTTTTTACTGTATTAATTTAACATTGCCACAGTACGCTATAGTCTCAAAGTATGTGAACTTCATCATTTTCCTCACGTAAAACATTATTTCTTCCCTTACACAGAGATGGAAAGTACAGGGAACTACTACCCATAATAACAAGAGTTTCCACCAATACTGCGCAGATAAACTGAGACATGATAAGTCTCAGTTTTAAAGAATATTTCACACCTTAACAATCTTATTTTGTGGTGAGAAATGTGATTATATGTGATTCTAATGGCGAATGCTCAGACCTGCTAGAAAACATGTTCATGGGAGTCAAATGAGATAAGTCATGGAATGAGATGTGGACTATTAATGCCTGAGTTGAGAGTTTGTTTGAAGTCTCTTGTGCAGCAGCACTTGGGAAACCTGTAGCAGATGCATGGATGGGCTCCAGCTCTCCGTGGCTGGATAGGAAACAAGACAGGCACTGTAAAACCAGCAGTTGTTTTTTTATGTTACCCTGACTGCAGTTCAGGAGCACTGTCCATTCAAAGATGGGGGGGATATTGTAGAAAAATATACTGTTCCATAAGCCATAAGTCCAACAAAGCACAGCCTTCTCTCCTCTTACATTCTCCCAACATGATATTCCCAGCTCTTTACGAAATACCCTCTGAAATCCTTTCAAGCAGTGACTTCATTTCTGCTCCAGAAATGGGAGAATTGGGAGAATGTTCCAGAATTGGGCCTTCTCTACATAGCCCAATTCTCACGTGAATGTCTCATCTCTTCAAATTCTCTTTTCCTGTAACATCCAAAAAAGTTGGTGAATAGATTGCAAGAGCAGTGAAGGAAGGAGGATTAAAGAAAATGAGAGAAGAATTGCAGACTTTATCAGCCTGCATACGTACCCTACTATCAGATAAGCTAAATCACACACTGAATATCACAGTGCACGGTAACATGCCTGCAGCAGGAGTACTGATAGCATGGACACAGAGCTGATAGCATGAAATACTAACTCGTGTCCTACTAAACAGGATAATGACATGAAGTAAACAGGCTTTGAGCACAGATGTACTCAACTAACACAGCATACTCTCATTATTTTCCTAACTCCTTAATGCAACCATCCTCTGACTTTTCCACATTGATTTCACTAGATTGGCTCTTCCATTCAGCACGTCCCTCCTGGAAATTTATTTGGCATCACCTTAAGAACACAAAAGATTGGGTAATCTTCCTGATCACTTTAGCAAAGTCCAGCTCTTATTCTTCAGCAGCAATGATCATAGGATTGACAAGATCTTCTCTTTCTAATCTGAGAACATTGAAAGACTTTTTTTCAAATTCCATCAATATATCAAATACAAGATCAGCTGCTGAACATGAGAATTCATGGGCATATACAACTGGAGTATATTTGAACTAACTTTCCTAAGAACTGACAAGATGTCAAGCAAGCCCCATTGTCAGTTTTAAATTCTTGCTCCAAAATGTTAAGGATTTATTAGTAAGGGTAAAAAAGTCCTTTTCCTGACCTTTATTTGGAAAACAAATAAAAAAAAAACAAACAAAAAGCCACACTAAACCAAACAACCCTGATCCACTTCTCTTACATTAAACAAACATATGGATTTGGTTCACCTGGAAACACGGAAAACTTCAATCTAAATGATTAAGCTAGTCAAATGATGGGTCCTAATAATTGAAGATATCAATATGGTCAAGTTCATTACTTTATCACTACTGAAGACTGAAATAAACTTTCCAAGTGATGGAGAACTTTATTGTATGGTTGAAACTGAACAGGAAGAAAAAAAATTAAAATATATTTGCACTTGATAAAAATATCATGCTACTCCTGCATATTTTACTTACCTACACAGGTTGAAAAAAAGAAAAATAAATCTTTCTGTAGACAAATGTCAGATAAAGCAAACATAAGGAAACAAGGTAGGAATGAAGAATTCTGCAGTGAAAATGCAGCAAACCGGAAATGAAACAGGATGTACCTCTACGAGGCTGAATGATATTAAAGATTAAAACAGGAGGCAAGACAAAGGCTTCAACTGAAGATGACTCAGAACACTTAATTCCTGTCTTTGAAAGAAGTCAATTCAATTATAAGTTTTAATGGTGATAGCCAGTGTCCTATAGCCCTTTAGGAGAATTTTTTAGCTTTGTTAGAGTAGTATTAAAGTATTGCTTATGCTTTGTTACTTACATGAATATTTATGTCATCAACTATTCGAATAAGGATTTTACACAATTGGCCAGAATCTAATAGTTTTACTCTAGATCTTCCTTCAGATTCAAAAAATGGGAAAAATGGACTTTTATGAATTCCAAACATATTACTCTAGCTATGTACATCATACATGCATTTGTGGTTTTTTTTTTTTTTGAAAAGAGGATAAACTAGCTGGTTTATTTCTAGTTGTGTCAGTGTCAATCTTTCTGAATTAGCCAAATAGACTGCTCTGCAAGGGAAAATCTGAAGGGATTTCAGTTGTTTCTTACAAGGCGACTGCAACACAGATGGATTGGAATTTCTGCAGTAATAGAAAGGCTAAATATTTCGAACCAGAGCTCAAAGCCAGACTTGACACTGACTGAATACCTTCATAAGCTACAACTGACCTCAGACCATCCTTTTTCTAACTGTACTGGTTCCTTTGAAATAGTAGATGATACAGACTTTCCTGCTGAAGCACACACACAACTTATAATGTTTAAAAAATCCCTCTGCACAGCCTTTCAAAAGCCTTGGGAGACAAAAACCCTGAATAATAGAATATTTCTGGGGGGAAATAAAACCAGGAATTTGAAGCCAAAATCATTTACAAGCTGTATTATAACTTCTAAAATGTCTACAATAGGACAAAACACCACAGAGTCTTGCAAGAAAAGCAGCACTGTGAAATAAAGACAGCAGACAGTGAAAGAATAGAGACTGCAATGTAAAGTCAAGGTGCCAGGCTAGCTTTAAATAAGCTCACTCAGGTCCCAGAAGTAATCTAGCCATGACAGCAGGGAGCTCAATTTGGGTAAGCTGTCTGAATGCTGGAAAGAGATGAACCTAAGTTAACATTTTGACCTCTCCATGTAGCAAGCACTTTCAAGGACAGGGAAATTTCATTTTTWAAAAAAATGCTCTAAAGGGATGGAAAATAAAYCAGGTAGGCAGTAATCATTGTCCTCTTCCCAGTCTTAAGTTTCATGCATTTTAGTTCAAATTCAGAATTGTCTGTATACTTTGGAAATTTTTAATTAAATTCACACAGAAGTTGTGATCAGTATGTCAGATTGCCATGATTAACTTATGAGACCAATCCAAACTACCTTTTCATCCATAGAGCTGAAACAAAGTTATTGCCTAGGAAGCTTTTACTTCTGCAAATCAGAAACCCTCCATGAGTGTTATTTCAGAAACAGGCCACCAAAGGGCTGAAATCTAAAACCAGATGTTACCTACTTTTGCAAGGTGGCTGAAGGAAACCTGATTTGTTCAGTAAAACAAATCACAGCTCTTTCAGACTGTAAATTGTAAACAAATCTAAAAATTGAAGGCTAAAATTCTAGCACGTTTAAACAACTGATARAAACAAATGAAATTGTAACATGTAGGAAATAAACCAGTAAGAATGGAAAATAATAAATTCCTATAGAAGTTACAGATAGATCAGATTAAAGAAACAGCTGAACATACGCAGCCAAGAGGTATTTAGGTCTTATTTAACAATCTCTGAACTCTTTCCCAAGCTTTCTGAGTGGAAGACGCAGCTGTGAACATTCACAAGGGCTCTAATCACTCTGCTAACTCCAGTTCTAAATTAGCACAATTCCCAGTCCTGATTTCATAGCCAGATAAAGTCCAGCTGATCAGCTCCCGTTCATGAGCAAAGATGTGCTTAAGAGACGTGGCAGAAAGGGAAGATGGAAACTGATGAACAGAAGTGGCCATGGGCACCACATCCTTCAAAAACACCACATTTGTTTATGTGCTACTGGTCAAACAAGCAAAGAAGTCTAAGTGTGCATCAAATTTCAAGTGTTAACCTGTCCTAGACATTTTAAGTAGCATATATGCAAAGACAACACACTTACATATTGAGTATTTTCAAAAAGCACAAGTGATCAGCTCTGTGCTAGGTCAGTGCCATGACCTTTGATGAGTGTCAGTGAATATAACAAAGCATGTCTTCTGAAATGGTATTACACATGAACAGAACATTTAAATTTTCACCTCTATTTTTAAAGTGCCAGATGGACATAAGGAGAACTGGAAATTGTTTAATCTTACTGTGAGTACTCTATGTGAACGCAATCCTGAAGGGCGTAACTGATCCATTTTGCAAAGACAGAGAGAAAGGAAGGAAAAAACCGCACAAGAATCCTTTGTTGCTTACCATAAATTGCCTTTTTATTTTCATATTTTCATATATTAAAAGTGTGACCTTGGTGGTCGCCTGCGTGTCAAAATGAAGTAGGCTTAAAATCTCAGTCATTTATGATTTGATTTAAAAACCAAGTTCTAAATAACATCATTAAATTTTACCCTTAGGGTAATGTTGGGAAGAAAATTAAATAAAAAAACAAACCAAAAACCAAACACAAAGAAAAAACACGCCCAAAATGTAATTAAAGCAATGTCTAAAACATGGGAACTTAACAGCAAATGGCTAACCAGATGTGCTTTCCAGCACTTTTAAGGGTTCCTTTATCTTTGTGGTAGCCTGTAACAATGCCTCGAGCAAAACACATTTGTAAAGGATAGGTGTTTCTTTGCTTTCATGCAGCAGAGAAAAGGGAGCTGACTGGTTTAGTCGTAGCAAATACATAGAATACATATAATAAAAATAATATTCTAACACATAGAATATTTGATACTATTTTGACCAYTAATATACAATAATTAATGTAGGAAAAAATATTTAATATCTATTAACAAAAATAGAAACTCACTGAAACTTGCAGTACCTACAGCCTTATACTGCTAAATTTATCAAATGGAAGGTATTGACTCCTCTGAATATGGGCCATATACAAGTKTTCTTCTGGGTCAAAAATAATACGTGGTGATTATTAAACCTTTACTTTTAGAAAAAAGTAAAGGATTTTCATAAACATTTATAAAATGCTATAAAAATGGTTGGAATATAGAAGATGCAGAATAGTTATTTACACAATGCTGTACTGATAATACCATCACARTATAAATACTTAAAATAAGGTTATTGTCAATCTAACTCAACAGTTAAAGGTTGAGAAATAAGTTTAAAATAAGACTTGTTTCTTTCACCAATTCCACTTTGATTTAAAATTCAGATTAGCCAAAAGAGAGTAATTTCCTGTTTCATTTATGCAAAAATAAGGTGGCAGACAGACAAAAGGGTATTTTTTTCTGCACATGCAGATACAAGTGCATATAAATCACCCTTTGTCAGGGCAGGAATTCTGCAAATATGTTCAACACTTATTAAAATATCTAACAAAGCATCTCTAGACACTCTATTTCACAGCACTGAAAATAAATTAGCAAGTGTAGATATGTCTACTGTAACCCCTTGAGTAGACATAAGCGAAAACAGCCTTGTAAATTGTTACATTCTTTTACTGATATGACTGAAATTAGTTTTATAATTGATGCTAAAGACATGAAATTGCTTTGAAGCATTAACAGATTGATCATCTAAATAAATATTAGATTCAATAGAGACTATGTCATTTTGTGCTCTACTTTTCTAACTGAAAATTATTCTCAGGATAATTGAAAAATTATGTAAAGAAACATCTATTCTTGTTAATTTTAAGATGGGTAGGACAACTTCTTGGGAAAATTCTATTTATATTATCTCCAAATACATACAGAGCATTTATGCCAGTTTCTCCATTAATCACATGAAACACAATCTCTATTGAAGAACTTAAGCAAATGTATTAATCTTAAATTCTCGTGTGCAAATGCCTGTACAGTAAMCTTGGTATCAAACTGGGAGTGTCACAGAGCTATATAAACTAGAAAATCTTTGCAACCTAAGTTTATAATGCATATAAAAGGTATGCAAAACCTGATGAYGTCATTCTCATGATCAGCGTATTTTTATATCCAAGAACCTAAGAGCTTCAAGTAAAACTATTCAAGAAACAAGGAATGAGTATTTACCAAAATTTTTACCAATAAAAACTTCAGATTCTGGTCTACACATTTACAAAATCTTTAGCTGTGGCCAACCAAGTCCATATAGAAAAACTGATTGCATCCTCACTATACATACTTCAACTTTTTTATATCCACATGATTTTTATTGAATKTTTTTCTTCTTGTTTATCTTAAAGTTTATGTTAGGGGGTAGCCTTCCCAAACCCTAATTTTAACATCAGCTTTGGTGAATGCTCTGCCAGTGCATCCAAAACAAGCAGAATATCAGGACATTTTGAGTAAAAATCACAGGCATCAGCTTCTTGAGGAGAAAAAAAAAAGGGATGAAATGCCTCTGAGATTACATCCTTGAAAAGTAAAAKAAAAGAAAGGCAAACAAAGCAAAGTGTTCCTTCTTACACAGAAACAGCTCATAAAGGCACCTACCTACAAGCACAATGGTAGCAGCTGTAGCATCTCACCTCTATCAGTCATAATCTAGAACAGTGCCACTTTCTATTAACCAAGCAATAGAGGAACTAAAATTACTTATACTGGTCTACGCAAGTCACTCCGGGTGCTCCAGTGCATTTTGATGACTTAATTAGGAAGACGGTGCAGCACATGTGGTTTTCCAGCCAGGTTCATCACAAAGGCCACATCATCAAAGCACAAGAGTTGTGTCTTCTACAGCTAGATTAAAAACAGGGATTTCTTCATTAAGTGTCTTGCAGCTGACTGTGCCTCTTGGTTTGTCTCCATCTATTCACGCAATTAAATAAAGCGTCATGCTTTATTTATTTCTTTTTAAAGGCTAATAAAGAAGCTGTGAATTGAAGTACAGCTGGCAATCTTTTTATTTATTAAGACCTCAGTGTACACAGTCACAATCTCTGGAAGGCAAGGCACGTGCTGGGATTTTTTTTTTCCCTTTTAATATATGTCCTCTTTGCAGACACAATATTTCTACTAATAGGTATTAGAAACCTTTGTCATCCTGTCCAAAGGTTTCGAAAGGGAGAGGAGCTGGAAAAAAATAATCACAAAAAGCCCAAAACAATAAAAAAACAAGACAAAACTAAACCCACCACCCAATAGGGATAACCTGAGATCACGCAAAAAAAGCCCACAAACGTGAACACTCTGAATATTTTGAAAAGATAAGTAAATGACAAAACTGTAAAAAAATAGCTGGCATATAATCTGATTGAGTCAGAAAGCATTTAAAATTTGGTCACAATATTCCAAATTATTAAAAAATAGCTATTTGCTTTTACTTCTATCAGCAGGGATGGATGACTAGAAAAATTATATGAGAGCTGTGCAGGTATACTAACTGAAAATATTCTATGAGATTTACTACTCCCTTTTCATTTCCTGATAACAAGAAATTATTATCTCTTGTGTTATTAATTAATCTCATTTGAACAGCCATAATGGAAATTATGCATGGTAATATCATACCATGGAAACATCATAATATTTCCTTCATAACAAATACATTGTATCACAACATAATGGGATCTAGCATTAGTTCATGAATATTAGGACATTTAAAAAATATTCTAAAAGGATGACTTATTGCTCTGCACTTCAGAAAAAGCTGAATGCTCCATAAAGCAAGATGACTTTCCAGTCTTAAGAGTTACTAACTGATAATTGTATGCCATTATGCATATTTACAAAGGCATATGCATACAAAAAAAGCCGTGGTCAAATGAAATCATCTCAGTTGGCAGTTCTTTCTTCCTGCAAGAGGTTTCAGGATGGCTTATGAATGTTGCAGGGATAAAAGAGGAGGAAGAGGCAGATGTGAACACAAACATGGTCTTTACAAGAGCAGAGATTGCAGTTTTTCTTAATTTCTTAATTTTCTTTTTATTTACTCAGCCTAAATAGAACCCCTTTTTCGGAGAGCCTAGCAAAAATGAGAGTGGTGTTTGGGTTTTGGGTTTTTTTTTATTTTTTCTGTTCTGAATTGACAACTATTTTCTGTCTGTTTCAAGTTAATTAGATGTGCATGATAGAAGCACATCTTTCCACATGTTCCTTGACCCCAGCAAGGCCTAAACTGTCTGTCTACTCTCCCTGAATTTGACCTTGACTTCCACAATCTACAAACTTGGTGGCACTTACAAGTGGAAGCAATACATTAAATCATCACACCCCTTGCTACACATCACTTACAGATGCATTTGTCACTGTTATATTAAATTAGGATCACAAAAATGTAATTTATGGCCAAGATTGACATTTCATAAAGGCTGTGAAAACAAAATTACCAGAGAACGCACACCAAAACACAATATTTCTWGCCACTCCAGTCTGTCAACAGAACAGATCCTCCATGATTATGCTCTCTACAGTAGGAGTTAGGTGATGGAAAGTTAAGAGCATGACAAGATGAATCTGGGAGCCTGGTTGGTGAGCTGGATTTGAGCTGGCACTGTGCCCTTGACCTAGGGAAGGCTACCAGCTATACTGGGATGCTTTAGTGAGAGCACAGCCAGCAGGGCAAGGGGTGACGAATTCCCTCCAGTTRTCATTCATGAATGCACATGGGAGGAAAAGAAAAGAGTGCATCCAGTGCAGACTAAATTACTTCGATGTGCCTTCCAGCCTAATGACTTCCCTGATACCATGAGTGTTCCTACATCCGAGCTACACACTTCCACTCATATCTATGCKTATGTATTTCATAAAAAATAGATAAAGGTTATCTTCGTTTGGGCTCAGATTCAAGGAAAGAAGTAGAATTTGCATGGAATCTGAGGACCTATTTTTAAAAATCTGACTCTCTTAAATCCTATCCTTCCTTCTTCAGAGTTAACATTACTCTGGGATTTATAGCTCTGTACCTGAGAAGGCGCAGCTTCATCTAAGTTATTTGGTTTTTTTAATCCTTCTGTCATTTGCCTTATTTTCTCCATGACCTAAAAATCAAGCTTTGGAAGGCTTAGTGGTYCATCTCAAAATAATTACAAACATCACTTTACTTTCAAACAATACAAATTTATAACAAAAAAACCCCAAGCCCCCGCCATCTTTTTTTAATATGAGCTTAGCTCTTGGATCACTTGTCAGAAAAGATGAAAACTATCCTCAAGTACCTCCCCATTGAAGGAATGTAAACCCATATCCACCACTCTTCAAGAAGTTTCAAGAGAGCACCGATCACTTAATTTCCTTAGCTCAGTGAGTCTTCCACTCTTCCCTCACATCTTTATGATCAGGTAATTTAAGCATTCAATTCTYTTTGCCTCTCAGCCTGCGCCAAAAGACAGCCAATAGATAAACTATGGGTTGGTTGAGTTTGGCTGAACATTCCCTTTTTTAAACATAATTCTCAGAAAAAGACCTGTATAACCACAAAACTAGCTAAATTCTTGGTCTGAACTATTCAATGCCTTGTTCAGTCATTGACAGATTTACTTTGAATATTTGATTGAAAATTCATTCAGGCACTTAAAAAAAGTACAGAAGAATGCCTGAATGCACATTACAAGGCCCTGATTTTCTTTATGAAGCAGCAAATTAAGATCTTCCAGTGCTAGGAAYCGTTTATTCAAGGTACCTTCACGAGCTGCAGGGATACTAGAAGAATATAGAATTTCTTGTCAAAATGTATCAATTGGACATATAAACCCCAAGTATCATATTCAGAGWACAAGTTCAGTAAAGTTACGTGGAGGTCAACAATACAAATCTTGTTTTCTCCAGCCAGATGRCAAAGTTTTAAGTACTGAAAAGTTAACAGTGATGTAAAAGAACCAAAAAGATGATACCAAACAATTCAGTTACTTATGTTACTGAATTATGATTGACTTGATAAAAGCTCTAATGAAAGAGTATTCAGCTCCCAAAACGACGGCCTCTTTTTCACTGCCTCTAAGATGCTACAGTGTAAGCAATCTGAATTTATGGGAGTTTCATTATGAACAACCATCTCCTGTTGAAAACAGGAAAATAAAGTGAGAKGGTGAATTTATTTCCTGTAGTGCTTCACTAATAAGCCAGGAAGTATTAGGGAAAAAGAAATTTAAAATATTGCTTTCTGCCCCAGGAAAAGTAAAATCCTGAACTGATTCTCTTCAGTAAGCCTCTATGACTGCCAAAGAGGGTTGTTTATTTTATGGTTTTTTGCACTTACTCCTATGACTAATTTATCAAATGTATATTTTGTGATGTATGTTTTATATATCTCATGCTTTGTTATGTATCTGCATCTCTTAAAGGAAACCTCTTTTCTGGAGCAACAATGCACAGTACTTTTAAATCACAGAGATCTAGAAGCTCCTATCAAAARTGTCTCAAAAATCTGGGTTCAAAAGAGGTGTTTTCCTCATCCTCCTCTACATAACATCTACAAAGAATTCTGTTGCAAAAATCTATTGTAATCTATCAGGAGCATTCCAAATTTTTCCTTGTTTGTTTTTGGCATTGTTGACAAATTTGTCATGTATTTACAAGGCTTTCTTTGTGCAGGTATCTCTGTGAAGCTCAAGGATTGATGAGACACAACATAAGTGGCATCTGTTCCAGTTCAGATGGAGAGCCCTTCCACAACACTCACTGCTAAAGAACCAGGTTCCAAACCCAGCCAAATCCAGCAGGAATGCTCCTGTTGTCTTTCTTAGCAGTTCAAAAATTCATAAGAAGTTCACAGTTATTGATGTCAAAATGGAAAAAAAAAAAACCAGTGTAAATTATTAACATCTTTTGCTGTATGTCAGATGTATGGGGATTTTTTGTTTGTTTTTTTTTTGACAATCTAGTAACTGGTGACTTTAAAACACTTTAAAGACTTAAAYGAAAACAAAGAGCTCAACATATGCATCTAAACATAATATGGCGTTAGTTAATGCCATGTTTTCTTAGATCAGTGCACTTTAAAATCAGCTATCAAGTTTTTCAGCTTTTAAATATTCAGAGCAACTGGAAAGGGGGAAAAAAAAAAAAAATCACATCTTTCCCAGATAATGTTCAATCCCTGATTAAATAAAGATGTGCCAAGGCAGAGATACTTTATGCCTCAGGAGACAGCCATAGTGGAATTGTGAGTGTATTTTATATGTGAATTAGAGGTAAGATGTAATGACATGAGATGAAAGGCTCAGCCGTGATTTTAATAAAAGGGGGAGACAGTGYTTCCCTGTGGACCCCATATGCAAAAGAGCGAGCCTCAACAAGAATATATGAAAAGATTCAGCAAAAAACTACAACAAATGTTTCAAAGTTATAAGACCACCATTAAAATTCATCATATTTTACTGAAGCTGAGTATTCCAGATCTGAGGGTAAGCTCTAACACATTTCTGATAGCTTTAATTTCATATGACAAACTAYGTCATCAGTAAGGCTGGAACAATTTCAATTTTATGTAAGATGGAATTGGAGTGTTTGAAACCATAACATTTCATTTTTTAGAGGTTCCTAACAACATGATCTAAAGATAATTCAATTTAATTTGCTATTTTAAAAGCATGTTTTTTATTGAAATAAAATATCACAATTTAGTAGTACTATGATGACATATTTCAACTGCTTTTAGCAATCCTCAGGAAAACTGTTATCTATTGCTGTATTGATTTTTTTTTTTTTTAAGGCTACAGCAGAATTCTAAAGAACTATTATTTCTTCTTCCCCCATTAAATTAAGGAAAAAGTTTGAGATTTTTCACAGTTCTCTCTCTTTCTGTACATTGAGAAAAAAATTAAAAAAGACATGCCTGTGTAAGGAATAGACATGAAAAGAGCAAAATGAATGGGATGAACTGCTTAAAGGAAAAAAAATAATCCTTTATTTGATCTTTTGTGATAATCACACTCCTGGCACCCTGCCAGCAAGGCTCAGCATGCTGATGTCTGGCCAAGTACAGTAATCTCTTGGTTCAAGTCTGAGGTCTGTGATGAAAATTACAAAGCAGGGACAAAAATCAAAATGCCACCTGTGATTTTATTCTGAAACTAATTTGATGGGAAAAGTAATACAATGAAAACAGTCCTTTTAGTAGAGACTACAAAACTATGACTAAATTTAAATCAATGCAGGTGGATGGAGGTAGCTATCATGCAAATACATTTGGATCTGCAGGCATTCCTTTTAAAATGAGCAGTAGATGTCTTTGTGACAGGTAAATTGCTTTGAGATTACGTTTGAAGTCTGAGGTCAAACTTTTAAAATGTTAATTTTAAGTTACATCTTCCTTTATTCTGGAGTCTTTCTGCATTTGAAACCAACAAAACCAGGGGAAAAAAATAACAATGCATTTCCTTATTTTATTTTCTGTGAACCACCATTCAATACAGGAGAACAAATCCTTGAGGAAATCTTTTTCCTTTCTCTTTTCTTTCAGTAGTCTATATTTGAGCTAGCTGSCCAGAGACATAGGGAAAAGAATTGTATAGCCACAAAATTTTCATGCACAATGTATTCAACTTAGAAATTCAGCCAGTAGAGTCTTCTAAATTATTATTCAGATTCAAAGCAGAAAAAGCAACCAGTAAAAACCAGCATGCCATTTTTTTTTCTATACAGTTATTGTGTTTTCCTGAAAGGTTGTACATCATTAGCAGTACTGATCAAAGTTTGTTTGGATTTTTCTTTACAAATATTGAAAATTATTCAGAATTACTTRGAAGCTGTTTTTACAGGTTTATTCTTAAAAAAACCCCCAAAACAATACAACAAACACATTTTGTTTCCTTTATGTTACTAGAACAAAAATCCACTGTTTGCTGAAGTGATACAGATTCTCTATTTTACCACCATCTTCTTTATAAAGTGGAAGAGTATATTGCCATTTTTATACACACTACTCCTCTCTGCACTAGTAAGAATTGCCATACACAATTGGCAGGACAATCCCTGATCTCTGGGGCCTCCCTGAAACACTGCATCTCAGCACTTCCCAGTTCCTATTTTGCTCCTTCATCAGAAAGGTTCTCTATAGATTTCCAATTCYCTTTGATATTCAAGTCTGTTTCTGCACTCTGTATCTTCCCCCCACCAACAGTGCTAATCAAAGGAATGCTTTAATAGCCACCTTAACCTTCTCATATTTTCACACCACTCCTTTTCTATATTCTCCTTGCAGTCAAAAAAACCCAATCATCRCAGCACAGACAACACAATAAAATTATCAAATTCTGTGTGCTACACACGCAGATATACTCACAACTTTCTTAACTCCACACATACACACGTTTTAACACCCAGAGAGAACGTCAGGTATATTCATGCACACACTCACACGGACAGCATAAAACCACGAACATTTGTGTTGAAAGAAAAGGTACCTACCTGGAATGAGCTGACCCAGTAACTGATGGCATCTGGAAAGGCTGAATACAGCTACTACAGCCAGAAAAGGATAATGTTTCCATTTCATGATGTGTCCCTCCTCGCATTACACCAGCTCGGCAGCGCTAACGTAAAYGTCACCTGCAAAACACAATGGAAATAAGAACAGAAGAATTAATGATAAGTTGAGGTACTTCCAAATGTTTTTGTCCAGAGTAATTCTATGAAGAATGCTGGTTTCAATACAGCTTTAGCTATTAAAAGAATGTTAAATTATCTAACAGGCAGTTGAAAACCACAACCAGAATATTAACTATGCTTGTGGAGCAGACAACCCCAAACCAGACGTTTTGAAGAGAGACACGAGGATCTCCATAGTGCACACATGTATTTTTAAATGCTTCATGTTGTTTGGTTAAGTTATTAAAGAAATTGCTCACTTCAGCAAGATAATTAAGTACATGTTTAATCCATCTCAGTACAAGGAAATACTTAAACCCTTGCATAAGCTGAAAACACTGTTAAGGCTATTCAACTTACTATGAAAGCAGAGTTAAAACTTTACTTTAGTCCTCTTTCGAAATTATGTTTTTCTGAATGAGGATTAGGGATAATTTTACCCAGTAATAACTTGAACAATTAAGACAACCTTCTGGTGATTTTCAAGGTTCTTAAGGGCAGAAAATTTTCATCTGACTGACAGGAAAATGGAATCTTATGAAGGAAGACAATATTTTGAAATTTAAAAAAAAAAATCAAAATACTTGTAATCAAAAGATGAGTCTAAAAGTCATATTTCTGACCACCACCTCTGCAGATTAAAAAACATTCACAGCTCTACCAGTGCTTAAAAGTCACCTCTGCTCATCCTACTCATTTTTTATTCTTCACCTATGTTAGTGTTTAGTATGGAATTGTCCAGAAATCACAGAATTATTATGGTTGGAAGGGACTTCTGGAGATCATTCAGGCCAACTCCCCTACCAAAGAGGGTCACCTGGAGCAGGTTACACAGGAACGCATCCAGGTGTGTTTGGAACGTCCCCAGAGAGGGAGACCCCACAGCCTCTGGGCCTTGTTTTCAGCCCATTCAAAATGCCTTTCCTCTAAAGCTTTCTAAAATACATTTTTCAGATTATTTTGGTAGGTTTCTAAGAGCAGTGAGATGTTTTCTAGGTAATTAAATAAACACCATCTGAAATCTGATTTACTGTTTTGTTTTGGGGGAGGTTCTTCGAGTGTTTTGCTTTTATAAAGGGCCTTTCTCTTAATACAAACCCAAATGCACGTGAATGTAATATTCCATATATTCTATAGTATGTGGGGTTCACGGCAAGCTCTTGATGACAAAAAGAGACACTGTTTTGGGTGTCTGACAAGTTATGAGGTGTGCCAAATTGTCTGACCCTAACCAACAACTGGAGACCACCAAGCAACTGTAAATCTGATTTACATTGACACATCAAAATCTACTCCAGCAATAAATAACTGTTATATCTTGATAACTTTACAACTACACTTCTTATTTCCCTCTCCTTGTCCTCCTTGTAGCTTATGCATACTCAGGGATGACCAGTTTGGATTATGACTCCTATATTACCCAAATGCCAGCAGACATAATCATAATAGTGAAGAAAACTATAGTGACACCAGTCACTTGTTCAATCTGTTGGGACAGGAGAGTTTCATCTGTAAACCTAATACATATTTAATGACTACAGATTGAAGAGTTGTGTGATTACTAGGAGCATTCAGTGCCACCTGACACCTTTGGATGTTCAAAAATGCATAAATGAGTGTAATGTGAACAGATTCAATCTCTTACACATGTTGCATTTTAAATTTTCTTTCTGTGTTGTACTTGTGCTTCTATTATCTTAGCAACTAGAAATAGTAACACTCCATTTCCTGTTACAGTTACCTGTGTCCTACAAAATATTTTACTTTTTTTTTTTTTCCTCATTTCAGCCACAGTGCACACAAAAACTCCAGGTTCCTTCCATTCCCATTCTTTCAATTTCCCCTATCACTTGTATGGTTGCTCTTGTGCTGCAGACAGCTTGACAGCTCTTAATGGCAGAGTTAACAGCAATTAATGGCCAAGGTGTTACATGCTGCTCTAAATGCTATTCATAGTATGGCTCCAAGACTGAAATAAGGATTTGCAAGCTCAGGCCCTTAGAAAATCCATCTCTTTCTCTGCTCAGTGATACAGGTTTACTCTGTAAAACTATTTACTACTTTGGTTTCAGACTCCCATGGTTTCTTCACCTTTACTTTCTGCTGTGAACACAAGACTGAATGTTGCTTCTAACACAAAGCTGAGGATGCAGCCCTTTGATCTTGCTTCATCAAACAAAACCCCAAAAAAACCCTTTCACTTCAAGATTTACTTTTCTCATTATAATATGAGGTAAGGGAACACTGAAGTGAAGGCAGAAGGAGTGAGAAGAGGTTCTCCAAGGTGCCTGAACAGATTTCTGTGCATGCCCTGGAGAGGACTATGCTGGAGAGCAGGTGTACATACTGCAGCCCATAGAGGGGCCCAGGTGAATGTTCCCTGGAGAAAGCTGCAGTCCAGACAGGAACAGGTTTATCCTGGAGGATTGCAGCCCATGGGAAGTAACTACTCTGGAGCAGAGGGAAAGTGTGAGGAGGAAGAAGGAGAGGCATAGAGGAGCTCTTATGCACCAACCACAATCTCCCAGTCCCCATCCCCCTGCACTGCTCCAGAGAGAGGTGGGGTAGCAGAGGTAGAGGAGTTGAGGATGAAGGGATGGAGTTGAACCTAGGAAAAAYAGGAAGGGTGGGAGGGGGAAGAGTTTTAATTTTTGTCTTTCTTTTCTCACCATCCAACTCTATTTTAATCAGAAGTAAATTTTGCCCTTTAGCCAAGGCCAGCTCACCCCAACCGTATAATTGCAGGGGAGAGATGAATCCCAGGAACATACTTTAGGGCACTCACCTTCTCTGTGAAGGTATGTAATGCATGGATCCAACATTTTCTCTTTCCATACCTYTCTTGCATTTACTTAACTGGTAGATTATGACATCTTTTTAATCCCTGTGTGTGACGGAGCTCCACAGGGAGCTTTGACCGTGAATGCTTGGCTGTTTAAAGTTTTTCCACCCTCTTGTTCTGCCTGTGAGCTTACGTTTGAAATATATTTCATTCTAAAACCTGAAATTATCTGAATGTTATTAAAAATATTATTCTTAGAGAAAATTTCAGTGAAGGTACCTTTCATGAAACCAAATCATTTTGATATGAAAATAAAGGTTTTCAACCTAGAGTTTAAGAACAATTTCCGTAGAAATTCCTTGAAAAGGATCCTGAATAGAAGGCTAATTCTCTTTATTTGGGCTACAGAGCTTCTGAAAGAGTAGCCCTGATCACAGGAAAGACAAGGTAGAAAGAGTTGTCGTCAGAATGGTTTTCAGATAGAGGTTGAGTCCAGCAAAAGAGAAACAGAACCTTTCTTTTCATCATTTACTGCCACAGTGCCACAATCCTTGCACTACACTACAATGGAAGAAACACCCAGAAATACACTGCAGCCAAAGGGACTCAGATGCAATTCTCTGCAATTAGTCTTTCAGTGTCTGACCCACAAAACTAATACTGCAGAATAAGGACCAGCACTAATTAGGTGCTGCCAGCGACAGGCAAAGGATGCACTCAGCACAGCCACTTCAGCTGGCCTGAGATCTCACCTCACTCCGGATGAAATGGCCACAGACCTACACCAGAATGCACAGGAAAAGATTCAGGTCCAATGCCTTGTCCAGAGTGCACAGTAAAGATAAACACTGGCTTCTCTATGACATTATAATCATTAAAAAATCAATGGCAAATTAAACTGCACAAGCCCGGAGGGGAAAGAAGTACTATGGTAAATGCAGAGAAAAGGKCTAATCAATTATTTTCTTCTGCTTCCAAAGTCTAGTGTTATTTCTCACTATGGCCAGTGCAGAAGCAAAGACACAGACAAGATCAAAACCAATGCTGGTTCTATTTTCATGTCTTTGGGATTTTTTTGAAGAATTTGATAACTATTGATGCTTCTCTTATGTAACCAGCTTACTAAGACTAGATTTTCACTGTCTCCTGAGTAGAAAGAATAGACACAAAAGTCAGGTGATTAAGATTCTAACTTGTAAAAATAACTTCCCTTTATAAAATCCATGCACTTTGGTAAGTATTATGCTAAAGAAGATTGCTTATCTACAGAAGGAGACAGAATTTTCATTTGCCATGTACCCAACCATTTAGGAGTAGACCGGTAAAATTTCACTGAATGGAGGAAAAAAAAAAAAAAAGAAAATCTTCCTTTTGAAGCAAGGTTAACTATTTTTGGAAGTGGAATTTTTTAAAGCTTGTCATGCATTGCTAGGCCTGCTGGTAGGGAATGGTCTTTCCCATACTTCCAGTCCCCATGCCATCAGTCAGACATCCAGTCCTCATCTCTGATGATCTGGTCATCTCTCTTTAGAGTGACACTACTCCTGAACTTACTCTTCCTGTGCATTACCATCAGTACAGTTATAGATCACTGAAATCAWGAACTTCCCTCTACTATTTTGAACATCCTGTCTATGTTAAACTAAATTTATTTAAAGTTCCAGGAGGATGAGAAAGAAGCACTGCCATACGTTGTCTCAACTGTGTCCATTTAGGACCAAAAATGGCAGGGATTTGATGAACTAGGGGAAAAAGTCTGGCTAGCTCATTTTCTCTTATAAAGTATATCTACTCTACTAGGATCAAAGCAGCTCAAAAACATAAATCTATTTAAACCAGAGTAGTTATCAGTATAACATGTCTATGGGTCTGAACTGTGATCCTTTCAGTGACAGTTTCAGCAGACATTCACGAAGCTCACCTCATTTAATCTTTTAGTATTCCCAAATATTTGCTTTTTAAGAACCAACTTAACAATTGGTTTTAATAATTATGATGCAAGATTTGCACTTTACTTACTTTAAGCTGTGGCTTGTCTTTTTTTTTAATGCAGTGAGAAACCCAAGAGCAAAATATTTATTGTTATTATTATTATTTGTTATTGTTATAGTAATGTATTGAATGTGCTCAATTTACATTTCTAAGATGGCAGATGACAAACTTAAATGTAAAACAGTCTCAGCCAGACTGTAACTGACTTGATTTCTGCATGGTATATTTACTGCCTAAGCAGTACCACAGGAATAGTTCACCTACTATAATTCAAATTAAAAAGAAGCTGTGTCCATGTTCATCCCCTTGTACTTAAGTTCAGTGTGAGGAGCCAAACATATGACAAAAGAAACAGTTTTTCTGCCATCAGTCTCGGTCTCACAAACAATTTCTCCACCAGAAGTTCTGCTAATCTCCAATGTTTCCTTCATGTCTGACCATACAAACTGAGGTTAATGTTGTTTAAAGGACAACTTGAACAAAGAAGCTTTCCTCAGGGAGGAGTACATCGGTGGGACAGTGAGCAGCAGAACAGGATTTCTGTGTAAGGAAGTAATATATTTATAATGTCATATAAATGTGCATAAAGTGGAGTGTTAAGGAGTGTAAATAGAATGAAAAAAAATTATCCCATGAATTGTATTATCTATGACTGCATTTGTTAAATGATTCTTCAGGTACATCAGAAGCAATTTAATCTGTTTTTTTTTTTGTTTTTCAGAAGCACACACACGTATGTGACACAAAAAAAAAAAAAAGAATAGATCAGGTAGGGCTCTTCCCTTGAAGGAGTTGACGCTTATCACTCAACAGAATCAGAATAGAAACAAATTTCCCAAGCAATCAAACCTAAGAGATTCCCTAAGAGTCCATATTCTCCACAGTTGGTGTGTCATGTTCTCCCCACCACCACTGCCATTCATACTGTGGCTGCCCTGCAGCAGCAAAGAGGAGTTGGTATCCATTCCTTGTTGGCTGGCACTAAGCAAAAATCAGCTCAATGTAAAGACTAAACAAAATGGAAAAAAATTGCTGCATGGGGGTTTTGCCTTAGTCTTCAGGCAGGAATTGAGAACACTCGAGAAAGGTGACAGCACTCTGCAGGCTCCTGCCCCTGCCTGACCCCCAGAGTGCTGGTCTCTCTCAAGGACTCAAATTAGGTTACCAAGTGCTTCCTGCTCTCTGTCTTTGCTGCCTGCTCTGTCAGGAGCCATATAGTCAGCGTCTGAGCATGCAGGGAAAACAAAGCCCACCTGGAAGGCAGTCTGACAAGGTATATGAAGGGCAGCAAGAGGGACCCCGTACAAATACATAAGCAGCAAAAGAAAGACCAGGGAGATGAGGTGGGGGACCTGGAGACAAAGGACATGAAAAAGGCTGAGGTATTTGGCGCCTTCTTTTATCTCAGTTTTTGTTGGAAAGACCAGCCTTCAAGAATCCCAGGGCCCTAGAACCAGAAGAGAAGTCTGAACTAAGGAATATTTGCTCTCAGTGGAGGTTGATCAGATTAGGAAGAACTTAAACCAGCTGGACATACTCACACACCCCCACACCCCAATTCCTGCAACCTGACAGATGCACAGGAGAGACTCCTGAGAACTGGAAGAAAGCAAGTGTTGCCACTATCTTCAGGATAGGAAGGATTCAGGGAAGAGCAGGCCTGTTAGCGTCATCTCAAACCCTGAGAAGATGAGGGATGAACCCATTCTGGAGACCATCTCCAGATGCTTGGAAGGATGAGAAGGTGATCAGTAATCAACATGGTTATAAAGRGAAAACCACATTTAACCAACCTGAAAGCCTCCTGTGATGAGATGACTGGCTTGATAAGGGGAGACCAGTGGGTATAGTTTATCTTGACTATAAGAAGGTCTTTGACACTTCCTTCCATAAGATCTTCATAAAGAAGCTGATGAGATACAAACTAGATCAGCAGAGAGTGAGGTGGACTGAAAACTGCCTGAACTGTCAGGTTTAAAGGATTGTTACCAGCATGACAAAGTCCAGCTGTACATCCAGTCCCTTGCAGTACATCCCAGGGGTTGCCACTGGGTCCAACACTGTTTAGCATCTTTACCAGTTACCTGGACAGTAAGACTGAGTACACCCTCAGCAAGTYTGCAGGTGACATAAAACTGGGAGGAGTGGAGGATGGTTGTACCACTATCCAGAGGGACCTCTGCAGGTTGGATCCTCTCATGAAATTCAAAGGGTAATCCCAAATCTTCCACATGGTGAGGAATAACCCAAGGTACCAGTATGCCCTAGAGGGCAACTGGCTGGAAGGCAGCTCTGCCAAGAAGGACTCAGTGTTCCTCCCAGACAAAAAGCTGATTAGCAATGTGTTCTTGTAGAAAAGAAGGCCAAAGGTATCCTGGACTACTCTGGGAAAGTGCTGACAGCAGGTAGGAGGAGGAGGTCCTTCTTCTTCCTCTCCTAAGCAGAGGTGAGGCCACACCTGCAGTGTTGGGTCCAGCATTGGTCTCCCCAGCACAAGTCTGAGAGTGGAGCAAATTCAGCAGAGGGGCACAAAAATGTTTAAGAGTTAGGAACATCTGTCATTTGGGGAGAGGCTGGAACTGCTCAGCCAGGGAAGATCAGGGGAATCTGATCCATGTGGATAAATCCTTGCTGTGATGGAATGAAAAAGAATGTGCCAAGCTCTTGGCAGTGGTGGCCATTGACAGGGCTAAAAGCAGAAACACTGAAACACTGAAACACTGAAACACAGAGATTCCACTTAGATATAAGAAAAAAAACCTCCTCTACTGCAAGGGTGAATGCACAGTGGAATAGGTAGCCCAGATAAATATGAAGACTCCATCCTGATATACAAAACTGGACAAGATACAGTCCAGAGCAACTAAATTATCGCTTCCCTGCCTCATCTGTGATTATCCTGCTTCCAGGCTTAGGAACCATTGCACCAAAATCAGCAATCCATATTCTGTTTTGAGAAACAGGATGCTGTAAAGTGTCCTGCACAGAATGAGGAAAGGCTAATCTTTCACAGAAAACTGGTCACAAAATGCTCAGGAACTGTAGTGCAGGGTGACTAGAAAAGCTGTCAGCATCAAATGGTCCTGGAGCAGGGGCAGACTGAAGACAGCCTGCTGGGGATGTCTTTTAGGGCTTAAAAGAAAAAAAAAAAGTAATATGAATACAAGAAAAATCACTTGTCCTGTGAAAAGACCTCAATTCAGAGTCAATAAATAGAAAGTTGAGGTGGTTTGTGGTGACATTTTTAGGGGAATAACCTTATGATCTCACAGGGAAAGAGAACAAGCAGATAGATGAATGCTTAAATATGCTGTGCAGCATTGTAAGCTATGGCCTGTCATCACCGTGATAGTTGTGCTCAGGTTGATTATTCCCCTGGAATGCAAAAATCAATTCTAACTTGCAGACTATTATTTTGCACAGACCCTCGCTATTGCAGATTTTGTTCTCTATTTTATATTCAGTCACTCTCAGGGGAGCAATCAGAGGCCAAAAGGTAATTGGTAACACTCACCAGTGAATTCATTGAACAAAACTTTCCKTAAATCCAGAAAGTGATTTCATTCTGCTAATTAGCCCTTTTTTTTGGTGGAAACTGCTGATATAGCTAAAAGCTGGGGGAAGAGAGGGGAGAAGTGAAGGTGTGTCATCACTCTCAATAAGCTATTCAAGAGAGGGAGAGGGAAAGATGTCAAGGTCTTAGCTAAGAGTTTTACAGTGGAGGATAGTCTGTGTGTGCACACAAGCACCTGTGTGAGAGGAAAATGAGATGTAGCTTCAGAGATCTTTAATCTGCTAAAATTTACTTGTGCTTCAAACTTAAGAGGGAGGTGACACTTTGGGTTCTTCTTCCCAATAATAGCCAGGCAGCCTCACATAATTCATGCTCAGACAACAGGGAATTTCTCTATAATTAAAATAAGCCTGCCAAAGGAGCAGAACTACCATCAAAAGGAGTTTCAGCTGAGTTGCTCCATGCAGCTGTAAAACATAAGACTCTTGAAACAGCTCTTTGTGGTGTTTTTTAATGCAGCTTCATATTTTTCTAGATGTTATTCCCYGTAATCAGCCTGGGTCTCCCTTTCTGCATAATTGGGAACTGTCTATTTATGGGGTGAGCAAGCAAATGAGAAACAAATCCTGTAGTAACTAACGGCATTACAGAAAACCTTAYGAGAAAATGAATGGAATTCAGACCTGGATTTGGATGTGGTACCATATACAAAATATAAAGCAGGGAGGGCAAAGAAAAAGCCAACAAATCTTGGTTAGTAGCTGGATCACTAACTGAGGCAAGGTATCTACAAAGAAATYGCAGATAGTCATAAGAATAAAAATGATAACAAAATTAATAAATTATCTATAAGATCGCTATCTTTTAAATGCTCTGCCTTGTTATAGTGAGATTTTTTCCTTTTCTGATTGCAATTCAACAACCAGGAAGTAAAACTTCAACCCAACTTCTGAACACAAATTACTAGACTGCCAAACATCACATACTAGTTTATACCTACTCAGAAGAAAGCAACATGTATGACATGAAATATTTTTCTCCTCATTTCTCAAGCCTGGAAGTTTCTCAGTTCAGAAGTCTCCTACTGTGAACGTCAGGAAGAAAGAAAGTGGTGCTCTACTCCTATTATATCAGATAATTCCACCTTTCCATTCTACCAATTCCTTTTGCACATAAGTGGTACAAGAATTAAGTACCTCCAGTTCACACTTAAATAGGTTCCTTCAAGGAGGTTTGAACTTCTTGGAAGAAATGCTATGTTTTGAAAATAATCTAAATGCACGAGAAATTTAGTAACAGTGCAATGGGGCCTGTGTTTTCCAAYAGAAAAATTTTAAAACCTGGCAAAACGTTTAAAAATTTTGTGCACAACCAAGGATTGATCTAAATAAAGCAAAAACTCTCATAGCTTATGCCACTGATGCACAAYCTCCTTTTGTTCTTTGGCAAATTAAACAAAAGACTCGTGTCTCAGCTACCAAGACTTTCAAGACAGTGCTTGGGAACTGTGTTTTCTAGAACTATACTCTCATCACTTTTTTAACAGGAAAAAATAAATTAGTAATGTCTTGATGTAATTAGTAGTTTCTTGATTTGTAAGAAATACTGGCATTTTTCAAACACTATTAAGTACTGGACATTTGAAGAAGTGGTTGTTGTCAAAAACGTTTCCAAGTACAGTTACTTTGGAGAAGAAACAACATTTGATAGAAAGAAAAATCCAGTGTCTGAAAGGTTAAAAAAAAAACAAAAAAACAAACCCAAATCACTCCTTTAACTGCATTTTGACTCCTCTGTTATACCTGATGTAGAAAAGCAAGGGTTTTTCAAAGGCAATAAGMTTTAAACATTCACAGTATCTTTGAATGTCCTCAGCAGCACCAGAAAAGAGGGATTCAATTTTCAAAGATAATTGTGTCAGATAACTGTCTCATCCCTTTTCAGAAACAATCTGATAAATACCTAATTACTAGCCAAGTGATTTCAGAGCCACACAGCTGGGCCTGAGAAAAGGCTACAGGGAATGACAAGGTCCCCTAAAGCCATCGAGAGCAAGAGGCATTTGGTTTGTGAATTACTTCATTTATTCAGCTGATAAAATGCATAGAAAGCCCCCAGAGACAACAAAATATTCATAAAATGTTGAAATAATAAATAGAACCAATATTTAACCAGAGAAGGAAAATATTTTCAAATGACACAGAATTGCATACTACAGAACAATTACATTCCAAAATCCACAATGGTAATTATTCAAGTCCTTAAAAACACCCATTTTTTCCAGAAAGCATTTGTACACTACTCAGACTAACCTTGTCTTTTCTTGATACTTCTGTATAATAGGAAAATTGCTTTACAGCTAATTTATATTGCAATCTTGTTGCAAACTTGAAAAGCATTCTGACCTTAAACGATTATAGTCTTAGCTGTCAAACAAGAAAGAATTTCTAAATTTTCACCAATGTTTAAGAACTCTCCCATTCTTCTTAAAAAACTGGCAATACAGCAATCCTTTCTGAAAATACCAAGTTGCTTCACTTTTAAGTTACTACCACCAATTAAAAAACCACACAGGTATGTCACATAACACCTCAGATTTCAGTCAATCTTTTTAAAATCTACATTGGAAAAGCCAATCCTGTAATCTTGCTGAATTCCTTGTGCTTGTAGAAGTGTTGGCCCCTATTACATATCCTAAATGTTAATGGATTGGAGAACATGAAATATCAAAGTAGTGATGCAGAGCTCAGAATCACAGATGGGAAGGAGAAGATTACTGATAATGCTTCTACAATATTAAGTTGACCAAGTTATATATTTCTCAGGCTTTATGTGAAAATGCCTGGGGTGGTGATCTCAAAAGTACCTATTTCTGACCTAACTCTGCTCCCAGATGGGAGCAAACTGATTGGAATTCTGCAAATGCAATGAAACGAGGATGGATCTATGCAATTCTGTGAACCTCACTCATACAATTTAAAAATGAGGACACAAAAAAATTCTTGCATATACATACCAGAGAAGTGAGTCAATGGCTAATGCGAGAGATTAGGCTGCCCAGGAAAGTGCTGGAGTCACCATCCCTGGAAGTATTTAAAAGACATGTTGATGTGGCACTTTGAGACATGGTTTAGTGGTGACCTTGGCAGTGCTGACTTAACAGATTGAGCTGGACTCAGTCTTAGGGGTCTTTTACAGTCTAAACAATTCTACAGCTCTTTGACAAAGATTTAAAGTAAGCTGGTTTGCCTTTACTCTGCTACCTCACAGTAGTGATGGCACAATCAGCAGTGTGACAGTTTTCAAACCTGCTCCTTTCTGATTCTCAGCTAGTAAGTTCCAGCATTTCTGCACGTGTCATTATTCACCTTGCACATAAACATGAAATAAAGCTGTCTGGGAAGAGCTGACACTCCGTTAGCATTTAAGTTCCAGCAGTCAGGCRTGTGTATCCAGTGGGGCACGCAGCAAAAGGTCCTGGGGTTTTGCTTGTTTGAAAATTAAGACTTGACCTCAGGTCACGGCTTTGGCATAACCACTGTTCTGAAACTGTTTAAATTATGGAAGTAAAATTCCTGGATAAATTCTCCCCCCACCCCCCCCCCCCAACTGAACTGAGAAAAGAGGCCTGAGTGCAAATCACACAGTCAAAAGAAACATTCAGATTCCACTTCAGTACATGGTGAAATTTTTGTGTTCATCTAGTTTCCAAATTTCATAGGCTTCCATCTATCATGACAGGCATTAAATGCCTTCTCAAAAAATAAACTGTGTGAAATTGAAAAAAAAAAAAAAGAAGAATTTTAGGCAAAACAGGGACTGCTTTCTACTGCAAAGCTATGAAACAATAAGCATTTTGGGACTGTGAGCTRCAGCTTCTGCAGGAAAAGGCTTGCTGGAATTATTTTCCACTTGAGATTCAACTTTGAAGGAAAGAAAAATAGCTTGGCTTTTGCCCTTAGTAAGAACAAGTGCAATTAGAAAGGATTTCCACAACCTGCCTCACCTACAAGCCTTCTCAGAGACAGAAATGTACACCAGGATTCAAAGAATATTCAGCTCTCCCCTAGAGCACACTCATCCTTCTGGAGTCACCAGTAAAGGTGAAGCTTAAACAATGCAAGGACTTTCAACCTTGTCTGCTTCTTGGTTAAAGAGACTTCTGTGAAATGCTAACTCCTTGGGGGAAAGGAAGAAGATGCCAGCTTTCATGAAGCTACTGGAAGAGTGGCAGAATCCCTTTGAAACTGAGACTGATCTGATAAGGTCGTTATGGTTGTTATTAGCAACTCTTTCCTCTCTGCTTCCTTGGAGGAGACTGTGGCATTTAGTGGCAGCTCAGGGCAGCCGGCAGCCGAGCTGTCATTGCGGGGCTGTGACTCTCAAAGCCCCATCCTGTCCAYATCTAGCAGGCAAAAGAGCTTCTCCCTGTAAATGAGGAGTACTAATGCCTCCTGTTGTTTCTGGAACCGAAACTAGTAGCTTTTTGTTATGCCTCATGCTTAAAGCAGATTTGGCTATCTCACTGATTTTGTTCCCACTGACTTTTAGATCAGGAGTCCAGAGAAACAAAAAGATTTAAAGTAATTGCATATCTACAGCTCCTGAGACTGTAAATCTTTGGGTCAAAGGTAAAAATCCTGAATGCCACCACTCCCATGCCCAAGAGGAATGCAGGGAGGATGTAACCCTTACCTCTTCTGTCTGGCTAATGGGCTCATGCAAAATTCCACGCTATCTCCAGGGCAGCGGGATGCAGAGCAGTGGTGGGCCTAAAGTACATGGGAGGGAATGAAAACTGAGATCTGGGATTATTTCAAAGAGAAAAAGTTCAGTGGATGCAGGAATCCTTCAGATCTTGCTATTTTTGTTTCAAACTCCTATGAAGAGGAGAGCCATGGGCGGTGGGACCACAGACTACATAAGCAAGAAAATGCTATTCTGTAAACCCTAATAATCCCTCGAGGATTCTTTATGAAAGGCATTTGTTTAGTGTATGTGCTGGCAACGACCTATGAAAGGTTAAGGTATCACCAGCAAGCTCCTCCCAGGAATGGGCTTCCTGTTCTTAGAAATTGGAGGAAAGTGAAAATCTGAAGTAAGACCTGAAAACACATTTTTAATATTTCTATGAAATCTCAGACAAAATCTATTTAAAAGCTGCACTAAATTTGATCAAGAGCAGGGTATGCAAAATGAGCTTCCTTCATAATCTAAACAGTAATTTGAAAATGAAGATCACTCCTAAAAAGAATACCGTCTTCCTTTTTCCCCCACCTCTCTTCCTCTTTAGTTTTTTCCTTTTAAGAAAGTCCTTTACAGCATATTTTAGTCATATGTGTCTCATATTCTAGAGTTTCAGCTATTCAAATAGCACAGTAACCCAAAATTTCATACATATTTTCTCCTATCAATACAATGCACTGTTCTGCAAGAAAACATTCAAACAAAAGGGATTTCATCAGAATGTATATAATATACTAAAAAATCAGATTAACTGGCTATTATTTTAACAGGTCTGCAGTTCCAGCATGGATCCTCAGGCATTTTGCATCTGTCAGATGCATGATCAGATGCTCACAGATCTACCACACTCCCTGTAAGTACAAGGGACACAGGCTATAAACATATTTTAAAAGTTATGGATGTGCCTGACATAACTGCTGTGACCTTTCCCGATAGAGGAACTGCTGTATAATCACTCTCGTGTGGGCAGGAAAATACAACAACATCTTGAATCACTGAGTTCAGTCGTATCAGCAGGAATTTGAAAACATAGACCAAGCAACTAAACTGTGTCAGCTCCTAAACCTTCAGAGGCTAAAAGAGTTGAAACTCAAGTATTCCCAAGCTGGACAGAAAAGTTGGAATGCAGTATTCACGCATGGGCACGACTCCCCAGACAAGATGGAGAGAACTCAAAAGCCTTTATTGCGCAGTGAATATTCCCTAAATACCAGCACCCAAACAGGATATCACATCATATAAACAGGAAAGATGTTCACCTCAGTGTYCCCCAATCACCTGGGATAGTGCACAGACATTGCCTATTATGGTAACAGGTAAACAATACCCTATAAGGTCACAAACTACAATTATCACATCTCATAGGTCCAGCACTGAACAGAAACCCACAATCCTCTCTCAGCCCATCCCTGGTGACCTGGAAACACTCCCAGGGTCACCTGTGGGGCCAGGAAAGAGGCTCTCTCTCTGGTCCTCTGGGCCTATCTCTCTTCCAGCACACAGTGCACCCCAACATTGGAAGCTTATAGAAGTGGACAACTGATTTCCTAGCAGTAAACCATAATGATGACACCAACCTTTAGTGGATGAATAAYGAGTTAGGGGTACAAAAAACGACTGAATCCTCAGGAACTCTATATTCATGACCAATCAGCTGTGTTTCTGCATATTTTATTTAAATGGTTTTTGCGATCTTGAACTACTAGAGGCATAGATATTGTGATAGTATAATTTTAAAAAGGCTAAGAGTGATTCAAGAGATGTATCATTGTCTTTGGCTCTAGAAAATTCTTCATTTTCTTTCATTGAAGCAGCTTTGAAAATACCCAAAATAAAATGGCATTCATTTTCTAACAAGTCCCGTGCTATTAGAAATAACATGCCGGTGGAGCAGGAGAACAATATCATATGCTTTATCTCTGAACTGGAAATTGAAATGAAGAATGTTAATTTGATAATAAATAAAACTATATATGTGCTCATTTGTGCTACTGGCAATTCTGGAAGGTAATATTGTTTTTCTAGGACTCAAAGAAAGGCAACATTTAACTTAACTCAGCAAACGAAAGTCACTGTAAAAAATTACTCAAGGTATTTTTACCTCATTCACCCCTAGTTAGAATAAAAATTTTGTTCTAATATTTCCATTGGTTTGGCTTTCCAGCACCCACCCCATTCCCTCCTTTCCTTCCAGGTAAGCCCATGTAGATGCATGCTTTGCAGCACACTAATGCTGCCACCAGTGAGAGGGCAGTGGATTAGATGTTCCTACGGCTGCAGTGTAAATTTGTTCACATTTTGAGCTTTTGATTCATCATAGAGTCAGATGAACTAATCAGTATTGATGAAGAGGTTCATAACATGCCTCAAAGTCACATTCCTAGCACACATTAAACTGATTCAGAGCTACCCTTCTCCAGTTATTTTCCTGTTAGTGAAAGGGAAATAAATTTATTTTAAATCCTTGCTCTCATCTGTGACAACCTGTATCACAACCATTCATTTCCTGGTAAATGGATACTTAATTTGTTTTCAGCCTACCTTGGAGATCTCCAGTACATATTGACAGACAAAAACCAAATGTGTTGAATGTCACAAAAGGCACATTATATAGAAAAAAAAAAAGTATTCTTAAACTTTGTCACTACAAAAAAGTAACAGTTAATATTTTCTCAGAAAAATTAGAATGTAATATCATTTTTGTATGTGCTTACAGTATAAGACTGTGTCTTACACAGCAAGTACTAAAACTGAAGCCTCTAACAATATATGAGCCCAATTAATAAATTCACACCAGTAAATTATCTTTTAACCTCAAAGCAGTTCAAGAATTTTTGCACCTGAAACAAAATATTTTAATTATTCCCTGGTACTCTTCCCATTTCTTTTATGTCACCCTGTGTGCATACTTTTAATTGTGCCTTTTTCACGGGTAGCAGCATCACAACTCTTGGTCAGACTTTGCTGACTGAGCTTTACTGACATCATTTCCATGGGATGATCTGCTCCTTAGCACAAAATCTACAACTATCCTGCTCTTTGCACAATAGTTCACATTTTTTGTTTATAAACAGTTCCTCCCCCTCAATAACTACTTCAATAACTCCATTTTTCCCTCTGAGCTGAGGCAAGGCTGCCATGAAAAACTATTTCTCAGTTCCTCAGATGTCTCTCAGTTCCGCMAAAGCTCAGCTTATTTAAAATACTCAAATAGCTCAAGAGCCAAGAACTGAAGTGCCAGCAGATGACAAATCAAAATCTTGTTTTCATAAAATGAACACTACCCCTCCTGGCATTTAAAGTTCTTGTCAGAATTGACTTTGATGAAATAAGAAAGTTAAATTGAAGCCAAGGAGAAAGAGCATCCTAAAGTACATTGTTATGCTCGCCCGTGGACCAACAAAGATACACAGTGGGACACATCCTAACGTGTGTTTTGGAAGAAAACACCTTCATCAGTACGCTGGGAAAAAAATTTGCCCTCATTAATGCCTACAAAAAATAACTCTCTGCTTCTCTCCTCCAGAAAAATCACCTTAAAAGATACTCTCACAGATAAAACATAACCAAACAAAATAATTCATGACTGACAAGTTGTTGACATTCTTCAAAGCAATAGATGCTGCTCTACTACTGCAAGCAAGGAAGACTAAGACAAATAAAAATATAGGGCATGAACAGAAATGACAGCAGGTTTGATTACAGTGAAAGATAAGAAAATCCAAAGCCCCTGAAAAGTTGTTTGAAAACCAACATTCCTTGGTAAGAAAGAAAAAAAAAAAAAACAAAACCAAAACACAACCTGTTTCTCAAATGACACTCAGAAAATCAAATTTCCCTGCAAAAAACTTTTTAAATATTCAGACTCCAATCTTCAAAAGCCGATATTTATGAGACTCCTCTTCTAGCAATTTTCTGCACTAATCTAAAATAGCATTGCTCACATTTACATATAAATTAAGCCAACTACATCATCACATTCTTTAAGCAGTTTATTTACTGCGTACTTGGCAAAGCCTCTGTTTTAGTTTTCCATAAAATAGAAAACRTCATGTAGAAAAACATACATCTTCCCYGAACATGGAAATGGAATAAATTGAACTGCAGGCTCAGTGTRATACAGCAGATTCAGAATACAACATCAGAAGAAAGGAAGTAGAAAAACAGTGCAGGAATGACAGATTATATTTTTACTTCCATTTAGTGCAACCTGTCAGTCTAACTGTGAGCCTAAACCACCGRATTCCATATATGAAGGTCAATCTGATCTGTTAGGCAAACATTCCGGCAATTTATTTTAGTGGATCACTGTCTCCATTCAAACATGAACCAAACCCCATGTTGTAAGCAATAGAAGATACAAGAACAACTTCTGGTAGCAGATTCAACTTTGAGTCATGAAACCTGCAGTAAATGCACCCTTTATTAAAAATATCTTGTCACTATCAATGGCTTTTGAGGATTTTTCRTGGTTCTGATACAGGCTTAATAAAAGTGTTTACTAAACAGAACACACAAGCAGCTATATTGACAAATCCCAGATTAACCTCTCCACTTCTGACCTTTCCTGTACCGAATTTCCTACCTCAGCTCTCTCACTGATACCTCACCTAGCTGGCATGCCATCAGCTTAACATGGCCAAAATTGACCTCTTTGTCTTCCCACCAAAGCACTGCATCACCAGCATCCCCCTGTCAGTCAAGCCTGTAATAAAAATGTCATTTTTGTTTCACCTTTCCCTAGCCTTCCTAATCCAGATCATAAATAAATCTTTCTGCTGCTTCTCCTACACATTAAAGATAATTTTCTTCCTTTTTGCCTGCACGGCTAAATGCTCACTTAAGCTCTTGGTTCTCATTTTGATTCATTTATTCTCAAGCTCCATTACATCRTATCAACCATTCCCTTTCAGCCCATTCTAAATGCAGGTTTTAGTTTTATCTCCATTTAAGTTTCATCACAATGGGTAAAAATTCCAAAAGCATAAAACAGTCTAAAACCCAAAGATCCTTGAATCCATTTAGGATTCTAAATGAATATGGGTTATTTTTGCAAGCATTCATGCAGCTCAAGATGCAGATTATTATTAGACACAAGAACGTCTACAAAAGCTTCTCCTCCCAACAATGGCACATAAGCCCCTAACTATCTTGGAAATTGGACAATTTTACACTCTCATCCACTCTTGTAATCCTTCTGCCACCTTCTTACATTTCACACATCCATTTTTTTTGGTATAATTTCTTAATTTTGTTGTTTCTTGCCTCATCTTCTCACTCAGCATTTTAAATTATACTTCTTCTGTTACCATCTATTTTATATAATGTTTTGCCACCCTTTCCCATAAATATCTAAAATTCCATTTCACATCATGCTTTTGGCATAAAACATCTTCTGTGTACCTCCTCCTTCTTAAAGGCACACCTAACTCTAAGTAGCAGTTCACTAATGCCAGCTCTTTAAGAAGCTTAAAGCTACAATAGTAACAAAGCAAGGAACTATTCAAATAAAGAATGTATATGTACATAAACGACATATCYGATGGCATATTGTCACTTTGCTTACTTTACATTCTAATCCATGTCACTTTTGTGTTGTACCATGAGACTGAGTCTTCACTGGGAACAATAAATCATCTATCAATACATATATTGAACCCATAACTTCTGGTAATTCATGCACAGAGACTATACAGAAAATTGTCAAACASTCGGCACTAAAACTTTAAGGCCAACCACACAGAAGTATAAATGAACAGTATTTCATTCTTTCCTGATTGTTTCTGCCTGGGACTGCCCTCTCTCGTACATTACAGTAAAATTTTGCTGAATTTAGTATTAGAAATATAAATTTTGGAGAGCAAATTAAAAAAAAAAAGTGTTAAAGCAGAGAGAAGTATTTTTATGTTTTTAGCTAGAGAAAATGCACGAGGATCCTGCAGTGTGCCCTGAGGGAGCAGCAGATTAACAACAGTGGTTCTCAACTGACTCAGAGAACAAAGTCAACCAGAACCTGTTGATGTTCCAACAGCCTGTTCTGAGTTCATGTGCTGATTGTCACAGAGGGATGTTTCTGGGCTGTGAAAGACACCAGGCCCTGTGTTGTGCTGAAGTGGCAAGTGCTGACAGGACTGGTGATCAGTGGGCCATGGCCCTCAGCCAGCATCTGTCCACTTCCACTCTGGCAGGGCACAGTGTTCAATCCCTAGGAACAGTGTGGTTTAGAAGCTTTGTTAAAAATTTTGTCCTTGGAGTCCAAATAAACACAAACCACYCATGACATCAAAATTCCAACAGCAGTTTCTCCTGTTTGGTAGCCTGTCCCGTTCCCTCTGCCCYGAACTAGCATCTTGCTAGGTTTTGTTTTCAATGGGTCAAAGTCTCTATCCTTGTAAAAAAAGACTATCCCCAAGCTGTTTGCTCAGCTCTGGTGACATCTTAATTCCTGCAAGCATCCAGCTAGGCACTTCCTTTTTACTGGATAAGGCTTCCACTCAGTCTGTGGTTYAGCTTCACAAATGCTGCAGGAAGCATGAAAAGCATAATCAGAGTAGGCAGCCATGACTGTGGAAGAGGGAGGAAGGAATTGCTTCTGCTGACATTTGTGCCAAACTAAATGACTGTATGGCCATGGCTTTAGACCATGACCAAATCACAACTCTAACTTGTAAGATATTCTTAATAACAAATCTCTACCTTCTGGATGAATTTTTGAGGCATACACACACAAACAAGCACAGCACAACAATGAAAAAATGTAGAAAAGGTATTCAACAGCCTTTACAGGCAAGCTTTATACATAATTAAATTAGTTAAGAAAAAATGCAGAGTTATTTTCTATCCACAACAGAAAATACATATTATCTTCTATTTATATATTCATTTCACAGTTATAAAATAAAGGAATACTTAATTATTCTAATCAAAATATCAGAGCTTCTTATTTAGTAAGTGCTGTTGCATTTTTATGGCTGTTGCTATTAGAATGTTTTTGATAAACACTAAATGTGACAGCAAAAACTATCATGTCTACTTTATAGAAAGAATTCTACCTTAAAGCCTATATAAATTCATCCCATAAAATACTTGGAATTTTTCCTTCAAAGAGGTACTAAAACTTCCCCCTTTAATTCATTAGTTTTCATTCAACTTTGATTGCTGCTATAAAATGCTATTCCTTTTTTATGATACCATGATCAGGTTTTTTGGCTTACCGTAAAGAAAGAGAACATCAATCATTTGTATTATTCTCTCATGATCAGTGCTCAGGCAGGAATGCTCAAGTAATTTTATTAAATCATGCATTACCTACAGCCTTCAGTTAAAGAAAAACAAACCACTGAATCCAAAACTCTAGTTAGCAAAGAAATATGAATTGCCCTTTTCTATATGTATTATTAAGAATCCTGTACAAACAAAAGCCTGATACTGAAGCCAAAAATGATTCACATTAGATACACTTAGGGATGAAGCACTAAGAAGTTTCTGGCAGAAATGTTAATTCAGCACATTTGATAGTGGAATAAAATGGCCAGCACAAGTATTAATCACCTGATATTATCTTTTGTATAACAGCACGTACTCCTCTCCCTTTAATTGTTGCTAGCTGAAATGGCATTTGAGCTGAGCAGAGACATGAGGATTAAGGTCATAATGATATACAACCAGAACTGCTTTGCCAGGTGTTCTGCTGAGTATATCTTGGCCATGACTGTCAAGGCCCTGCTTCTGCTAAAAGTTGTAATCAAGACACTCAGACACTAAAATATATAAAAATGACCCCCTCTAAGAGGCATGTCCCAGTTTCTCATGAAAAAGCGTTTGTAACCAAGAGATCAAGAATGAATACGACCAAGGATGTGTTTTCCTTCTGTCTCATGTCAGAAGGAGTGACCGTGAGCACAAGACACTTTTCCACGTGGGAGTACCACTACTAACAACTCACTCATAAAGATGTTCCACATGCTAGGCTTCGTGCACTCATATCTGTCCAGAAGCTTGGAGACTTCCTTCACATTCCTCCCTTTACGTTTCGGTGAACGTAGTTCCCACAAATGCTGCTGGATGCTCAACCCTGAATATGACTCTTTTACCTTGTCCTATGTTGTGACAAAAACACTACAAATACTGCCAGTAACACCACCAGCTTATTTTCACTGGGTCCCAAACTTTAGCTGCAAGTCTGTGGGAAGTAAGATTATGGACTGTTCTGCATGTTCCTTGGATGTGCATTTTCATTAAACTTAATTATCTTCTAGCTCTCAAAATTAAAATGGAAACATGCAAGCGTGCCTCTACATTCAAAATATTTTAGTGAAGAGACAGAAGGGGTTAAAGCCARGGAAAAGGAAGTAAGACAAGTGAAAAAGACAAGTAAAAACAGTATAATTAAACACATTTATCCTCTTCCTTGCAAAGATACTGTGCTAACAAATTTATGAAAATGAGTGAAACTCACGAGTAGAGAAAAATGGCCAATTGGTTGCTTGCATATTTGAAAGAAGATAAGGGAGGAAACAACTAGACTTCAACCCCTGGTGACCTACAAAGAATCTCTGCATCTAAAAAAACACAGTTATCTGGGGATTTGGGCTGGGAAAGAGCTAATCTTGTAGAAGTGGAGAAATACATCCCTAAGTCATACTACATACCCCTGTCTCTAAGGAGCACCTTCTAACAGGAAAGCCATGGCACTCTTCAGTTTTGGTGATGCTGGGATTGGTATTACAGGAATATTTCCTAGGGCAGCACTCTTCCCATATTTTTTGTGGGCTGTGTGTACTGAGCTGCTTTAATCCCTACTTTCTATGCCATTTGGCTCGGGGTGGCTCACGTCCACCCTGCTCTGTGCAACCTCTCCCTGGTTGCAGTTACACCACGCAGAGTTCCAAGTAATCTCTGGATTGGTCCCTATAGCACAGATATTCAGGCTTTGGCATCTTTAGCACATTTGCATTAAGCAGATCTGTAACTGCTCAATGACCACTGAATTTTGTCTAGGGATGCCTGTGCCATATCACACAGGGGTCAGGGGGTGATGTGGCACCATGAAGTGAAGATGATCCAGGGCACAGGCCTCCAGAATGAAAGACTGAGGAATGCCACTCGAACAACAAAAGCAGGAGGGATAGTTAGGAACTTACTGAATCCATTTATCAAACCTGGACAGGTGTGTAACACAAACTACAGTAACAAAGCAATGTGATTGATATGCTGGCCCATCTTACAAGTCCTATTTGTTTTCCAAAAGGCATGTCAAATAATGAATCAACCTCTAAAAGACATTATTCTTGTTCTAGACATTCTAAATTGAAAAGGAATCAGGGTGTTAAGTTTTAACAAACTCAATAAAAATAAAATCTACATGCAACACTTATCTTCTCAGAAGTTATTAAATGTTTTCCACATGACACAAGGCCAAATTCAAGTCCCAAGGTGGGGAGAGTCCACACCAGTTGACTCTAGGAAGAGGTTTTTAAAGTACTTTAGAAAAAGTAGGCCTGTTTTTCAAGTATGTTTGGCGCTGACAATATTAAATTACTTGTTGATTCCATCAGGAATCGATAATTTTTTTTCTTCTCACCACGTTCATATACTCAGCTGGTGAAATGGTTAATCCTGAGACTGGGTACTTATCTAGTGGTAAGCGTAGCAAATGAAAATCAAGTTACCAAAATACCTTGAGAGATTGTATAAGATTCTACAACTAGCCACAGAGTAAGGAAAGCAGCATTTTGTAGAAGCAACTCAAATGCTAGTATGGGTAAAAAAAACCTCTTATTTATTTCCATATTTATATGTTAACTTTCCTTAAATCAGTGGAAAAAAAGAAAGAAATAAACTTAAATACCATAAACTTAAATAACTGAAACTTCTTAGGGTTTGTTTTTTTTTTTTTTTTTTTAATGTCACCTATTGGATATTTGCAGGGAAAGTTCCAAAGCACACCTTGCATATCACTGTCCCTATATTTGTTATTTACTCATGCAGAGTTTTCTGCATGTAGGGATAAGATTTCCAGGTAGTTAGGAGCTGAGATATTTAAGGGTCTAAAGTTCAAGCAGGCAAACACAACCATGCCACATTTTAGGGCTGCCAAGGTTGTCTCTACTTGAGGGGACAACCTGGCCCAGGGCGTTGCTTTTCCTCCTGCAGGCAGCACCATCCACTTCCCTCTGCTGGGCTTTGTGTTGGCATGTGCATCTCTGTGCTTAGCACAGGAGAGAAATAAGACTCAAAAAGATGGTTATAGACATCTGGACCTCTCTGCCCCCACAGAAAGACTTGGCTCACCTACCACTCTTGGGCACATCCCTCCCATATTTTTCTTGAAGAAGTTTGAGACAGGTGGACCRACTCTCTCTCTCTCCCTTCCTCTGCGGCCTCCCTCAGTTTATTACATGGGCATGTCATATCCTGGAAAAACAATTAGAGCCTTGCTAGTACAGTGCTGGGCAGAAGAAGTAGGCAAAACTTTCTCACCTGCCTACTTAATTCTAAAAACTTGCCTCAGGATTAAGAAAAGACCTTTATTTTAATAGCCATGAAATAGAACAAAGTGTCAAGAGCTTTGAAGTTAGTCCTGACTTGAGCAGGAGGTTGAACTGGCTGCCAAGTACCGAAGTTTGAACATCATCTTATGTGCATATGTTCCAACTACAAAGACATGAGGAAACAATCTCCCTTTTCCTCATGGTTGCTGCTCATTAATCCCTATTCTCTGCTTGTCACCTGACCAAAAAGAAGATACTTAGCAGCTTTTCGTTTTCAAGTTCTACCATCTGAGAAACAGAAGACGGTATGCATGTACTTTAGCAGAGTGTCTGAAGTAAAGAAGATTATCTTCCTCAACAGACATTCTACACTGCAACATTAATGCATATAATTCTGATGTAAAACCATTTACATAATTTCATACTGCTTTACCCAAGACTTCCTAAAGTTTTGGTACTGTATGTGCAATTGTTACCTGAGCTTGGTAGATTTATAATCTAATCATGTAAATTTCAACATTTTAATAGGAATAGTTGGAATCTGAAATAACTTATGGTTAAGTTGAAAGGACACAACCTGTCGACCTAAGAAACTTGCTAAAATTATTTTAAGAAATTTAGTGATCTTATTTTGGTCTTCCTAGTTTGACTGAGTGTGAATACATGGTCATAAATTACTGTTCTAGAACTAGGATTATATCCTGTATATATGTGGAGTAGTTGCTACTTAGCTCATGGGAAAAGAGCTAGTGAGTATAAAGACTGCTTAATATTTGTCCCTGAAAGAATAAGAATACTAATGAGTTGAAAAATGGATGTCTTAGAGAAGAGAGACAGCCTCAAGAAAAGGTCTGAGATGCTAGAAAGCAGTAGTCAGAGTAACTGCAGTCTCATCACTTCCCGTGTTGCTAAAAATAACTACTTTCAGAAATAATTTTTACTGCAATATCGGTAGGTATTGCTTTACAGTACTGCACTCTTGCTAGATGGGCAATAGGTCACACACACCTAGGAATGTCTTTGCATCCACKCAGAATAACTGTACATAAATTTTACGTGTACATCATTTATCATGCCTTGGTAAAAGGCAGGTCTTCCAGCCTGCTCTTATTTCTTTTTAATCATGGTTRACAAGAAAGCAGCCAGGACATCACCACAAAAAAAAGCCCCAAACCACATCACAACCTGTATGGACTGCATACAAAATTTGCTGAATCTCCCTCTTTATCAGTCTGGATTCATGCAGCTCTCCACGCTTTATTTGCATATCTCTGCTCCCAGTAGTAACTTTGGCACTGGAGAGTTTTCTATTAAGGAAAGCAGTGCTGATTGATTGCTGCCAGCTCCCCTCACTGCTCCCCATGCCAAGCCCCTTACAATGGGCTCATTGCTTCCTTCCATCACCTTAGCCTGAATGCCTGAAGCAATGTATCTGTATCTAAGCTTCAGATCAGGTTTTCAAGGAGCAAAGGGCCTAATTAAATCAACCAGAAAAGGAGTTTAATCAATAGCAAGCTATAAACTCACATCTTTGTTTTATCTATAAATACATAAAATACAAAAGAAAAGTTGAATGCAGCAAAAGAGATTGAGAGAAGCACTATCCAATCTACACTATTCAATGCTTCCATTAAATTAAGCCTCAAACTATTAAAAAGGATAACTTGAATTTCAATCAGGAAATGCAAGATTCATTGTATGCTTTGATTGAGGTAGGTGAAAAACTATAATTTATTCCCTGTTTCCATCTTATTTCAGCTTGCAGTTTCTGCTCTTTAACAAATCTTTTCTTCAGCTATTCAAGGAACAAAATTCTTTTCAATTTCCAGTAGCGTTAACCATATACTGCAATCTCTGTCTTTGCCCATTTGATTTGGAATGCAACATAATAGATAYATATTCTCATCAAATATATCTTCATTATTCACAGTTTTCACAGCACTCATTTCAAATACTCTGTGCAATGTGTTACCTACACAGCACATGGGCTTTTCTGTGCTGTTAAAAGGGAATTTGACCATCCAGGCAGCCTTGATAACCAGAAGTACCACTGTGGTTTCCTCTTTACAYGAAAGTTGTTTGGGTTTTCTGCTCTGTTCACATTGTTCTTACCATCTATGCCTTTGTAAGCCACAGGCTCTTTTACTGTTTTCATGTTTGTAAGCCTCTGCTTTAGACTCCACCAGGCTGAAGCAATGGTGAGCTCCATCACAACACCATGTGCCACACTCAGACATGCTTGGACTCAAGCAATTTCTTGAAGAGGAAAATAGCACATTTTAAAAAGTTCAGAGTCCACTCTATATAGAGGACACAACTCAATACTGAATTTCCAGTCCATCCCACTGTGCCTGCTTTTCTCAGCTTCTTTGCAAAGTACTAAGCAAACATTCTTCTCAAACTTGCCTTCTTTTATCATCATGCTAATACCCTCATGTGCAAAATAAAAAGAAAGGACTTCGTATTTCTAAAATATCACAGCATTTACCCAAAGAASCCTCCATCCTAGATTTGCAGCTTGCTTTCCATAGAGGTATATGGAGGTTCACTTCTTATAGCCAGAATTTCTCTCAAATCCCATGGAAACAGATGCATCTAAATGTAGTTTTCACTTCTGTTTAAACTAAGCACCAAACTGGCATGGAAGTGACAGTAAAAATATACCTGAATAAGTGAATATAATSTATACATAATGACAACTTCTTTTTTTCCTGCTAATAGCTGTCTAAACCAAAATAAATAAACCTGACTGTTTTTTCCCCTCTTGGCATCCTTAAAAACAAGATTTATGCAATCATATGCCATATTCTCTGAATCCAAGATCATGGCAGGTGTTGAATCTGCTCATAAACTGCAACCAGGTTTGGGAGGTGGGGTCTCATAGATAACCAGCTCCTGGGTGCCCTTCAGTGAGAGCACTGATGGATGTCTGTCTTCAGGTGCCCATTTCCACCACGTGGAAATGCAGCAGGTTCTCTCCTCACCAAACATCCCCCCTGCCCAGCCCAGCCCAGCCCAGCCAGTTAATTATCACATCTGATCTCTGGGCTAGGGACCGCTCCCTCATACTGTCAAAACTGCAGGTAGGGAACACTGGATGAGGCACCTGCCAGGTAACATCTACTTAGGAGGGGTGAGGCTACRTTCAGAGGTGGAGCTGTCAGGATTGGCTTGTGAGAGGAGAAAAAAAAAACCTGGAAGAACATGTTTGATTTCCCTACAAAAGGACTAAATAACATGTTTGCCAAAAAACAAACAAAAAAAGTCAAGCAATGTTTCAAAGGAATATTATTCTGCTAGTGACAGACAGCAATTCAGTTTTTCCATCATCCTTAATTCTGCAAGGAAGCTGCGACGAGACACGAATCAAAATCTGTACCTATCATTACAGTAATCAAGTTTTTTACAATAAAACTTCACAACAACCTTAGATATGCAGTGGAGACAGATGTTGGGTTTAATAAAATAAATCATTCAAAAAAAGTCCTTGTTGCATAGCATTGACTCTATTTTTTTCAAGCTGTTATTCGTCTTCAAAAAAACTTAGGAACCCCATTGCTCTATTTGACCKACAAATCACTGACTTACATTAAGCCAGCAGTAGTATTTTCTCCTCTTCCCATATTGCAGTGCTCATTTTATTACTGCCTATATAAAAAAAAATGTGGAGAAATATAGCTTCACATTTTAAGCCTTGCTTAATTAATTAAATGTAAAGGACTCTATATCTTCCCACAAAACCTACATCTTATTTATGGTTACAGCCGTGCCATTTGGATATGTAATTTCAGAAAGAGAATGAGGAAAAGACTTGCTCTTAGTTTYTAGTTATTTTTTAACATCAGCAAAAAAAGTCACTCTGAGAACAGTAAAGAAAAGAATAAATAACTCTAGGGAAAGTTATTTAAAATTTATTTTAAAACCAGCTTTACTCAGTAAAATCTCTTACTAATGTTTTTAGGCAAATAGAAGAATGAAGTTATGTCAGGCTTACAACTGATAARGAGAAGAAATAATTTAAATCTTCAGTACATGAACAATTAGGCCCATCGCAAAACATTTTCACTTCTGCAAGACAAATTGGAAAGAGGCATGTCTGAAACACAACTTCCACCCCCAGCTGGCAGCTATGAAAAATAACTGATATACCTGCAAACTGCTTCACTTTGCACATAAAGAGTTGAAATTAATTTTTTTGCTGTTTTCTTTCTTTGACAAGTTTGAACTAAAAAGAAAATTTGCACTTTTGATGAAGATGGCAAAAAAACCAAAAGGGTAAATTAAAAAAAAATGTACAGTATGCAGTCACTTGTGCTGTTTTCAAGTTACAGAAAACAACAAATCATCAATTTCATCAAGTGCCTATTTGTAAGACCGATCACATCATAAAGAACTGAGCTTGCATCTTGAAAATTTAATAACAGTAAGATCAGAGAGACACTCTAAACAGGCAGACTTAGTGTTGGGTTTTCTTTGTTTCTCATCTTTAGGTAGAAATGTCYGTGGAAAGGAAACTCTTCTCTATACTGATCATCAGCTATTTTTACTTTGGATCCTGTTTGCAATTAAACCTTGGGTCACTTACAAATTGTAAGAAAATATTTGTTACATGCCTACACTGAGAATCTGGGTTATATATTCAGTTTGAAAGCTGCAATCATTTTTAAGGAAGTAATTCTTCCGTCTTTTGAGTCAAAAACACTAACAGGGAGATCCTTCCAAGCATATGTCCCTAAAATAGTAAAAATTAACTAAATGGCAAAAGTGTTAAAGTCACATTAAAAGGTGTTCGAGAAGCAGAAAAAAAGCCTGAAATTCTCATGATATGCAGAAAAACATGGTACTTCAAAATAAATGCTTCATGATGGTAGTTCAAGAACATGCCAAGAGACTACAACTGTTGACATTTATATAAACAATTAAATGTGATTAATGAAAGACAGCGTAGCTAGATCAAATCGAGTTTATAATCACTAATTTCCAAGTTCTGACAATGTACTGGCTGCATTTTTTATTTTGATGAAGTAAGTTTTTAATGTCTGTTGTTAACTCCTGTTAAACGACCAGGTTTCTACCACATCTGGCTTCTAATTACACATAAAGAGCAGCTGCTAAGATGTGCTCTACCATTTGAGACAGGAGATGTCACTTTTGCTTACAAACATATCCATTCTATGCATCATTTATGTTTTGTAACAGCCAAAACCTCTTCAAAATTACATCTCCCTATTCCTAGCAGCTGGGTTGGGCTTGTGTTAATCTGAAGGGCCTTTACAAGATGCACCAAAGAGCAAAATGAACCTACATGGATCTCCTCTTCCTGGAGTACCAGTCTGAGCCTCACAAAACACCGAACACTTACAAGGCCTGTTGAAGTAAACAGGATGTACAGATGCTTGGCAGTGCAAGAAACTGACAAAGTAAACTAACTTAAAACAAATGTGAAGGCTTAAAGTGAATTTTAACCCATTTAATATTGCTATGGTTTGAGGAATGGAACAGAGACACTCAAGTTCCCAAATGACATGGAAAAATGACAGTATTTTTCACTTTTTATTTTAAAAAAAGAATCCTGCACAAAGAAATTTTAATCTTATATTTCCAAATCAAAAAACAGAAAATAGACCAGAACTGTAACACTGATGATGTGTGTGTAAGTATTTCCTTGGTTTGCTTTGCCCCATTTGGGTAACAATTGACTTGGGTATTTTTGCAGGAATGAAAGAAAAAAGGATTATGACTCATTCTAATGTTTTCTCACTTACAGCCCAGATTTATCTTCCAGGTTTTTTGTTTTGCTGGGGATTTTTTAATCTTCCAGAATCAAGTCCATGAATTTTACTGCCTTCAAACAGTTCTGAAATTTTCTGATTGTGAAAATCTAAGTCCATAAATCCCAATATAATTGTTCTTCTGTGATCAACTGATGTTACTTATAATATAGACACATATTTAACTTACTATTTGAAACACTACAAAGTAAAAATATGGTTATTTGTTGTTATAATCACAGTATTTATATAAATACTACACCTGTTTACACACGTTGTTCTTAACTTCAATTTGTACATACAATGGTGTAACTTAAGAATTCTGGAAGTTACAGCTTGGAACTGACACCATCACCTCAGGGCTACGAATTCAAAGSAAATACTTTTGTTTGCCTTTCAAATTTTTAAATTTTTAATCTGTTTTTCAGAATTAATGTGGAATTTTTACTCCATATTTACTTATTAAAAACATCCAGCAAAGCTTAGTTACACAAAGGTCTATGTTGTCTCTTTGCTATTCTCAATCAATTGCCAAGTAACTCAACACTGCAAATGGCAGGGGGAGGTGATACCTCTCCCTTTTCTCACAGTGGCTTTCAAATATCCTTCAACTTTGTCCCATACAGCAATATTCAAAGAATGGGGAAGTGTTCTTTACATTTGGTATTGTAATACTCCCCTTTGGTGTCTGCAAGGGTAAAACAAATGATTAATATCCCTGTGCAAATTATGATCATCTGTAGGATGTCAACATTTGGATAGCTAGAAGCCAGAGAAACTAGATTGTGACTATTTTCCCATTTCTCATGGATTATGGAACAGCTGTCAGATGGTAACAACTTACACTATTAAGCTAGTCTGCATTTGAACTGGTGACCTAGGAGTGAAATATTCTCTCTCTCATGATCGTTCATTCTCTCATTAACAAGGCCCCTGAGTCTTTTGCTTTCCACTGAGTAGTTCTTCTTTTTCTTCTTCTTTTCCTTTTTTTTCCCAAGTCAAATATATTTTCCTGATTATCCAGTAGGATCACTCCAACTGGTGCATCTCTTTCAGACACCCAGAGACAGAACAACTGCTGGCTAGAGACTTAAAATGGAAAAGGTAAAAGACAATGAAGAATACATGCCTTGTACCACATAGCTGAGATACAGACTGCAAATAATTTGAAGACTAAAATTCAAAATGAAGGCAAGGATGTAAAGCATAATGCTGCATTTTTACAGATGTACATATCCACACACTCACGCTGCCTAGGCCACATTTGTCAGCACTGAGACTGCACAAGAAAAGCAGAGTTCATCCTGATGGAAAAGCACTGAGTTCAAAGAAGCTATATATCAATATATCTGCCAAAATGCCACAGTGGATGAACAACCTGTCCTAGAAATATCACACATTCTTGCTTTCCAAGTCCTGTAAAATTATTAACAAGCTGATACCTCTTAAAGACTCAACAAACTCCTGCAGGATTTTACTGAACATACCCTGAGGCAAGGGATGTTGTAGAACTATAAAAAACACAGGAAGATATACTAGAGAGAAAAAAACCCTACAGCCCCACTATCAAAAGACACAAAACTGTCAAAGTGACTATATATTTATTCACTAGAGATGCAGAAAACTAGGAGAAACATAAAAGAGGAATAGGTAGCAACCACTTAATCCTCAAAGCAATGAAGAGTGGATGACAGCCAAACATAGAGGAGCAAGAAGCATAAAAATAAACTATCATTAAGAAAGGATAGAAAGGATAACAGGCATTTAGTAGACCCAAATCACAGCTATGTTTTCATTCATCCTTCTTATCATAATGGACTAGAAGGAAAGTGGAATGGCGTAAAGGGAAGGAAGATTCACAGCAGTTACCTGTATTTAAAAGACTTGGCATAGCTAATTCCATGGATGTGCAGGATTATATAGGATTTAGCAGTAGAACAGTAATACAATAGTAGGCTAGAAATTCTAAACCACACTGTTGTCAATATGTTTTTTACAAAAACAAATGAAATAAATAAGTGGTTAKTGGCTTCTGTTATTTTGTATATCAGATTTTGCAAAGAAATATAAAAAGAAGTTCCCAACCAATATATAACAACTACATATGTAAATTAATGTCATTCAACAAAGGGTCTGACCAGAGGCACATAAACCAGGCATCTTTTTCAGGCAATTAAAATGAAATCTGGACACTCTTACAAGAGAAGGTGCCACTTTATGTTTCAACATTTAAACAGGAATTCTAAGTGCGTTGGTTCCCCTGCAAGCTAGGGGTTAAATTACTCTCTCCTGTGATTGGACCATAACCAAAAAGCATTTTATGAGTGCAATAATGCACTTCAATAAACAGAGCTCACAATGGATGCTCACTTTTCTCTGGGGAACGAAGAAAACTTGTGTTCTCTTTCTGCCTCACAACACATTGGCAGTCTAAGGTATCCTTTGAAGGCACACAGCCTGTTGTACATTACTGGATATATTTCACTTATATAGATGCAGGAAGCAGTTCAGTACAGCCCCTCACCTAAAGTCTAACTATTCTCATCTCTCCAACTGTTACCTTTCTTACTTGTGCAGAAACTAACATATTATTTCTTAACTCCATCTGAGTTCCCATTTCAATTCTGGGAAAAAAATTGGGAGGTAATCATAGAAAAGGGCCTTAAAGTTAAACCCCATATATTTAAATTGTCTTATTTATACTACAATAGCCGTTCTATTACCATAATAATAGACATATGAATAGAAATAAATGCTTCACTTCATTTTCGTCAGCATTTGCAGAAAATAATATGACAGAGAGCAGGGCTCCAGGGACTCATCTGACATTATTGAGCAACCTCTTTGCCTAGGATGTGCCTGTAGCTGCCCTGCTACAGACAGATTACACAAAGGAAGATCTACTGTCAGCTTTTGAATGGAAGTCTCAGAGTCTGATCCCTTCTACACAAAGAATTCGCTAATAGGAATGCAAATGGTGTCACCTGTATAGAGCAAAATAAAAAAACCCAAAGCAAGAAAATCTCAACAATTTAGCACCCAGACAAATATTTTCTAAAGAACAATTCTCCGAAGGGACCCCTGTGAAGTCTCTTTCTGCATACACCTCAAGGAACAATGGCTGAGATTTCCCATCTAAAATTTATGTTAAAATTTTATCATTCCATTTCAAAAGCAATGAAATACAAGAGAGGTTTTTTAGCTTCTGAGGTCATAAAACTTAACAATAACGAAACATACCCTAAAATATAAGAGTATAGTATCAAGTGTTACATTAGTGGATAGAACTCACCAAACTAATTTCTGAAAATTTAGTAGCAACCTGCATGTGGTAAAACTACCAAACTCATCTTAAAAAATTATTTTTAATGGAAGTGAACCATATATTATAGACCAGTTTAAAGGTTCAAGAAATCTGCTGCAAAAGGATTTCCAGTATTCCAGCTTGGGAATATCCTACACTGTTCATGAGGAGTGATGCTCCAGGAAAGAGCTTGTTACCACTTTAAATGGCAGAGCGAAAAGAAGGGATGTGGGGGCAAATCAAGCCTCTCAGTGGGGCTCCTTTAAGGATAGACTCCTGCTGGTCCAGGGCATATTGGATAGCACCTCATACCCTGAGAAAAGCCAGGAAGGTCAGAGTCGTTATTCATAGCAGAAGGCTACTAAAGTAAAGATTTAGATCATTAGAGATCATTTAAACAATAGCCTTTGGTTTATTCAGCAAGATAAGGAGCACTCTCATTTCCACAAGTAATCACTTGGAGACAGCCCTGCAGTTCACAAGTTAAAAATAACTTTTAATTATTTTTTTTAATGAAATGTGACCAATTACCTGCTTTTTTATATTTTGCGTTTCAAGCGCACTTGAATGTCAAAAAATCACAAATTTCCAATTCTTATAATGTCCCATGAGGGGGAAAAAAAGAAATTTAAACATCTACAGTATTAACAGCCTGAGCCATAAATTTGTTTAAAATTAACGTGGGAGAAGCCATCCCCAAAAAACTATGGATAATATGGCGCACCTGAGGCCTTCCAGGTAGAACTACAAGACAAAGGTTCCATGCAAAATTTCCCTGAATGAATGACGTTAAGGTACAATCACAGCTCTGAAGGGAGTCTTTTTCTGACTTTTCAAAAATTATTAATAACTTGATATGAAGAATTCATTTAAAGTCGTAATGTCAGAGCTGAATTTTTACACTGTTCCAACTGCTGATTTTTAATAGCTTTTTCAGATGTGCATCAATTGAGGATGAATTTAGAAAGAAATAAAAAGGCAATGAGAAAGTTACATGGCTGTATAAAACGACAGTATAAGAAAGCCATTTGCAAAYATATTAGGCCTGACTTTAAACAGGTGGGAATCCACAAAGCTTCGTTTTACACCAGCTGCAAAATCTGACCTATTTAATTTAAGGTGACATTTCCCATCAATCTTTTTTTTTTTTTTCCCACATTTTCTATGTATTGTATGAACCAATGTGAACTAAATCTATTAGCTGCTATATGCAAGAGTCAGCATGATGACATTAGAAATAATAAGGACCAAGTTCAGCTCTTTCTTTCCTTTTTTTTCCTCTTTTGGCACGATTAACAATTCTCTTTCAGAACTTGATAATTCTTCTTGGCACCATTCAGGCTACCTTGTCTTATTTCAACAAAGAAAACAATCTGAAAATTAAAGTGGGGCACGCAGAAAGAAAGTTCGAGATTAAGGACAAATTGAAGATGCTCTAAAGCAGTAAAAATAAATTGATTTTTATTGCAATGAAGCCACCTGTAATAGGCTGCTTCAGCAATCTTGTACCATGTGATAGGAGCCTGACCTGCCCACACATCAAAGCACAGGGGATGAGGTTCACTGCAAAGCCACTTCTCAGCTGAGGTCCATCCTTTGCACCCGTGGGAGGCCTAGCCCCTGCCTGCAGCATTCCTACTTACGCAGTAAGGCTCGTATGGAATTTGTACTCCCTTGGAAAAGCAAAACACAAACAGGAAATCACTTGCATTTAGATTTTACTTTTATTTCCCAGGAGCATTGGAGATACTACCTTTTATTTGGGGTGAATAATGGGACAACCACCATGTGCAGGAAGATCTCAGATGTGGAATACAGGGGCATAAAAAGAAGAGAGAAACAAGGAAAAGAAGACAGTGTAAGAAATTTAGATGTGAACTGCTGGTGAGGAACAGAATCAACACATTAAGAAAAACAACCTTCTTCTGCAATGGGGTACAGTCAGTACCCGTTTATCCTACAATAAAAAGTTCAGCCTAAAATGACTGGTCAGCCTGGTCATCTTTGCAGCAGTACAGTGCCACATCTGGAAAGCTGAAGAGATACTTGAAATGGACATCATCTTACTAACTAACAAAATGCAGTAAAAGAACCTGTAGTTAATCCTTGCATTGTGCCACTGGATATTACTCCATGCCATCAATTTGACAGTGCATCTACATCTCTGTGCACTCAAAGATGCAAAATACTTTGAATAAATCACAGAATGTGGTAAAGGGAAGTAGGAGATTGTGGCAGCTGTGAAGGAAGCAGTTTGGATATAGCATTTGGGAGCAAATTAACAGATAATACAAAGTAGCTAATTGATCATTGAGAATGCACTCTCATGTCAAGAATCTTGGCTAGTAAGCAAAGCTGATGAGGGTATAAAACCAATCTCACTTRGCTGTAGCTCTTAGGCTTCCAACATCTGTTACAAATAAATTGACCCTGCTTTCTGATTAAGTTTATCCTCTTATCCTCAAGAGCACTCAAAAAATGGTCTTTGAATGTAGGAAAATAAAGTACAAGTTCTTGAACCTTCCACATCCCAGTCCTAATCTGTGAGCTCCAACCTCAACTCCTCAGATTGCTATTATAAATTTCTCATCCAAGTCCAATCTATMTATATCCTCAGTAAACATTTAATTTCAATGACACATCACATTTATTGCACAGGTACTTTTCTTGAAGAAGATCCYGCTTCCTAAATACATTAATTCATTTCACAGCTGTATTTAGTCTTGAAAAGAAACCGCAACAAAAGCACAAAACAAAAAAAATCCAGCAAAACAAAACAAGGAAAACAACGCAAATGCTTATCAGTTCCCATATATTGGAAAAATAACTCCGTGGGCATAAAATTTTCAGGTAAGACAACATATCCTGAAACTCCATCTTCTGCCTTTCTTTGAGTACAGGTAAGAGTGGCTTTTAACTAACCTTAAATTAAGTGTCTATAATCAATAAAGAAATACAGGTACCTTCAGGCACGTGACTCACCTTAAATACCTGTTTTAGGAGGAACCAACTCTCTGGACACAGTCATTGCTCCCTACTGACTTTGTGGTCAAGTTGTTAAGAGTTTGACAGTGCAAGCCTATCCTGAAGATAGCTGACTTGGGATGGCAGATTCCTTCCCACTGTGGACACTTGGTAAAGATTTCAGTATGATTAAAAACTGGAAGGAAATAAAGCTGTTCTTCTCAATACTTCCAGAAGACATCTGACATGCAGCCTGCAAGGGAGTCCATCAGAAAACTGTTAAAGCAGATGGTTTTCTCCTTCATTCTCTGCATATCGAAGGCTTTGCTCATTCCCAGTCGGTTCCTCATTGTCACTCATCTGTGACTTCACTCTCCATCTGCATTGCCGTATGCTGAGTGATAAGGTCATATCAAAATCATAACCATATTTTTTTTCAAAAATCCTACTGTGTAGCAGCTTASGCAAACGATAAAATTTAACAGCAGTATTAAAAAACTCCCCTAATTCCCCTCTCAAATGAAAACATAACCACTCTACAAGTACATGAGTGTAAAACTAGTGTTACATTCAAATCCTGCCTGTGTTCAAGCTCATGGCTCTCAAACATCAATACTCTGGATTGCTTTAGGGTGTTTCTTTGTCAAATCTGATGAAGAGTTTTTTCTCTTTATCATACATTCCTGTACAAAGAAATAATAAACTATCAGACTTCTTTATAGTAACCATATCTAGACMAAAAAAGAAACCTGCAAAGCGGCTGAAGTAAACTATTTCACAGCAATGGGGTTTTCTTTCTCTCTCTGTCACACGTTACTGCCTGGCATTCTAAAACACCCAACAAAATGGTGGTGAAATTTATGTTGATACTCAGACCCCCAATGTCCCTAAAATTGCTGACACAATATCCTTCTCTCAGGATGCTACTTCTCATGGGTGATGAAGCAAAGAACACCTTAATCTGCACATGTCAAGATAAGTAAAATTCATGTCAGCCCTTGCAAAACAAAACTACTGGTGCAGAAGGTCACTAGCCACTTCAGGCCAAACACTGAACTAAGGAACTAATTTTGCAAACTTTTGCATGACAACTCAGAGTCAATAGAGAATATGAAGAATATCTGAAAGCAAGCGAGGATAAGCCCGTGTTCCAGGCCTTTTGCATGAACAGGAAGCATTATCCTGCAAATTTACTGTTGTTCTGGAATTTTGAAATTGGGTTACATATTAAAGGCTGTTAGTTACAACCGTGGAAGAATTGTGTGTGTGAGTATAGACAATGGAATACCAGTTCAGCAAAGCATTTAACCTTTTGCTCTACAACTATCCCTAYTCAGCAAACTCCTTTCCCTCAGATGAAAATTTTAAATCCTCTAGGTAATAAAGAGCAGTGGAGATAGCCACTAGACACTGGCATTATGAGCTCAGGGGGATCGTTTTGATGCCTATGCAAACTAATGGCGATACTTGAAATAACATCAACCCACAAAGTCAACCAACAGCTATATAACTGCAAAATAAGAAGGAAGAAACCGCTGAAATTAAAAAAAATATATATATTTTATACATATATATGTATATATATATAAACCATAAACCAGTTAGAATGCTTCAAATCAGAAGTTTTTCTAGMTTAGTACTGAGGACATCAATGAGGAAAAGGAAGGACAAGAACAGTTTGGGTACACAGAACTGCTTCTCTGGTGTGACTGCCCAACTTGMAGCAGTTCCTGGCTGAGGACATTCCTAAACTTGAGGTCAAACTTGTAACTTGACTCCTTGTATTTGGTATGGATTTTTCCTCCTTAATTTATTCAATTGATGCTTCAATCCATTTTGGCCATCACAGCATTTGCCAATGCAGTCCACATGCTACAGAAGAAGTTCCTTTATATTTCATAAATGTGCTGTTTAAAAAGACATATCAGATTGCATGAATCAAACCAATATTTGGTTAGTTTGGTGCTCCTTATGGACAGAAAGCCCTTCAGTTGCTGAGTTCAGTATGGATGGTGCAGGGTACACCAGCACGGGCCCACAGGTATCACAACGACATTCCTGGCTTTTTTTAAAGCTGTGTGAGAAGCAGGAAACTTCTACATTGTGTCTTTTCAAAGGCTTTGTTCTTCTGCTTCTAACACAAATCTAAGTGTATTCCCTTAGCAGGTGGGTGTAAAGGACAGTGGGTCAGGACCTGTGGGCAGTTTTTGTCAGTCTCCCTCCTGCTGCTTTCAATGTAAAGGGAGGGCTGAAGCACTGAGGCCACCTCAGATCTGTAAATGGATACAGTAAAGCAGGTGTCCCTGCACTGTTCTGTCTCCACAGCTGCAGACTAAGAAGCAGGAAAGCATTGATATTGATTATGATACTTTTGGGTTTCCCATGGGAAATAGCTTCTTCCAAAATATACAGAAATTTCTTGGACATACCAAAAATTCTTTGTATTTGTTTTCACAAGATATAGTCTTCCAGATAGATGAATTATTACTGAGATTAAAAAAAAAAACAAAACAAAACAATTTTGCCTTCAGTCTCTGTTTCCTCTCAGTATCCCTCATGATTTGCTACCTAAAATGAGCATAAAATTAGAAGAGGAAAAACCCCAAACTACTTTGTATTAAATAACAAAGTTAGCATAAAGAAATGAATTTTTTTAAAAGCACAGAAAATGACAGAAATTAAAATCATAAATGCAAATTTAAAATTAAGAATAAACTCTCAAGTCTTCATCTACAGAGTCCAATAATCACCAACAAGCTAGCTACAGACTGCTCTGAAGTGGATGGTATTTCTATGTCAGGGTTTTCACTTTCTTGATTTTTGTATGATTTCAGACATCAGGGCTGGCTAATATAAAACAAAATCTTTTGTTCTGGGGCAGGCAGAGGAGGAAATTACCTAAACAGCACAAGCCAACAAATTGTGGAGTTTTGCAATCATAAAATACCATATCACAACGCTCATGAAAATTTTGCATGTAATCAGGGCTAACCCAAATTTGGTAAGAAAAAACCCTCAAAGGCTATTTTCAGTATTAATACTTAAACTGAGTTAGTTACTTTTTTTAAGTCTTAAATTACTATGAAGCATGTTATTACATGTCAGGTAATTTCAGATTTTCAGGAATGGTAAGCATGGATTTGTGAATGAGTCTTATTTAGCCTCACAAAGAGCAAGTAATGAACAACAAGCCTGATTGTATCTTAAGGCTTGATTAATATTAGTTTATTTAATTAGAACCCCAATATATCTTGCAATTTCAGGGTGATTGGGTAGAACTCCAGTTTGAGATTTTCACTGAATTTGAMCTTTTGTTCATTGGAGAAGTAGCATATTTCTATGGGACGCTGGGCAGATTTCAAAGGCAGTGAAAGGGGGTAGGATTCTCCTCCTCTGAGGGATTTTCAGAAGCAGTTGGTCTAAATGCGCTCCAAAATCCCTTTGTATGCAGATTAACACTCTCTCATTTACATAAGAAAATCTTTCCCTCAAATCTCGCAGTTGTCATGCACAGTAGAGACTCTGGGCTGTCCCTTTGATTACATTATAAATTAATATTTGTTCTTGGTTCCCAATCAATAGGAAAGAGTATTTTGTCAAAAGGCACGCTGTTGGCAGCACTCGAGCATATTCATGAGGGCTTAGCAGTGATTACGGTGCTCAGGCACAGGCAGCAGCAGAGCTGCTCTCACCCGTGCTTTGTGTGCACCGCACCTTGCATCCTTCCTGGAGATTTTCCATAGGCTCTAATAGCTCCCAGAAGGCCTCCCCATGGCAGACCTTTGCACAGCTGGGAAGCCCACGTTGCTATGGAGCACCACCACCATTACTGAGCAAAGGTGCAAAACAGTGCATTACAGCTGACATGCAGCTCTGGAAGGCATTAAGTGTCTTTACCGAGCTGTCACTTACAGCCCTGTGGGAGACAGAGGCAAGTCACGGGTCCAGGAAAATAATATAGTGCATTAGCAATAACTGTGACAGAAAGCTGAAGGGGTTACACAGAATTAGTTATACCACATATGGCCACGCTTGGCAAAGGTTGACTGAACTAATATTGACTGTYTCAAAGCATACAACTCTGCTCCAGCCTCTCAGAAACTCACATGTGTTGCTAGAATGATGATCTGACAGAGTTATTGCCTCTATTAAATATAGATCTGTATTAGACATTATATGTATATATAAGATAGATGTATCTCAATTTATCTATATGAGAGTAATTCACACTCTGTTTTGAAACTTACACATGCCAGCCTTATTCACTGCCTATGAGTTGTGAATGCACATCCCTACACCACAGTTTGTGCCTTACAAGCACATATTAGTAAGCCAAGGAGTGCTCTTCACTATTTTATATTKCTGACACTCTCTTCTGTAACTTGGAAAAATTTCCATATAGTCAAATGCAATAAATTAGACAACATTATGATCCATCAAGTGTCCCTGATGCTGTCAACATCTTCAGCTCTTGGAGTCAACTTATAAAATATGCTTATTCCTATACATTTTTAATCACAGGTTTACACAAGAGAGGAAGCACAGACTTGTTCTTTCTCCAAATTTTTTCAGAGGAACACTATCAACAGGCAGGTGGCCCACAAAACCCACCAGTTATTGCTTGATAACAAGACAAAGACTGCTCTTGTATTAAAATATAATTTACTTTGTGTAATCCTTTGCTGTTTAAGACCCATATTCCTTTTACCTGAGTTTGAAAGTCTCTCACTAAATAAAATGATCCCCTGGGATGCAAGTTTGCATGCATCATACAGAGACACACAGGAAATCCTGATCTCATATGACCCTGGGAATGCACTCTCTGTGCACACATTAGGGTCAGAGAATAAGCAATTTTAGAGTTAYCATTACAGCTGTGGTTACAGGTTACCTTTACTTAACACATTGGATCCAGGATTGTACCAGGTATGAATKCAGCTGACCAGTGACAATTTGGTACAGTGGAAAACCTGATCAAACCAAGACATTGCCCATGTACTGTAATTTCTGCAAGCAACACTGTCCATATCAATCCATGAATAATTACTACTACAGATCACCATATATTACTACTTTAGATCACCATACAAGGCAATATTAGCTTATCCATTCAGGGTTTTACTGCATTCTGGAAATATTTAGATGTTTCCCCTAGATCAGGACCTTTTCCTCTGCAACACACGCAGTCAAAGCAAAGAGTTTTTATCTCCCAAAGATTCCAAGACTTTTTTTTTTTTTTTTTTTTTACAAAGCATTCTTGTTTACATTCATCATGGCTGAATATGAGAATATGATTTTATGTCATTATTCCAGACTGGGTTTTGTTGGCTGGGGTTTTTTTTTGTCTGTTTTGTTTTTTAAATGCAAAGTAGGTCTTTGCTACAGCTAATGACAACAATCGAGGAGTTGAGGGGCTTATTTTAAACCTCAAAAAAGTGAGGAGATTTGCTTTTGCAAGAAATCACTTCCATTTTATGGACCAGATGGATAATGCTTTGAAGATCTATGGAAATGTAAACCTGTTCCACAATTCTCAGCTAACAAAAAGACACACAACATGGAGTTAAATTGTATCTCCACTACAAAAACAGCAAATTAAATCAGACTGTTTTAAATCTATGATGTGCTTAATTCAATCCTCAATGAAGTTATTGCAAGGAAAAGCATAAGCAGATGTTTAAAAAGAAAAAAGTGAACAAATTCAAATATATGAGTTATGTTTAATCAGTAAAACCTGGTACAAATGCAAACAGTGGCTGGATTCTGGCTTGAAAAAGAGTTCCCAAGTTTAAATGAAAATATAGTAGGGGGATATCACACGGTGTTATATATTTAACAGGGCATGAAGAAAGCAACTCTCCTTTCTCCAAGCACAGCTCCTTTCAGTGTCCCTACAGGAGATATACAGGGGTTATTTCACACCTCTGGCCACCTGCACATTACAGGATGCTTTGATATACCCTGGCCAAGCTTTTTTTCTGCTGTTCACATTTTACCCATTGTCAGACATCGTCATCCACTATAAAAAGACCTGCTAAAAAAAAGTGTACACACAAATTCATGGAGTGCTGTGTTCCAAAGGATGTAGAAAGAGACCTGAGCAAGTGTTACCTAAAACCAGTTAGTTTTGATTTTCAAATACATAACAGAACAGCACTTCTGTGATACAAAAGCTTACAACTATACTTGTATGGTTAAAAAAAAAAAGGAGAGTTTGGGTTGATATTACCTGTGAAGGTGCTGTTGCTTGACACCACACTAACTCAGCTGTCTCCAGGGGAACAAGACACCTCAGTGGTACAGTGAATAGGAATACTACAATAAGAAGTTTTTTAATAATTTCTGATAATTCAATAATTTCAAGACATGCTTTGAAGATGGTATGGTTATGAATAATGAATTTTTTACATCAATTTTTAAGGGGTTTTTTTTACTTCTTATGGGATTGGCATGAAAAAAAAAACACACCTTTTAAGAATGTTAAACTGAGGCTTCCTAAAGCATTGAAAAGAAGCAAACAAGAGTTACACAGTTGCCAGCCTTCCTCCTAAAGTTACATTGCTTTTCTGTGAATAAAATAATTCAAGTCCACTACTACTAGCCAAATTTAGGGAGATTTTTTTTCAAATTTTGGGATTTAATTGCATCATACCTTTATTTTAGCATTAGCCTAAATAATTCAAATCAACACTGGTGAAAAAAAAATGACAGATGCCCATTAGCATAACTGACTGATCGAAAAATAACATTAATGCCTTATTACTTATAACATATTCACCCAAATGTTTCATTAACTTGGTAATGTAATATTAATGAGAAAGATAACTAAAATTTTCTGGACACAGCAAGTGCAAACTGCCAGCTAATCATTAAATCCCAGCTCTCCTTTCACTTAGTTTCATCTGCACAGGTTCCTCACAAATTCCCATTCACAGATCACAAAAGAACAATTTGGGTTACTTCAAGAATTAATTAGACATTTGTATGAAAGCCACTAGAACAACTGCTCCTCCTGCGAGTTCATAAAGCTGTTTAATTTGCTCTTGTATTCTCATTCAGAGAAGCTGGCAACACCACAATAAAACGCAGCATGCAGAGATAGCAAGCCAAATTTCTTACTTAATTGTTCACTTTCATTTACTATGCTCATTTAAAAGAAGCAAGCACTAACACCTTTTAACCTCAGCAGTGACACAGCTGGGGCACTCTTCACACATAATACCGAGTGACTTGGAAWAACGCGCCCCTTGTCAATCTGTAAAGAGCATTCAGGTTGAGATTTAAAGTCTGTACTCGCATTAGCAAAAGGCTGAAAACCCCTCTCTTGTACAGTTTAGCTTTTATTATGTTTATGTCTTTGCAGCTAATTGCCTGAAGAAAGGAAAAGAAACTCTGAACAGGAAGTATTGAAATGCGTATTAAATGCTGAAGAATAATAAGACAGCATAATTACTGATTTCTTTTCTTTTTCTTTTCTGGAACATCTTACCTTCTTCACTGAGGAGTTAAATAGCCATTTGAATGATGCTCTTTTGCAAAGCTGTCTTTATAAAGCTTCTATTGAGCAGAAGTAATAGACAGGCTCCTATACGGGACACAGGACAGATCGGATTTCTGTATTCAGCAGAGGTATTCTGCAAGAAACTTGGCTTAGCCATGGAAATAATGCCACTGAAAAGTCAGTGTGCCCTGTGGAGAGCTAATCGAGGGTGGAGATGAAGATAATCCTCCCTCTGAACAGCAGCCCTGGCTAAACATAGCCAAATATCTGCTTCGTACCACTGCAATATATTTTCCTAGTCTCCCACCATGGACCTTGAAAGCACTGGTGCATCCTTTCCCCTTCAACAGGAAAGCCCTTTCAAGATTTTCAAATTCTCTATCTGCAAAGGAAAATGTAGCCCCTCAGACTCATATGCAATGTGAAAACTGTCTGGAGCATACCAGCACTGATGTCCATCTGTCAGCATGGCACTTAGCCCACAGACAAGGTGGGACGCCAGTTTCAGTAGGGCATAGGTGCCAATTAAATACAAATGTAGAGTGATAGCCTGCAGAAGGCAGAAAATAGCATAGATTCTGCAAAGAGGCCTTTCTGATGGTAAATACTGCCAAATGTTTTATTGTAAGGGATCACTTATGTTTATGATAGYAGGCATTACGAGTCAGATCCAGATCCCATGAAAGTCAAAGTAGCCTTCCAAACACCGCAGAAAGTATACATATGAAATACGTGTCACAGTCTGCTCTTACTAACTTGAATAGCTAGACTATTTAATTCACCCGAACAACTGAGGCCTTAGAGAACGTGCCTTTTCCCAATCAATCTGCATGACAGTGAAAACTCTCTGTGCACAGAAAGTACTAATTATGTGTGATTGACAAGGTAAAAAGAAAGGCTGCAATGCTTACCCTAAAAAAAAAAAAAAAAACCACAACACAAAATACACTAAAAGAAAAGCTTGGCTGGTTGTAACTCCGTCTTCATCCTCCCCCATGGCAAACAGGTTGCAATTAAGTAATATTCATTCCAGCTACCTCCTAAATAATTTCCCAAACAAATGTGTTACCAAGATAAATAAAATCTGGAAATTTGCATTTATTCTTCAGTGACGAGCATTCAAGGAATAAATAAAAAGCATTAAGGCATCATTGTTCATAGACAAAAATACTGTCTAATTTCCTTCTCCATTCTCTCCTCCTCTGTTTCACTACCTACCTTCCAACCTCTGGTACACCAGCCTTCCTCTCCTCCAGAGACAAAGGAAGATGGAAAAYAGCACAACAAAAACCCCAATGGTTTCTGTGAACTGCAAGAGGTGAGGAGGGAAGAGCTGCAAAGGCAGGATAAAGAGAGGCAGCAGTYGAGGACCAGCTGATATCAAACAAGTCAGACCTCACAGGTGTGAATCCAAATTAAAAAGTATTGGAAGCAGCTGGGTGTGGGRGGGGAACTGAGAGGGCAGTGGCTCAGAGAGGTCAAACCACAAGCAGTTGTGGGTTGTCAGAGTTATGGACTGTGGTGCTGGACGTTGCCATCCTTCAATSGAGATTCTGGAGCTCCGTGGTGCCAGACTTGGAAGAGAGGGATGTGGAGCATATAAGAGGGTTTCTCCTTCCCAGGAACACGGACCACACCACACCAGGCTTTTAACACAACCACCCTTCCAAATGCAATCAGCTCTTCCTCACTTACTTTTCCCCCACTTACAACCTCTTATCTAACCCTGCTCCCCTCCATCCATGTCTGTCATCCCCAGGTGTCTGCAACTGCTGCCAATAAGCACCCATAGCTGTTCTGAAAGTTTGCAAAAGAGATATTCCTGTGTTTTATGCAGCACATGGACTTATCCTGCCACTTTAAATGGAAATATGTTGCACAGGCACAATGTTACAGTAGGAGAGTTGAACATCTTGGTGTCAATATGGTTCTTATGGCTTGTTTCTGTGAGGTATATCACTCAATCAACCTTCCCCTTCCCAAGCTTTAACTTGAAACTGTCTGAACAGGGAAATAACATCTAATTTCCAATGCCTGTCTTTGTTCTTCTGTCAAAATTACAGCATTTCAAAGTGTCAAATTCAGCTATCGGGAACATTTCTGCCACTACAACACAGCAATTTTTCTCTTCTGTCTCATTGTTGTTGTTTTTGTATTATTCAGAGACAGAAATTTTTTTTAAAAAAACCAACATTCTAAATAAAAATAAYATATGCAATCTCTTCAGAGTACATTTGCTAAAATATTCAACATTAATTTTCATTAATTTATGCAGGAGAATTGCTAGTGTCTGTTTTACAAGGAACTGAACTTTATAGGGGTGTGTAAACATCTGTCCTGCATTAGAAAAAGACATGAGAAGGATTTTTCAGAATCCTTCACATCAAATGTTTGATATACCTAGTATCTTCAGATGTTGGACTGGGGTGCTTTTTATATTCAAATCTTCTCTTAGAGAAGCCTTGAAGAATGAATTTCGTATTAAAAAAAAAAAGGAAAATTTAATAACTCCGCATTTGTTTTCCATTTTCTTTCTCTCCTAGAGTAACCTCATCACTTTCCTTCTCTCTCTGAAAAATATTAACTGCAGCACACTTTATACTGTGCAATACAGTCTCATTTACTGAAAATAATTTGGGGGAGATGAGCTTCTGGAAGGTTTAGGGGTGGAGGATTGCAATCTGATTGACAGTTCCTGCAAAAGWCCCTGGTAAAAGTCACTTTTCCTGAATTCATCACTGAAAAGCACAGAACAAGTTATCTCCAACTAATATACAGAACCTTAGGTAATATTCCAGCACAGAACAAAATTAATCATGCCCTAAACCACATGAGAACTTAACAAAATAGAAATAATAAAAGAATCTGTCAAACAGTGGAATGCAAACTGATGATGGGTGCCAGAAACAGCAACCAGTCAGTAACAAAGAACTATAAAGGTACAATGCAGTCCTTCAGTGTGGCCTAAGCAGTGCATGTCTTCAAATTTGTCAGTGAGTTGTAAAACCAAAGGTCTGTTACTGAAATCATCTTGCAGATGAGGCTTCCCTTGCAGTTCTTCTATATAATTCCTAATTCCTTCTAACATAYAGACATGGCTTAACAGATTTAAACTTCCCAGAGCTGAGGCAGCAGAGAAACTGTGCTCTAATTTAACAGGATACCAAATCATTAAAGCTCATTAAACTATAATGACAGAAAATTTTAGTTGAATCCACAGTGTTAATACACAGTGTAAAGTACAGAATTTTGATAGAGGAYAATTTTCTGCCTCTAATATGCCTAAATCTGAGTAACAAGTTTGAAGTAGACACGTAAATTTTAGGATTCCATTGGCATACTCACCCTCCCCCAAAATCAAGACCTGACATTTTGTGAAAGTCTTAATTCCTTATATTACTTATTTCCCTATATTTCCTCATATCAAGAACTCTTAGCATTGTGTGTGCTGTCTTTAGGACAGCAAAAAGGCCCCTTTCCTTCCAAGTGACAGGGTGTGAGCACAAATTTCCTGGTAGAGGCTCACAGAGCCTTCCCTAGAGTTTAAAGAACATCTGCCATGCTTTTCCGTAAGCAGATGAGTTAAGAGGGGAATATTAAATGGTATCAAATCAGAGTGCCCTTATTTGGCTGCCTTGAAAGCAGACAAAGGGTGATCTCTCAAAGAACATACAAAGTATGGAGATGGATTATTATGAATACTAATTGTGATATTCATTGTTAATAATRATTAAGGATAATAAAAACAACAATAATATGATTCCTATTATGTATTAAGGAAATACAGCCTCTCTTTGTCACAAATGAGTAAGCTAGAATCTCTAAAAACTAATTTGGCCAGAAAATGACCTGTACTGAAATTATCACCAGCCAGCATTTCCTGTGTCAGCGTCTGAACTAAAACAGAGCCTTGTTGCTGGAAGGGCTGCAGTTGGAGACAGATGTTATTGAAGCAGTGGACAAATCCATAGGTTGAGGGACACATTTAATGATYTCTCTGGATGCAAGACTCCTAGGTGAAAGGTGTTTCACGAATGGACTTCAGGTAGTCTAAGCCCTTAGCCCCACCCCTRSCTTTAGAGATCTGGATCATTCTCTTGCCATCCTCAGTTCTGACTGCACAGCAGCCTGACAATCCTTTTGTCATTGGTATGATCTGAAGAAGATCAGAGAGCTACAAAATGAATGCATTAACAAYGGCGTAACGACTTGCTTGTGCCTGTGTGTCACAAGTAGAAGAAAATCATGCTAGGAATTTGGAAAGGTCTGCTCTGCACTACCAGGGCATTTGGTAATGCCAGCTGCGATGCAAGCCTTAAAACCAAACCCCACACAGACAAAAATAAACTCAGTTTTTGACTTCTTAAACCTCCACCTACTAAAACACTGCTTTTGCTCAGTATTTACTCTTTGGGAGAAACCTAAAAGGAGTACAATCTTTCCAAAATCTCAGCCTTATCACCACTTCTCGTAGCCTCTGCTGCACAGCCACTGTAGTGAAACACAGAGTTTTRCTTACATATAGTCTCCCTAGTACTGGACTACCTCATAAAGAGTCTCTTTTCCTGCCAGTTTAACTCTTCCTTAGGGAAAACTGCCTAAGCAGAGGCCCTTCCTAAGATGGGGCTGTTGCAATGGGTTCATGGTTCTTTTTATCCTCTCCTCTCCTCTGGGCAGAAGGTGTTGTACCAACAGTGCACCAAGCAGGGGCCGTTTCCCATCCTGCCTGCCCCTTAACTCCGAGCCATGAGACACTCTGAAACCCAAGTAACTCTAGACATGCCTGTGGTCATTGCCCTCATCCCACATTGCCAAAGAAAAGAGTTAACTAAGGATCAAGCAGTTCACTGTTTGAAGGAAAACTGATGTTCTTCAAGCTCTAACTCCAGAATGTCCCTCTTGGTGCCAGAGATCAGGCAGGAGTAAATTAATCAGCCCTTTCCTGCTTTGAGAGGTGTTGCATCATTTTAGAAACACACTGAGTATGAGTGACTGTCAAAAAGAAAGCGCTAGCCTAGCTGAACCAGAGCCAAACTGTGCCAGGGAAACTCCCACTGCTCCTTAAGATACAAAGGTGAACACCTTCAGTCAGGTTATGCARGGTACTGAAAAGAAAAAGAAGAAAAAGAAATCTATATTTTGCAGGTATAAGGCAAGAAGTTTTACCAACAGGCCACATAATGGATCATTAACCAGTACATCCATATTCAGAACCCAACAGATTTAGTGAGGCACTGTACAGCTCATTAGCACTAGAGATAATAGCCTTTGATTAAAAACTGACACATTGATCATTTGTTCAGGTTTTTGATTTGCCCAAAGCTTCCACACAATTTCTTACAGTCTCTTGCAGCATTTTATCACCTAGATCATGAAAACTGTGGTTTCAGCTTCATGAACACACATCCTTAGTCCATCTATTTATGGTATTTATGCAGCATGTCTGTTGATAGGYTCCTGCCCATATAATTTAGTCATGAAATCTTGCCAGGCCCATGACATGATTTGCTTCAAATTATTAAACCACTTTGTTCATTATTTATTATTGCAATATTGTTTGCCCTGTAACAGCTAAGGTTATGTTAGCATTTCCATTACAAACACAGATACATCAAGGGATTTAAAACTTGACTGTAAAAATCTTGCTTTAGGCTGGGAGTTTGCAGACAAGGTTTCAGCTGACAAGAGATTTTTTTTTTTTTAAACACTTTGTGCTAAGAATGAAAACAAAATCCATCTCCTAACAATTCAGCTATAGCAATAAGGAAGAAAATAATTGCCATTTGCTATCAAATCACTTTCACATAGACATTTTCCTAAATTAAGAATTTTATAGCATGCCCTGGGTCATTTTGTTGTATTTCAAAATTATAAGGCAATTCAACTCTGTAAAGCTGGCCACTATATCTTCGTAATAGTTTCATATTTTACGTATGGAACTCAGAAATTGTACAAAAGCATCAGTCCCTGCACATGTRAATGTAACAAATTGCTATTTAAGGACATATAATGGGCATTTCTTCACCTCCATATCCATACAGAGGGGTTTCAATATAACTTTGCAACCAAATTGAAAATCCCAAATTATTAATAACATTTTTCAATACTGAATAATTTATTGCTTCTCCATAAAGTGCTGATTCTAGTGCCTGTGCCCACCTCACGAGTGTTTGTTGGGCTAGTGTACATTTTTTAAAAGTGTGGCTATTATTTGTATATAGATGCAAATGCCCAACACAGTATGAAATTATAGTTCTTAGCAGCATTAAGATTAAAAGAAGGAAAGATTTCAATTCTGACAGTGAATTTGCTCATAATTCAGATGCACAGCACATCCTATTCTGATGGATTAGAGAGACAGACAACTCACCTTCAAAGAAGGTGGAAGTAATCTTTGCTTGAGGCACAGCAAATTCCAATACAGTTCACTTTTTCTATTAATGCATAAGCAGATATGTGATAAGGGTTAGTAATAAGGCCATACGGATTCCTGCAGTAGGTTGTCTCAGAAATCCTAGGCAGAATTTCTCAATTTRCTTTTTTTCATACAGGTACCTATCCACAAGTAGGTCATGGGTTACCTAAATTTAATATTTTAATGTATCAAATATTTTCAGTTGCAATGATTTAATGGACCTACCCCTGAGATGGGAAGSTGGAATTTTAAGTAATCATTTGTTTTAGACTTCCAAGTACTGCTACTTTATGATCAAAAGGATTCTGTATTGCACATGATTGTAGTTTGTGGAGTGTGAATTTGAGATTGAAATGGAAAAAGAAGWWGTTCAAGTTCACAYGTGGTCATGCTTCAGTGTTGAATTTCATTTCTATGACAGCTACCTGAAGTAATCAGAAAACTACTATTTTTGAYAATGGAAAATTACAGCAAAATTTAAAGTAAAATTTTGAACTCCATCTATWAAAAAAAAAATGCTTGGTAGATACACTGATCCAGAGATATCTAGAACAATACATTTTCATCTTGCAACAGCAAAAAGAAACATGAAGACTCTACATATTTAAGAGAAAAAAATGGTTTGAGTCACATCTCAGAACTCCTGTTTCTATGATTTAACATATTATGTACTTTGTCATCTAGGGTCAATTATACTTGCATGGGAACAAATTTAGCTACACTTTGAAGAGACTGGTTTTAGGGTTAGGTACAGACATTTTACAGTCACTAAAGATACATTTGTGAACTTATCCTTTCTTTGTTCTCTGCGGTACCTTTACCAAATTTAGCATTTTCAAATAAAATGCCATCATTTGTCTCTGATGCACTTCCTCCCAAATCTTTTTCACACTCGCTCCACTCTGACCTTGCTTTAGCCTTCACAATCACACACACAAAAAAAGCAGAGGATAATGCAAGAAGAAATGATTCAGTGTAGCCCTCTGATTGAAGGCTGCAGCAAATATAGAACCACAGAATCACAGAATGGTTTGTGTTGGAAGATATCTAAAATATCATCTTGTTCCAAGCCCCCTGCCCTTGTCAGGGACACCTTCCACTTGACCAGGTTGCTCAGAGCCTCATCCAACCTGGCCTGGAGCATATCCAGGGATGAGGCATCCAAAAATTCTCTTGAGCAACATCTTCCAGTGCCTCACCACCCTCACGGTAAATATTTTTTCCTAAAGGAACTTATTCCTATATAATTTCTCCCTGATATACCTCATGGCATCTGGGATCAGATGTGTTCCCAACCTGTTCTCGAGGCTTTTGTATCACGAGTAACTCACAGTTTCCCCAACTAATCTATTTCAGAGTTTCATCATCTCTATCATTGTAAAGACTTGCCAGACATGTAGAGAAGTCTTCCACGTTGTCATGGGGAAGAATTTATTTGCATCTGTCTGCATACGCAAAGACTGATGGGATGACTCTCAGTTTTCTCACCTCTGGAGTCAACAGTCTATTACCTCCCTCTTTACCTCAAAATCCTGTTCCTGAGCTCATCTGACTGCTTTCCTCTGCATAATTCCACTTCCTTGGAAATGCATGTTCATATGTACCTGCCCCAGCAGATTCTCAGGCTCATTCTGAATAGTTTAATTTGATCCTGAAAGGGCTGAACAGCCTTACCTTCCTCCCACAGAGCTCTTTCCCCTTTCCTTTCTAAGGCAACCCAAYACCACACAAGCCCCAAAGAAAGGAACTTCCTGACTGTCACTTGTGTGACAATACTCAGGTTCCTACTAATCTCCTTGTCAAGTAGACTATAAAAATGAGAGGGCACGTATTTAGATTCATCAAGATGGGAAAAAAAAAGAAGAAAAAAATCTGATTTTATTTCCTTTTTTTTTTTCCTATGAAGTACAGTTCTGTCYAAAAAGCTTCTTAGAAGTATTTAATGTATTTAAAAATGAATGCTTTACCAAACTTTGCAGTTCAGTGGAAGCCACTTACCCATTAGCTTGCTTCATGGTCCAGCAGAGCTGATGTGATGTAGCCCATGAATAGAGGGCAGTGATCCAGGTGAGGCTGGATAATAATGTGCTGAAAGCTTGGCTATTACYGAGGGCACTAAGCRTGTATCTCCAAATTGATTTGCAGTTCACCTTTCTGTAACYAGTATACTCTAACTCTGTTCTCCTACCTTTCCTAGCTAACTTCCTCTTCCAAACTCTCCCAGTGAGTGGGGAGAGGCAGCAAACATCAAAGAGACATCAATTCCTGTTAGCCATGTGGTTCCACGGAAGACAGTGAATTTTGTCTACTTACTTTAGATGAGAAACAGGTTCTTACTCGCCAGAAAAGACCTCCAGTTAGTTTTCCACATCTTCCAATTTTATTTTCTTCCCCTTCACCCTACCCTGGCTTTTAAGTAGTTTAAATATTTTACCACTCAAAAGCTGTTAGAGGGGTGTAGAGTGATGTGCAAGAGCAGCTCAGATCACAGATATGGTTCAAGAAGAATCCAGCCCAGGCAGCTAAACCAGAGGGACTACAATAAYAAAAGATTCTTTCACCCTCACTGCTGGTCTCTGCCCCTGCTCTGCCATATTTCAGAGTCAGCACAACACTGCCTGCACCCAGCTGCTTCACAGTGACAGGGCTCTTCCCTCTGAAGAGAGGAATGGTTAACTGGTGCTCAAGGCACTTGTTTGCAGCTCTAGAAACCACAGTACCCATGGCTTTCCTGCCCTACCCTATGCAAGTCACTTCAGTTCCCTTGGAAAAATCAGTCTATGGATATACACATGCTATATGTGGCAGGAAAAAAATAACTCCAAGATCGATTTTGCCTTCCAAAGAAGATCATTAAAGCCAGGACCAGTAATCAGGTGCTTCAAAAACTCTCATTAAGCATCTTCAAGTAACTGAATGTTTGAAAGTTGAAAATGCATCAATAACTATTTCAGTTTCAACCACACTTCCTGCCACACAGTGGAGGTGACAGATACACAACAGTAGGTATCGATCTGGAGAATTTAGTTTCTACTCCTTCTCTGGGCTTGTCCCTTTTGACTGATTTACAGAAAGACATTTCCACTATTATTCTTGTCAACAGGATACTATGTTATTAAAGGAGAGGTTATTGATTGAAAGCCACGAGAGCCTGGGCATCCCAGTAAATTTTCACCGAGAAGGTTTTAAATTATTTTGTGAATGTATTCCTATCTGGAAATCCAAGATAGTGTCTGAAATCATTAGGCAGATTTAAAATTAAGATTCTGAGAAGTTTGTTGCCACCAAAAAAATCCAATGCCTACTAAACTCTTTTCATATTTTCTGTTTGCTTGTTTTAAGTATTTTTTTCTCAAAGTGTTGTCCGTGCCTGTTAGCTAAGCTGTGAAAGAACTGCCTGGAGACTTTGGGAGTAAAATTCAAACTTGTTTTGTGAGGCAGCATCTATTTCCCTGTCAGAAGGAACTACCACGGGACCTCCTTCATGCCTCTCAGCACAGACATGAGATTAAAGTTTTCTCTACAACACCCAGGGGGAACACTTCAGAAAGCAGTTTAAAATTTAAACAGATAATTCAAAAGGAAGCCACAATGCAATGGCAGGGTCCACTCGAATGCTGAAGGGGAAGTGGGTTAACCAGGGGCTAGAAAATTCCCCCTTTGGAGTACAGTCCTTTCCCACAGGAACTCCTTGTGCTGTGCTGGAGGTACACAGATGTGTTTCAGGGAAGACCCTAATTGATCCCAGAGCTGGGTGGCCTCTTGGCCCAGAGGAGATAAGAACTGGACTACAGGAGAAAGGCATAGAKAGGTACAGCATTAAAAAACATTAGGTTTTAAGAATGACCAAAGTTGGGATTACTTACTGATATTGATTACCTCGAGATACCTAAAAATAATTTCTCATTAAAAATAAAAAACAAACCACTTAGGAAAGGCATTCCTTGTAGGAGTTTAATTATCCTCAAAGTCTATAACACAGGAGCCTGAGAAATGGCTGTGTTTGAGACAGGGTGGGCAGGTAAGTGGGAACCCTTTAGCTTGTATTACCACTGACATTTGTCTCTCATCCAGCCACAGCTTGGATGGTCACTCCTGATACCACATGAACACTAATTCAATCAAGTGGCTTTTGGATGATTTAAAAGTAAACTCCAAATTAACAATTAGCATATTTTTTTTCCTTATAATATGCTGCCAGTCCTGCACAGATCCAAACTAGAAATGGTCTATTCTACATAAATTTAATCAGCTTATCTGCAATCACAGTGTTAAACGATACAAGCCTCTAGTTGATATTCTTAATTTCATTCAGATGAAGGTCATATTGATTTACCTTGCATTGGTAAATTGACAGTCACAAGCTATTTCAAAATCTGACACTTCAGTCATTCAGCTAAACTGGTGTTTAAATCTAGTTTGAGTCAATTGTGAGAAATATCTTTTTAGACCTTTTAGATTCCTGATTTGAAACAGAAGGAACAGCTATATTCATGTCAGAATCAGATCTTTTCTTGAAACCCATTTGTCTGCTCTTCATTCCCTTTCCATCTTTTCATTTCTTATACAATACTGTTTTATGTATTCCTCCCTAAGGCATAAAAACATATCATATGTCATGTGTGAACTTATAAACTCTTTCGAGATACAGGGATAGTAAATTCTGAACAGTATCAATTCTAATGTCTGAATAACTCTACTGAACAAACCACCTGTCAAACACACAAGAAAACATCCTCCACAAGCTAAGAATTAGAGGAAGAAATAAAACTTGTCTTACTTACCTAACAATCAGATCTTATAACAAATACACCGATTTATTCATAGTAAAGTGTAAACAGCTTTTACATTCATACTTAATGCGGTGTCTCAGTCATCATGGCATACAGATAATCCATGTACCATATGGAGGGATACACTACTGATTATTGCACCAGCAGCTACACCACAAAAATCAAACCCCTCAGGCCTACAGAAAGTAAGTCTAAATTACTCTCATTGTTATCCTTAAATCCAGGAGCAGCACTCTTCTAAAAAAAAAATTCAATTATTTCTATTAAAGATAAACATTGATTCTCAATTCCACTATGATGAGAAAATTTCATAGAATGATAGATGATTTGGATTGGAAGGGACCTTGAGGATCATCTAGTTCCAGCCTCCAGTTAAGGAAGCTTTCCAGTGTGACCACTCATGAGACTCTCTGGCAGCCACACTCCCAATGTCACAGACTGTCACTGCTGGGACTGAGGCCCCTTCACAGGGGTGGCTCCAGTGACCCAGCAGGTCCTGCCTGACTCCCTGCACACCCACTCACAGCCAGACCAGGTTTCCTCACTGGCTCAGTCCCAGGTTTCCCAAAGCAGAGTCTCAGATGCCTCATTCCATAAAGCCATTTATCCACGGTGCAATAACACAGAAACAGCGTGAGCTGGTGCCTCCACAGAGGGACCCTGAGCAAAGGAACCCCTGGGCTTTCATCTACTCACAGTCCAAGAGCATCAAAGTCTTGTTCTTCCTCCTGAGCCATCGAGCCATGGGCTCCTGCCGTGCCTCTCAGTGCCCCTCACCTGGCTGTGCCACAGGTCCCTTCAGATACTGAAAGACTTCTGTAAGTTCTCTTATAGAGAATCTTCCCTTCTCCAGGCTGAACAGCCCCAGCTCCCTCATCCTGTCTTCATAGGGAAGGTGTTCCAGCCCTCGAGCATCTTTGTGACCCTCGTCTGGACTCACTCCAACAGGTCTGTGTCCTTCTTATGCTGGGGGTCCCAGAGCTGGACACAGTGCTCCAGGTGGGGTCTCACAAGAGCAGATTCTATTACTTTGATGCAGTCAGAAAAACATACTCAAACTGCTCATACTGAACCACAGACAGCACTTAAAAAGTGTTTAAAGAACTTAAAAATAATTAATTTTTAATTCATAATGGGTTGGGATGATTTGTCATCAACTTACAAAGAAGTATCTTCAAACCATAAGAGGTTTATTACATTTTATATCAGTAAAGATGTCATGTACAACCATTATTTTGGTTGGTAAATCAGCACACCAATGATTTCTATTATGTTCATTACTGTATGTGAAAGTGGGATAGTAGTATCTTTACAGATCATTACTTTCTAGATGTTTATTCAACTAATTATAATCATCCTTTAAGGACATGCAATCCATCATTTTAATAGGTAAAAATCTCTTTTTTTTTCCCTGCACTGCAAACAAGCCAGATGAAACATTAGGTTTCAATTTCACACAGAGATCTTTATTTTAAAATATGTAATGATGGCAGAAGCACTTGTCCATGAATATTTATTAGCTGTCAGCCACAGAAATTTCTGTGATTAACTGTGCACGGTGACTGCTTTGCCCTATATGCCTTGGTAGGCTTGACCCCCTTGTGGATTTGGCTGGGGGACTTGAGTCCCTCACAGCAAAGTTTCCAGAAGGTTCCAAAGCTGTTCTTTCTCCTTGTTTGCTTGGATGAGGTGTCCTGGGCTGCCCTGGCAGGGAGGGAATGTGGGCTTGAGCCCCAACAGGACAGGAAGGGCTGGGAAGGGAAGGGGCCTGGTTCCAGCTTTGGCTGGGCCGGGGAGGGGAGGGGCTTGGTTGCTTGGGTTTGCTTCAGGGCTGGATTGTTTACCTTCGTTTTTCCTCCTCAATACCCAAATTAGTCATTAGAAGCTTGTGTTAATTGGCAATAAATTAAGTAAACTATCCCAGGGCTAAGGCCATTTTGCCTTGCCAATATGTTAGACACTTTTATAGGTGGTTGGGTGTTAAGCATGGAAGGAGGGAGCCTTGTCACAAAAGACTCTTATCTAGACTTCATCTCGTTATTGTTGGCCCTATTCATACCCTATACCCTAAAAAGATGAGTGAATTTCAATCTGAGGACTGACACCTCTCTGCAAGCTTTGCAACAGGTTAACTGGGCACATTGACTGCGAACACACCAGTCAGACCTCCTCCCTCAGCCCATCTCCCAGGAAAGGATGATGGAATTCGCCCTCACAGGAGAATTAAAAGTGATGACAGTGGTAACACAGAAACATTTAAAAGGCAGATGGCTAAAAAAGATAGATAAAACTAATTTTAGAAGTATTTAATTTTGTTTCCCTTCTGTTTAGCTATCTTTTAGTGCCCGACTAAAATCTGGATTCTGTTGAGCATGGCAATTTTACCAGTAGGGATTCAAAAGTATTTCCATTCTGTTTACTCACATAAATTAACAAGAAGTGCACTTTCAGTTCTAAGTGATTCTGTCAAGTTGGTCAAAGTCAGATCTAATGCAATTGATGTTAAAAGCAAATACCCAATTATCCCCAACATCTTCAAAAAATAGATCGATGCTCAATGAATCACATGGTTCCAGAGCATCAAACCCAAAAAGCTCTCTGTAATGAATGTATGACACCTCTTCAAATGCCTTTAGGGGAGATTAAATAGTTAGAACAAAATTTCTTGTCAGTATGTCCTTCACTAAGGCGATTTAAACATTCCAGAATCTTAATATAGCCTAAAAAATAGTCAAAGATCCATGATTCTTATGAAATTAGAAAGGACAAAGAACTAACCTGTTAACCTCTCCACAGAAATGCATCCTCAATATTTCAATAATTCACAGAGAATCACAAAATACATCACCGGTGATTTCCAAATTACATTGTAAATTGACTACTCTGAAAATACTTCATAATTATGCATTATATAATTCTCATATCTCATTAGCCCTACTGAGTTTAACTCTCCCAACACCTCAAAAAATCAGTGCAGACACATGGTTCACCAACAGGGCTGCTGAAAAGTTTCAGACATGAATGATTAGAATGAAGAAATCCTGGAAGGTTGTTTGTTTTGTTTTATTCTGGCTATTATCCATGCTCATAGCAGCTGAGATTAATGGAAATATCTCCCAAGTTCCAAATCTTACAGAGGTTTCAATCAAACTCTTGAAAGAAAAGTATGATTTGATAGGTTTGTGATTCTCTTTCTTGTGGAAAATAACAAAAAAAAAAGAACAACATGAAGTTTGCTGTGCATGCAAGATTAATATGAATGATAAAATAAGACAAGACAAGCTCCCCCACCAGCTTTTAATATTAAAACTAGATGTGTAAGCACAGTATGTTTAAAGCATTTGTTTAAATGTCAATATCCTCTCTGCGTCAGCAGCGATGCAGGCTTTTGTGTCACTTCTCCTGACTGCTATCGATTAAACAATCATGATTGCTAATGAGGAAGCAAAAGGCACTATTTTTAATTCCACACTCGTTTTTAACTCCACTGTTTCAAATGTGAAATTACCTTTGTTGTTTTAAAAATCAGTATGTTCTTTATTATAGACTCTGAAAACTATAAACATGTACATTACACTATCTCTCAAAAGTTCACGCTCACATCCAAAGGTTATTTTTCCCTCCCCTCAGAATTCAATTAGTCTTAATGAATTGCCCCAACCACAAGCTGTCAGTGAAGCAGAACACATAATCACTATGAATGAAGTTTTCAGGGAAGGTGAGGTCTAAATATTCAAGTGCAGTCTGTTCACCCTCACATAAGCAGGGGTAAGGAAAGATTATGTAGCTAAAACCCATCCAATCTGTTTGCTGGAGGCACTGGAAAATGTCAGCACACAGTGTCCTTCCTCCATATTTCTATGGAAGAAGTTTCATTCGTCCCTTAATACAGGTAATAAAGTCATTTAACCATTTTGTCTTGTGACAGAAATATGGTACATGAGCAGATGACACCAAACTGATGTCCTGGGTTATGGAAGGAGAGCAACTTCTCTTTTTACTCAAGCATTATCTGTACACTCCAATGGTGTCTCATTTCTAATGAATATTAGCAAAAACATGCAAGCTGTGAATCCTGGAGGTGATTAATTTAGCAAGGCAGTGTTTTCTAGATATAAATAATCAAAGTAGGCTCGGAAGTTGTAAAACAATTCCCTTTATTTTGTTGGAGTTGGGAGTTGGGTTTTTTTGGGTTATTATGTTGGTAAATAAAGTGATAAATTTCCATGTAAATGTGACTGTTACAAAGAATTTTATTGGGAGGGTGGTATTTTTGATATTTTAGCAGGATCTTGCTACTTGATTCTCTCCTCCCTTCTGGGAACTCACTTCCAATGATTCAAGAGACTTTCAGACAGAATGTATCAAGTGGTTTATTTCCTCATGTCAGGAGGATGATCTCTTAAGGGTTTATCTCAAGTACTGCTGTTGTACTGAGACCATGCTCTGGTCTCAGATGCCTTAAAAAGACTTTGTAGTACATGAAAAGCATATTTTGTAATATGAATTGACGTGGATGCTCAATAAAGTCAGCCAGACAGTGACAATTCGCTGTAGAGACAACGTGCTTTGGCCTATAGAGGATAAACAAACACAGTTCAGCTTCTGACAGCAGTTTCACAAAAGAAGCTGGAGGAAGAACAGTTACAAAGTGGAATTATCTGACTGATTACCAGAAAAATTCAGTCTAATATAATCCATAAAATATTAGAGACACAAAAAGTAAAACACACGTATCTCAAGCAGTACTAACGTTCAGTGAGAAAAAAATTAAGATTTACTGGGTAGCAAATTATTCCTTCCCACCATAAACAACTGTCTCAAGAGCTCTGAAGGCAGCATTGGTGGCACCTTCTATGGTGTAAAATCCACACAGGTGGGTTAAATGGTTATTCCAAAACATTTATTTTGGTCAAAACGCGCTTCAAGACAGGTGTAAAATATATGACGGGCTGTAGCACAAGACAGGCTGTGATGGTTTGTGATGGGGTTTATGGCACCACACTTAACCGTATGTGCTCTCACTTTTATTTTCTACTGTCTTGAATTCTCTAAAGTGGTGGTGCGTGGTATTCCACTTCAGGCTGGGTCTAGAAGCATTTCATATTATGAAAATGTTCCTCTTTAAGCAAAAATCTTAACATGCTATGGTAAAAGAAAGTGCAGTGTCATGACCACCAAAGAAAAAGTTGGAAGACTGTTCATGGAGAGGCACACAATTCTTTTCTCCAGTTTTGCTGCTCTCTCCTGAAAAGTACTTTAAATCATTGGCAAAGACGCTTCTCCATTACCAGCTCCAGAGATTTGACAGAGGACAGGTAAATCAAACATCCATAAACACCCAGTCAGACTGATTACATTTCACTGAGGGCCAGATCTTTTAAAAAAACCTGTGTTTATGCCATGCACATAAAAAATGAATTAAAACCAGAACATTTTAAAGCGCTTAACATAACTACCATAAATTGTTACCAAGAATGCAGAACCTTTTAGTTTTTCACCTAGTGGAGTGTGGTCAATTTTCTCATCTATCATAGCATGTGATTAACTGGTTAAATTCCTACAGTTACAGTTTTAGCTTTGAAAAAGAAATAATTTATGAAAACCATTTACTCAGAATTGCTCGAGAGAAAACAGTGCAAAAAGTCTTCACTAGAGTTTCATGTCTTATTCTAGCAATTTTAATGCTTCAGAGCAAATCCACTCCTCTAAAGCTGCTTGAGAGAGTTTGGCTTATCTGTAAATCTCTGCACCATATTCCATGTAGAGATATACCATATCATACCTTATTTGTGATGAACTGCCTGTGCTCTGTGCTTGATTGAGTTACCTGTTACTCACACTGATAAGGCACTTTATGTCATCATTCTGTTTGGTAATCATTTAATGTTGCCCACTAAATCACTTTCCATTACTTGTGCCTTGTCATTTGTAGTATAACTCCGACTAAAAATATATTTTCACATTTATAGATTCTTATCTAGAAAATTTTATTCTACTATCAAGAATGTCAGCTGTTATTCAAACTCCTGGAAGCTGATACGGCTGATACTGCGTTCAGATATATAAGCAGTAGATGTAAAAGTCATATACATAGGATGAAAGCATTACTTTTCATGTCCTAATGATTCCATGTTGATAACCCTTTGTATAATGTAGGGTCTGCTGCAGGGAATGTCTTCAAGCAGATCATGTCCAGTGAGAGACTGTTGTTTGTGCAGAAACTTTGAACACAAAATTTGTGCATCATCTTATCTATAAACGAAAAAGGAAAAGGCAGGGGTGGGATGGGGAACTGCAAGCCGAGCACAACATTTAAAATATAGCTATGCAAATACAGGGTAAACATGTCCTACTTATCCATCCAGCTTGATGTATCTTGAAGCACTAACAGTAAAAGTGCCCATAGGCAGGTGTGGCTGTTTGGCACACTAGAAACCAAGGATAAACTCATCAGGGCTCTGGGTAAGTAGCTCAAGTTGAAGCCCAGTCAATCACATTGCTGCCATGAGCCACATTATCTGTGAAAACTGGCACACAGAACAGATGCTATAATCACAGAGATTTTGGCTATGTATCAGTTGTTATGCTCAACATTGTTTTTAAGGTCATTAAAGGCAGTGGTGAAAACAGCAGTTACATCTTAAATTTTCTTTAGAATGTCAAACCTAGCAAAAAACCATGCTGCTTGAAGTCCTCCTATTACATGTAAACATTTTTCACCTTGTTATTTTTCTCTTCAAATTATCTGTCCCAGTCATTCAGACCTACCTTGTTGTTAAGACAGGAAAATAAATTTTAGATTTCTGGATTGTTTAAGATTCAGAAATTAAGCTTAGATATTTCAGTAGTTCTAAACTGAAAACTCCAAATATCTGAAGATATTGGAGGATTTTCACAAGGTCCAAATCTGCACACAAAAGTCCAGCTTTGCATTCACAATGGGCTGCTGTGGAGGTATGAAATGCTGATACAGATCCTACGCTTAGGTTTGTTCTTTTTTTCCTCAAGTGACTTTTCAAAGGTGGATGATTCTGGCTCTTCCATCTTTTGCTATGCTGACTAAACCTGCTGTGGGAAGGGTGATCTGTAGACAAGAGCACCAGTAAAAATCTGGTAACAGGTCCCTGTATAATACTGAATAATGATTAGAATCTGCTCATGTATTGTTAACAGGAATTTAATCAGAGGAAGAGATACAGACAGACAACCCTGCCAGTTGTTAATTTGTGAAGAGAAGGGGTAGAATAGAGAAGTCCTAACAAACTCCCCAACTTTCCAAATATTATTAAATAAATATGTAAAGCTGGTCTATCTGCAGTGCATGCAAGCAAGAGCTGGTCTTTAGGAGTTCTGCATTGTGCCTTAAGTGCATTAAAATGTCATTATCCATACTCACCAAAGTACCTTTCTCACTTTCTTTCTTTAAACCTTTTTGTAAGCTATAATTACAATTAAGCAAAGACATGTTTATTGTCACAAAATGTATGCCAACAGCTCTCACTAATGCAATCCAAACATTAGTATGAAACATTTTTCCAATTACTGCACAGACTCCCTATAGTGTTTCAAGCTGCTTTATGACATTTTAAACTCCACATATAATACAGTCCTTTAGAAAGCTGCAAAATCTTTCTATTTCTTTCTTATGACCCGAGAAAACCTAAATCTATTAAAAGCACATTTTCATAGCAGCAGGATAAAAATGCTTTTACTACATTTATCTTCAAAATTGGTGGTGTTAAATAGTGCCAGGGGATAAATAACCATAAAATATCACATTAGTGTACAGGGTACTGCTCTAACTAGGCATGAGGGGATGTCTCTCTACCCTTTCATTTCTTCTTTCTATTTGTCCCATTAGAGCTGTGCAATCATTCATCAGTCACTGTGGCAAGCAGTGCTGCTCCATCCTGACTCCTGCCTAAAACAAAACCTGAGAAATAAACCCACAGAGAGAAAATAGAGTTCACAGCATTCCAGAGATGTCCACACCTACGTTCATGAATGATTTTCTGCCATAACGCTCTTGCTATTTATGGAAATAATGTTTTAATAGTGTCAAATACTGAGTCTTGAAGTTATATTAGAGAAACACTTGCTTTGCACATTAGATAGAACTAGCAAAAAAATCTGAAGAGTTAAAAACCATGCCAAAGCTCCCAACTTTCAGCTCTAATTTAAAACCCAGATGTTGCAATCAGCTTCTGCTAATCTAATTCTGCTTCAGASTCCTGGCACTTCCAACAAACTTATGATAACTTAGCACAGATGAGCTGTCAAAGTGTTAGAGCTTTAGGCAGATGCTATTATTCCAATCAAAATACCAAAACCAGTAACATTGAATCCCAAAATAAACTTAATGAAAATTTGAACAAAGCATAGTATTTATCCATAGTAAAGTCACTTTTTTTAAAATAAGAACTTTGAGAAAAACAGTACAGCTTGTGGAAAAGTATTGACATAGTTTTTGATAAAAATGCACCTAGCAGTTCTTTATCTATTATGCATCCCCCAACTAAATAGAGAGGAGTAACTCACAAGAACATCTGACACCTTTTTTCTATATATTATCTTGAAAGAATCAACCAGAACATTCGCTTTCTCACTAAAGAGTATTTTTCAGCAAAAAAATACGTAAGATAAGTGTCTGGATTTGGGAGAAAAACTAGGGTATTTGTTATGTGTCTTACAGAAATTGATATATAATAATACCACCTTAGGGTCCATATATGTTCTTTGTTTTATGAAGGATAACATACATCCTTAAAACACTTTGAAATACTGAAATTGATGTTCAGATTAGGTTTCTTCAGGAAATCTTGTAAAGGAAGATTTTCTTGAAGGACTGAAAACTGTACATTCATGTTGTTTGTTCCTTCAGACACTCATTAAGCACATACTCATTCCAAATATGCCTCTAACAGATGTTTTAAAGAAAATAGACTTCTTAAGGAAGAAACTAAACAATAAAACCCCTGAATAGTTAAGCTCTGAATAAAATGCAGAAAGAACTGAAAAAGTATAGAGTCTTCCTTTCAAAGATTAAACAATTTCTTGAACTTGTAGCTACTGGGAGCTCTAAACCATCTGGATTTTGTTAATCTAAATTATTTATGAAATCAAGGAAAAGAAGTATCGTACTTCAAACTGATGATGTCTGAAGTATAGAGGTCGGTAGACATGCATTTCTAAATAACTCTAGCAAGACTGAGTCTGACTCATAAAATTACCATTTTCTTTCACTGAAATTAAGGAGTGATCTCACCAAAATAAACAGCAGAAGGCCTGTATTCATGAAACTCCCCATTTTCATGTTAAGGCCAAGAGTGACCTACCTGTGGCCTTGATGACCTCATGGACACAGTACGTGCTTTAGATTTTTTACTTGTTAACTGCTTCTGAGTCAAAGCCTACATCCACAAATGCAATGAGCCTAACAAAGTCAGGGATTTATTTTAAATTCAAAGTGATTTTTTTTCAGCTAACATGAGCCAGAAACCTTGGAGACAAGTGGAATAGTCATAATGGCAACTCTTCAACATTCAGATCACTGACAGTAAGGGACAAAGGAAATTCAAGAACAAAGCAGAAAGGGCACTCTCATCTGAAATATCCTTTCATCCACAGATTCATACATCTTGTATTGACACTGCATCTGTTGCTGCAGTGGATTTTATGAAGTGTCTCAAAACAACTTGGAGATGGCCCTTTTGTCATAGGGAGTGCCAGATAAAATTAAGAGAACTGAAATTATGGACAGTCACTTTGCAGGTAGAAAAACATACCTTCCTCATTTTCTCTCCAAGCCTGACACTCATGCTTCACTGAAATTTGTGGCTGTGCAGATGTAGGAGTTTACTGCATTCCACAGTTCAAATGTTTGGATGGAAAGAAAAGCAAAATATTTAACTGAACTTGTTTAAAAGAGCAGCAGACCTCTAGGAAGCTATGAAATATACGGTGTGTCAAACATGCAGAATTTAATACACTACAATCTTTGAGTACTCCATCCTAAAATAAGCGATAGAACAAAAATAAAGTCCACATCAGCCTTACTGTAGAAATGTTTCATTAGTATTATCAGGAGACAGACTGTTTCACAAACTTTTGAGAGCAGTTTTGCCTGTTCCTATGTTATCCAATACAGCCACAGCAAAATAAGAGATTTGAGGTGTTTGATCCCATTGTGAACAACCACCATTCCCTCAGTCCGGAATTCGGTCAATACGTTAACTTTGAACATATATGTTGAAAACTTCCAGCAGCAAAGCTTAATTAGAAATATGAACAGACCTTCATTTTGTACCTTCACCATTCAACTGCTAATCAAGCAATGCCTGGAGGCGGGGCCATCCCATCAGAATGGGAAATCAAGAGCCCAACCTGCTGGCAACATCTGAGAAGCACACATGAGCTGCGCGCATTTGGGAGAGCCTGCTCCAAAATTACAGTAACACTCTATGCTTAACATAAATCAACTCTTAGGGACATAAATTTCAGCACTAGTTGGCTCCAATGAGTATAGTTGAATATGTGGTAAATTGCCATTCGAACTGGTTTCACTGTATCTTTATATATACTCTCCAGATCCAAACGCTATATGGCTCACAAAAAACTACTTCTATAGACTGTTCAAATCTTTGGCTTGTCTCCAAGAGTTCTGCTGGTTTAGATTCTACACAGCCAGGAGGAACTATTCGCGCTTCAGACGTTTATATTAGCACTGTAAATATTCTGTAATGGAGAGAAAAATGTCAGGGCATTTCACAGAAAACTATTCCAGAGTTTCATAGCCAAAAAGGACATCTCTGCTGCTCTCTCCTCCACCTTACTTAATGTTTTATGAACGACACTAAGGATGTAAAATAGTGTCTCCACATAAATATTCAGTAATGGATTTTTGACCAGCTGAACTAAGACACAGCAGGTTTATTCCTTAATCAGAGCCCCATGATGATGGCAACCTTTAATCTTGGCAGAGGGGTCACTAAAACACAAATGCTGCTCTAAGACAACAAAGCCTTTCAACTGACTTCAGTAAGGATTTAGAGATGGGGACAACTGATTTAAGGGATACTATTATCCTTACTAGTATCAGATTTTGGTGGGGGGTAAGGAAGTTGTATGGGCTTTTTGTTTCTTGGTATTGAGAAAGATAAATGAAATATCACACTGAAGCTTTTCGCAGGACCTTTCAAGTTTAAAACACTCCAAGTTTTCTTTAAAAAAAAAATCTGACATAGCAGCACCTGACTAAAGGCAGACCAACTCAATCTGTCCACAGAAGTTGAAATCTAGTATATTTCATGTGTATTTTCTGACCATAGGCTCTAACAATATTTCACATGTAGAAAACAAAACTTTCCCCTATATTTAGCAAAACCCTGAAAAGTTCACGGGACACAGGATGGGGCTTGATTTTGAATTATTTGTCATGTAGTTTTGAGGTTATATAGAGAGGATGATTCCCATGATAGATGTACAACTTATGCTTTGTCACAGGAATCATGTGATTTTACTTCTTAGATGGGAAATATGATCTCACATGAACAGCAAAATATGACATGAACAAGCACATTGTTTATAAACCCTGTGAGGACTTGTAACCTCCATTATATAAGGTGGATGAAACTTCATGTTGCTAATGCAAAATAGCTTCAGTTTCTGAATATTAAAATTCTTTTTTTAATCTTGAAAAGTTTTTTCACTGAGTTTTTCTCTGAAAAGAGCTGGACACTGATTGTACAGATTTATGATGAAAAAGAGTCAAAATCTATGGTTCTAGGACCCTCTTTTGTCCTCATTTAACCAGCAACAGTTTTCAGTTACACGAGCATGGTAAAGAAAAATTAGTTTTATCTACCAAACATGTAGATCAGGATCAGAGGCCATTATCAGATGCTGTCTTGTGTTTTCAAATGTATAGAAAACATTTGCTCTCATTTGCTATAAAATGATGTCTTTTATTTCATTCATAGTTCATTCATGATCTTGAAGAGCAGTATCCCAGTCTTGCTACTTATTGTCCAGATCAAGTAAAAGAAATTCATTTCATAGACAAGTTTTATATCTACTTCGAAAACTTCCTTACATTTGTTGTATCAGTCAACACTAACTGATATTTATCTAGACTCAAAATTAAGGGTTCTTTTTCTTCTTGCATTGACGACTCCTCTGAAAGCACTTAGATCATCTTAAAAAAGTTTTAAAATTACAAAACCAGTGTTTCATTATTTTTCTATGTATTATAGCCACTAAAGATCCAAATCATTCTTCTGGAGAAAAAACATTATTTTGCATAACTTATACAAATATACAAGTTCTACATATAAAAGGAAGTTAATTTAAAAATTTATTTTCTATTTCCTTACTGCCACCTCTCTCCCCGTGCTTCCCTCTTTAAGATATTTGTGAAACTGTCCATGTGTTTATACCAAATTGTCTTTGACAATGTTTATATCCTTGCAGTCACTTGGAGCCCAGATTAAGAGAGAACTGATTCATTCTTGAATTGCTTCTGGTTTATGCCAGGCAGAAACAGGATCTGCACTATGTGATGTCATAGAGGTGTGGGTTATCCAGCCCACAACACGGCACTCTAGGACAAGACTGTGATTCATCCTCCTCCCCCAAAACTGAAATTGCAAGAAATGCAGGTCCTGTTGATAGTTTTTTAGTCATTATTTTTTAAATCTTAACCAGAATTCAGTTTAAAACAATAATTATTTAGTCTCTTCTATCTTCAATATATTAAACTCCCTGTCTAGGGAATATTTTTTCCATTAAGTAAGTTTTACTTTTTGTCTAGGCACTGTGGTTCAGAGAACAATATCCTAGAAAGAAAGAGTTCTGTATGAAATGTTTAAGTTAGCAGAAGAATCTGAATACTGCATGGTCCCAAATGATGTCTTCTATTAAGCAAATTATCAATTTGGCTGAATATGAAAAAGAAGGAAAAAAAAAAGAAGAAAAAAAGAACAATATTTTCATTTTTCAAAACAAAATGAAGGCTAGATGCTATAGGTAAGGTAAAATTTTTCTACTGAGTTAAAAACCTGCAAAGTCAAATTTGAAGGAATTTTTCCTCAGCTTCACCTTAGTTGCATACTTACTAGGAAGTTTTCCTATTTAGATGAAAATTCTCTTTTTCTGGAATGCAAACACTGGTCTTCATGTTCTAGTACAAATAAGCCATTTCTAAATACCTTTTGATGTAGTTTGTGATTTTGTTTTTTCTTTTCCAAAGTGAGTATTATCCAATGTTTAACTGCTTTTCTGATAGAAGTTACTGTCTAAAATGAAAATATTTTCTGGTTTGTTTCAAAAATTCAATGAGAATGTGCATTGGGTTAACTGCAGTGAATGTTTATTACATCTACTCAGCAACTTATTTTCACAGAATAACAATTTTGTAATCTTTGTGAACGTCACAAAGAGAAACAAGCATACTTAAGTTTCTGATGCAAGACAGGAATGCTGAACATTTAGAAAACAAAACAGTCTATGGAAACATTCCTGTAATATACGTGGCCACAAGTGGACTTAAAAAAAATGTTTAGCCAAATTAACTTTTCTACCTTAACTGGGTTGGGTTGGTTGGTTGGTTGGTTTTTATGTGGTTGGGTTTTCTCAATCTTGTCGTGGCTCTGTAGTTCTAGCAAATTAAGCTTCTGAGCTTGGTGGATGGATGGATGGATGGGTGGATGGATGGATGGATGGATGGATGGATGGATGGATGGATGGATGGATATAAAAGATTTTCACAAATCATGATCAGATTTCATGCACAATTTTTTTAGGAAAACTTACTTTTCTCAAAAAGCACTGAACAAGCAACTTGACGATACATAATTGGGAGACACAATGACATATACACTTCCACTTCCAGAAACTTCTCTGACAAAACCTAGTGTATTTTTATTTTGTGTTACCACCAGTGAACATCTTGATTAAATTAAACATGAAATACAGCACATGTGTCCTTAATCTACATACTCTAGTTCTGAGTCTTGGTTTCATAAACCACCTTTCTCCTGAGATGTATCCACTTAGGTCATGACTAGATAGAGATTAAGTGGGGATTATTCTGAGGTTAATTCACTCAGTAGAAACCTCCAGATATTCAGCTTTATGATTCTGGCATGCCAAAGTTTTCTTTTCTAAGTGGTCTTAATAGAAGACAGAGCCAGAAGTTTTCGTGGCTCCATTTAAACCTTTCAAAGTCACTAACTGAATTTTGTAAGCAGAGTACATCCTAGAAAGCTGTACTGAAGGAAACTGGTTTCATGTCATCCTACGATCTATGATTTGGACAAGAGAGAGGGAGATTTTAAAAAAATACAGCAGGAAAAATTTCTTTCCTCCTATTGTATCAGAGCAGTTTATTCTCATTAGGCCACCTCTGGCTGCTGATTCTGCCTGCCAATACGTTGCTGGTCTACCCCATATTCCTTTTTAACAATGTTTCATCCTTCTGGACTGGTTTTCATTTACCTTATTAACAGGAACAGGAAAAGAAAACCAAGGAAAAAACAAATCCTAAAAAAATAGATCTATACATTGGCTCAGAAAATAAACCATAACAAATTCCACATAGAAAGTAATAATATTTTACTATTCTATTACCCCAAAATACCAATTACAAAATGAGACAGAATGGCAAATATAAGTTACTAAAGTTAAATATATTTATGAACCTTGAGAAAGTAAAGTTGGGTAATAATAGTGTCTTTTAGAAAATCTTATTTTTGGAAAATATAGTGTAATTTCCATTTTAAATGGTTACCTTATCCTGAATTGGACTTCTAACACTGGAGGAATATGTACTCCTACAACTTTAATTAGAGAATCAGGCAAAGTAATGAGAAATAATTTGTCCTACTGCAGGGGCCCAGTAAGTTACCCTTTACACAGATCAAGTTAAGCATGCAAACAGGTTTTTTCAGAATACGAGAGAGGCTGAATAATTTCATTTTAAGGATATAAGCAACAGTATAATTTATTATACATTTCTTAAAAGCTCAAATTTCAATGCTCCTGTGGCAGGCATTTGAAGGTTGGGTGTTGGAGCAGATGGAATGTTTTACAGCAAGACTTTAATTCTCAATCCAAAAGGCATTGCTTTTGCTTCTGGTCAAAGGTGAATTTATTCCCTCTGCTAGCTCTGTCCCGGGGCTCTCCCTAGGCAAGGTCTGTCAACTGTTCCATGCTTCTGCCAAATTACGTGATGATTTTGTCATGTGGGCTAATATTCCCCAGTGATTCGGTTTTAATCAAATGCATTAAAGTGAAGCATTGCTGAACAGCGCGGTAAGAAAACCAAGTGCTTTAGTAAGATATGGAAGAAGTACAGCTGGGTTTCAAAACTTGTGAGAATGTAAAAACCCTTCTCCACCTCAGAAAGGCTCTGCAAAGCAGTTACTACAGACAGCCACCCACATTTATAAGTAACTTTATAAATCTGTAACCTTTCTCGCTGTAATAATAGAAAATAGAATTCATGTTGGAATTTAATCCGTGGAGCAAGGGATTGAGTTCCATATGGGTGAATTTTAGGGCTGCTGCATCATACATACTCAAACTACATCCACCAGCTTAGTAGAATTTTACAGCAGCTTGAATAATAATCTATTAAAGTGCTGGGATAAGGTTTTAAAAGACAATGGCAGCAGCAAGAGATGGCTCTGACCACAGAAGTGAGCTTCTGCTGAGGGATATAGATCATGCAGGTTTTGCAACAATCTAATATCATACAATAATGAAGCTGTTATAATTGGCTATCTCACTGAATACATGTAAATACTTATTTTGTGCTGCACTATAGCAGTGCCTGCTATGGTTGTATAGGAGCGATGTCTAATCCTTCACAGAGAATTGTAAATAAAATAAAATAAAATAAAATAAAATAAAATAAAATAAAATAAAATAATATAAAATAAAATAAAACAAATTTCAAAAATTCAAAGGCCATTTCTAGGTTAGCAGATGGTTTATAGATGGATAGTGGCAACCCTGTAGAGAGAAACAGTTGATGCTGACAACATGTGCCCATAATGTACACCTTTCAAGGCTTTTTATTTCAGATTAACTCTAGTCTGGCTCTCTGGACTGAATGCACATTTGCAGCTGGAGTGCATTAGTTACACTCCTGGAGTGTGCTAAATCTTCCAAATCTGAACCCTAGTTTCATCTGAAAGGAATCGAGTTGAGGCACTGCAAAAGCTCCACATGACATGAACCAAAGCTCAATAAGAAAGAAAGAAAAATATGCACTTCAAAAGCACACTCTTGATTCAAACTAACACACTAACAAAGATGTGCCCTGAAAATACATATGCATATCTCAGCCCACACACATATGCATAGAAATATATATGTATTACTAGCTTAAAAAAACCTACCAAAACATTTCTAGCTTAAATTAGTGGATATCTTTTATCTGTTTTCCTTATGAGTTAATTTTCTTTGTTTACTACAAGCTCTATCAGGATTAATTTGCCCAGTACTTTTTTGTAAAACTTCAGTCTAATTAAATTTTAAATCTTTTAATGAGCCTTATCATACAATTTTTTCCTCCATTAAAATTTGATCTCAAAATAGCGATCCAGTAATTTGAAACTAGTTAAAATTGTTCATTAGCATGGAATTTTGAATACTGAATTAGATATTGCACATACTTGTAAAACAAATGTTGCATGTTAAACAAGTTGGTGTTCTGTAATAGCACACAGCTTATCAGGGAAGCAATCTGTGTACATTTAGCTTACAGTCTTGCCAAGTACACCAGTTGATTGCCTTGGCAATAACTTTCTCTTTGTAAATAACAAGACTTTTATTTCTAAGCAACAATGGAAAAAATAGCTTTGAGTCTGATTCTACAACAATAAACTCGAAGATGCACATGCAAAAATACTCATTTAGAAATAAGAAGGTACAAACCCACAGAACATTCAAGTACTCCTGAAAAGGCTAACAAACATAAATTCTCATTTATAGGGATAGGGGAAGAAGGGCTTGTGTATTTAGCCATTCACACTCACACTCCAGCAGAGTTAGAAGACAGAATTTAAGGGTATAAAATACCTGGTATTCAATATTTCTGTGTTGGTTTAGAAGACCCTTTGCTCAGTTACAACCAGCAAATATTTGGATATTTTTTTTTTAACTTGGGTGTATTTCTCATTCCCCAGCACTTTCCAATAAGCATCTAGAGAACTTATTAACTGAAAAATGTTCTATTTTTAAGTGTGCTGTGTTGCTCAGAGTTTTACATTGCACAGCTTGGGAGCACATCTCCCTTGCTTTACATTTGTGCATCCTGAAGAGTGTATGCCCAGTGGATACAGGACTGTACACTGAAAAAAGAGCAATGTAATTGCACTGTGCTGCAGTGGGCACTCCAGAAGGCACCTTCTTCAGCACATCACCACTTCTTATGGAAAGCAACTCTGTTTATCCCTGAGGACTTCAACTGGCTGATGCAGAGTAGGACCACATCTTATTAGGATGTCTTCATCAAGTAAGTATCCCAGAAAAATCAGAACCCAGACTTAAATTCTCTGCTGCTCTCCTACTTTAAAATAGCTTGTGTTTCTGCCTGTATGTACAGGCTGTGTATTCCACAATAGTATTTATGTATTCATCCCATTCATGTTGCAGTAGCTGAATGTTTTAGACACCTGGATGCTCTATTTCGGATGCTCAGAATCATTTGATGTTTACAGCAGTCAATGGCATGTGGGATACGGTGATAGGGTGAGCACCAGCTTTGAAAAGCTCCACAGTACAAGTCCACAAGTCTCTTCAGCTGACAGCATTGCTGGGAATGAAGGCAGTTGCATTTAACATGGAAAATGTTTTCCATGGAGTTCTGAGTGAAGAATTGTCCTGAAAATGCATTTTTTCTGTGTACCAAAGAAGCAGAGCAATGACAAAAGCTAGCATTTAAAATGCAAAACAGGCAGTGCTGTGTGACACAGTGTGAGATGTATCTCAAAGTCTTAAGGTTGACTAATTGAATTGCCATTGATAAGATGTCACTTAAAGAGACATCTCTGCAGTGAAACATGGGCTTGCTGTAAATGACCTGTCATTAGAGCCATGGGTAATGCCCGTGTCCAGACTGAAAAATATTGTAGCTCCCAGCAATATGCTCAGTAGGAATTAAAACAGCAAGAATGCTAAGAAGTCAGTGTACATGAACCACCAGAGAATTATGCCTCAGGTGCTACGTTAATTTACTTGTTGGCATACATTAATTGAAACCAATCAATAAGGCTGGTGGTACAACAGAGGGAATGCAAAAGAAGTAATCGATTGCCACACTTATTCATTTTAAACTTGGAAAACAGGAATAATTTAGTCTAAGATTTTTCATTTCTGTCAATACAGATAATGAGATTACTTATTTATTTTCTATTCTTTCAGCACTAATTATAATAACTATGATGCCTTTCAACAATCCTCATGTAAAGCCCAGTATTCTGATTAGCAGCTGTTAACTTACATATAATGGGAGTGACTTCTTCCAACTGAGAAGTTAGAAATTATATGTTTTTGCTACTGCAAATAATGCTAATCATTTTGTCACAGTGAAAGCAATTATATATTTTAATAGTTATAAGCTTGAATTCAATTTTATTTTTCCATTTATGGCATACTAGCTTTTAAAATTTTCATTCCGAAAGATAAATATGTTCAAAGCAGTTGTGTAAGAAGAACAGAAAGAGCTATGCTTCTGATTATTTTTTATTCAATTTGCTCTAATGTATTCATACTATATGTCCAGTGTTGACTGGTATACCGTATTATTTAATTTTTTATGTAGGTTATTTTTAAGGTAGGTTGCCAGGACTTTTCTTTTTTTTTTTCTTCTTTTTTTTTCTATTGTCTTATTTTCTACAATGATTTCTGTGAGCTCCAGCAGTCAGTTCTCAAGACCCCAGTGCCTAAAAAAATAAATAAATAGGACCATTGTTTCCTATGTTGCATTTATCACCCTCTTTTCACAAAAACTGCTCATCCTTACTGATCTTCTGCTCCCTGAGAGTTTAGTGGAAATCAGCACACTGTTATTCATAACTGTTTAGCACAAGGAATGGGAATTTAATTTGTGGTAAACGTGGTGCCAGACACTGTCATTATGTCTTTGGTGGCACTGAGTTTTCTCAGAATTTGTCCGTAAATGAACAAAACCTAAACATTTAGCCTCTTCCAAATCTGTAACAGCATTACTTTCCTTCTGATCATGCTCAAAGGCATTAACTCCACATAATAGTGCTCAATTCAACCTCCAGACAAAGAATGGATCTGCAACTGTTGTCTTTGTGTTCACTGAAGCCATGGATGTACAGAATTGGAACAGGCTGAGTCAGTAAACATTGTTTGCCATGGTTTTGGAGGGATGCAGGCAAGAGATGAAAGATGCTATACAGAAAAAAAAAAAAAAAGACATTAACCCATACTGATTGGTGGGCAGGACGTTTATCAGGGGGTTGCCCACACCTGGCAGATTTTTCCCACACTGATGTGTTTAGCTTGTAAGTGAACTGAACCATCCAGCTGCAAGTTCTATGTACATGTATTTGTCTCCAAACTCTTGCTTAATTTGGTTCTTAAACATCAGTTCTACAGGATTATCTTCTAGGGCAGTCTAATTACTCCTTATTCTTGGAGGAAAAAACCCCAAACAACACAACAAAACAAAATAATAGGGAAAAAGCACCCACAACTATTACCTTTTTGTTAGACTGAATATACCATAACCCTGCAGGTGTTTCTTTTGCCAGAGATTGGGAATATTGGTGAGTGCTAGAAATGTAGACAGTGAGGGTGTTGCTCCTGCTAGACAAGCCTGAAAGCAGAAGAGTAATTAACACCCAACTGGAAAACCAATTTTCTGTGAACTCAAGTAAGTTTACTGCAGGCCTTTAAAATTACCTCTCGACTACTAATGTGGCAGAGATGTGTGAAACACTGAGCGACAGTAACAAACTCACTTAGGCCCTTTTCCAGGACAATGCTGTACAACGGTGTGGAGTTATGGATTATACATTTTTCAGCAGTTCTCCGGCCAAAGGTTAATTCAATTCCCAGAAAGGACAAAGTCCTGTCTGCCAATTAGTGTGTAATGTGTGAGACTGAAACCAAGCACTGAATCCCAGGTTGCTGCTTCAGGAATTCAAAGTCAGGCTGAAGCTCATTTTCCCTCTCATATTCTCTAAATCTTATTCATGATTAAGAATTTCTATAGTTTGAAGTAGTTTGAGCTTTTAATTTTGAAGCTTGAAAGTAAGAATAGTGAAATCTCCTGTCATAAGAAGTTAGAATTGAAATATACAGACCATAATTATAGAAATGGAAGTAGATACTTCCATCTCAAACTTTATCAATTTTTTTTTTAAACACTGGTAGAAGAAAAAGTATTATAGCAGGCAAAATAAATAGAGTATTATGCATTAGACTGCTCAAAGTTTTTGCCATTTGTTTGCAGCTACAGAACAGGTTTCAGAGCCAGCTATTAAATAGGTCTATTAAAGTAAAAAATCACCTTTATATAATTTACACTACTCATTTAAGACACTAACCATGTACAATAACAGGTAAAGACATACTAATTCTCCTTTCTTGCAGTCATAAAAGCTAAATGCTTTGCATTTGATACAGTCCCATGTAATTGCTCAAATCCAGACCTAAAATTATCTCACATAACTTCTATTTGAATGGAGAGATTTAGTAGCTGCATTTGTGAGGAACAGAGCAACAAGCAATTTATGGGTTTGTTTCCTGTCAGTAAATCTAGGGGCTGTTCTCTCATTTTCAGGAGCTACTTCTGATAGCAACTACACCTGATTTTCTCTCTGTTTTACCCCCCGACCCCCCTTCCTTCTCTTTTGAAAGTTGTGCCATTCAACTTCCTCTGGAAAAATGTCATAGGTTGTCCCTGTGGATGCCTGCAATGAACAGCTTGTGCTGTGAAGGTTCGCTTCCCAAAGATTCAGGTCCCAAATCCCTTCTCCAGCTCTATTACAAGAATGCTAGTTACAATCCATTCCCCTTCCTTCCAGCCACAGTGGAAAATAGTGCACACCATCAGGTCAGCTCCACATTTCCCAGTTTCCCACCAGCACACGCCTAAGTTGTGCAGAGGGACAAAACAGGAAAGGGTCTGGGACTGGTCTGGAGCAGCTTGTTTCTCATTAGCCAGCCAAGAAGTCCACACTGCTCAGTCACTTGGTGAGACTCACAGAATAGATAAGTACTGTGGTCATGTGGACCTCATTTTGGGTCTCTCTCTTCTCCTCGGCTACTTGTAGGAACTTAGGTATCTTTGAGACCTCAGCCTCTCTAGAAAACTGAACTGCAAAGTCAGATAGCAGATTCCAAGATTAGCTATGAACAGAGACTGGCTGTCATTGTAATTGCTCAAATGTTTTGTCTTTACCTGTTTGAAGCATGTGAGAAGAGGACAATATAAAATCATCCCAATTTCAGGCACAAGACCCCACCTATGTTGGCCAACACCACTGTGAAAACCAGCTTGAGAACCAGTGTGACTGAGTCCCCTCCTTTCAGACAAGTTTTATCTTAAAAACAATGGCTTTACCAAGCATATATTACATAGAGTAACTCAGCAAAGAAGCTAGCAAAATGTATCCTACCCTGAGCTGTTAAGTGTCCTAAGATAAACAATGAAAGAACAGATTTCTTATCAAAAGGAGACAAAATGGACAGACAGGGGCCAAAGGGATTGTAATAATATTATTGAAGGCTTACTGCAGCAACACTTGTCCAAGTTAGGCTTTCTAAAAAGCCCCAACAAACCACTAGCTGCTTTGTAAAGAGGTGAAAAAGCCTGGAATTTATCCAGTGTGCTTCAGCTGTACTTTTTTCTTTGTCTTTTAATATACAATAATTCACTGAAGTCTCACTTGAGAGGAAAAAGTATCCTGTAAGCGAGTGCACTGTTTCTGTAGGACATATAATGCTTGAGTATCCTCAACCCAGTGTCTCAAGTTTATGTTCAAAGATCCGTTTTTAAAGCATTGTATAAATGGCTTCACAATTTAATTAAAGGCTTATAAGCTTTATTGAATGAACTCTTCAGCATGCTCTGCTCACCAGCTTATGACTACGGAGACATTATTTAGGGAACATTAACCTCAATCTTTCATTTGAATCAAAACTTGTAATTTTAAACTTTTAAAGGCAACTTATCTTCCGCATAAAATTACAAACAAAAAGTGGATTTCGAACACAATATAAAATAACTGCCTATCAATCTTCCCTACCAGACCTTCCACGCTCATACTATCTTAGCCTGCAGATCCAATTATCCTCCAACATTTGCTGCTCAACCATGCTGAGATTATTCACCAGCCCTCCAGTTAGACTGTAATAAGAGGTCTGTGGGTGCATTTACACTCAGAGAAATAAGGTATAAATGCTGGAATTGCCGTCACATCTTTGTGAGTTACATGCACAGCCATAAACTGTACAGTAATGTATCAGACTATTTCCAGCTGCTTTATCCATTCATTTGCATGATATTTGGACTTGCTGATTCAAAAAAGAAAAAAAAAAATCTAAGTGCAGCGTGCAGCATGCCTTCAAGATGATACATCTCTTGACCCAAAGGCCTTACAAACAAAATGCTAATATCACATGGAAGCTATTTCCTCCTGTGCCCAGACAGCCAAAGCTCCAACATGGATATGCTATTACCCTCTGTAAAGGCAATCTCTGCCCCTTACTATTTTTATTCTTTTTTCGAGCTTTACATCTTAAGAAAGTAATTGTACACACTGAAAATACATTGACCTCAAAGATAAGTTCTGCACAAAATTTGGCAGACTTTCTGCTGCTCAGCAAAAAAATATAACAGCAGATTAATGACGAAATGGTTTCTGATACTCCAGTCTTTGTGGTGTTTGCTCACTGCAGTAGTTGTACATCATGGCAAAAGAAAAGCCCTCTGCCACAGGACATCAGTATACGTTGCCAAAGATGTCAGAACCACAGTTTTCAGCCCAAAGCTGCAACTACTTGAACTGCAGGAGTCATTTCATTAGCTGACAGCTGCAATAAGCTGTTCTTTCTCTGTGTGGAGAAGCTACTGGTGGGAGGTACAATTCACACTGGCAGCCTCCATAAATCATATACCACTTTGAGAAAAATATACTTAAGGAAACATTCACAAAGTAATGTGAAGTATTTTTCCTATTTATTATCCTTATGTTCTTAGGGCATTCATGTGTTAACATTTTGCACTTCAAAAGCTCTCAACAGACTTTAAAGGCATGGACAAATTTCAGGAAAATGCAAACATTTTGTTCCCATTTGTACTATTTTTTCTGGTCTAGAGAAGCTAGAGCCTTGGTGTTTCTTGATGACCTGTTTCTAGTGAATATATTCCTACTGACCCAGGGGAAACAAATTAGGTGCTTTAGTATCAGGTGGAAACCATGATGCTCGTGTTTATTTACTGTGTTGCTACTATGAAAGGTAATAAAAAGTTATAACTGGAAATGTAATCAGCTGAAAAAGCCACTAAGACATTTCAAAACCATGTGGTATCAATTAAATACAGTGTATCATTGAATAATTAACATACATAGACATTTTCAAGTCTTTAATGCTGTGATAACCTTTAGTCTCCTAAACATCTAAGGAAAGTCATGAAGGTGGTGGGAAGAGGCTTCAGTGTCACAAACAAGTATTTGCCAGCCACTGCTGAGCCAGGCGAGTAATAGGTCCTCAGATCTACCTCTTCAAATGGTTTCTCTATTATTCAAACACTTTTTCATGGAAACCATTGAAAATTGCTGGTAGGTAATAATGCAACTGAACACCCAGCTTTGTTTTGTTTCTTTAAATCCAGGTTACATTCCCTCCACAAACCCAAATCAGGTGTGTAATCTCCATTTTCATAGTGAATCTCCTCCATTCTTCACCTTATTGTTAAAGAGGCAGAAATACTATGAAAAAAATAACATTCATAGAAAGATGAGTTGTGTAATATTTGATGTTGCATTTATTGACCTATTTTTTTTATCACATAGCATTATACAAGCAATTACACAGCTTGTAGTTTTGGTTTGGGTTTTTTTTTGGTTTTGTTTTTTTTTTTTTTTGTTTGTTTCATTGTTTTTTGGTTTGTATTTTTTTAAAATTTGGAAGCACACTGAAAAGGATTTATCTGGCGTTTTACTTCTGAACTACAGTCATTATACTTTAGATGATTAGTACCAACCAATTAAAAAACTACCGCAGTTGAAGCAGAGTCTTGGAGAGGGGTGTCACATCTCTGTGACAGACACATAATTAGCTGTCACATCCACAGAATATTCCCTAGCACCAAGGAAAAACAACAAAACAGAGCAAAACAGGCACCTCATTCCTGCACTCCAGCAATGGCTCTAACCAGCAGGTGGTCCAGGTGGAGCAGCATTTAAGTAGTCTTAGATGCCTATGGAAGCAGTTCTTATCCATTCAGCTTTCTGAGCCATTTTAAGATGTCATAAAGAAGAAAAATACACTGTCAAGGTTATGTATTTCCATTACTTTTCTCCAGAATTACTGATGAGAAGAGTAGCTGTTCCACTAGAGGGAGGAGCAGGCTCAGGAACTGAATTTTCAACTAATGTTCCAGTCCCACCTACAACAGACTTATTGCTTCATGAAGGGTGGTCTGTTGTCAGAAAGTGTTGAAAGGGCAAAACTGGAATAGGAAGTTTTGTAACAACACAAATAAAAGAAAAAAGAAAAAGGAAGAATCTCCCTTGAGGTAATTGGGATTTCTTATTTTGTCCCTGTTTATCCTGAAAAGGGAATGTGGTTTTAGTTATAAATAATTTTTTTCACAATATATTTAGGTTTCTAGACCATGCTTTTCTTTGACATAGAGATAAAACCACCTGGAGCAGAGCAGCAATTTTTAGCCTATCTCCTTTCTTGTAAAGGGCTTCATGTGGATGTCTGTTTTCATGCATTCTTTCTTACTGCTTCTTGTTGCCAGGATTTGGCAACAAGACAGTATCTTCATCTTAAAACTGGTAGAACTTATAGGTTATTCATACCTTTTAAGTATGAAGATGTTAATACTTCTAATTCTAGTGGTTTTTCCCTGAAATATAATTGAGATAGAACAGACCTGGAGATTTCAAAATTTCATTTTTTTCCCAAAGAAAACTCAAGAAATGCAAAGCCCCCAACTCAGAGCTTCTATCTGTTCATCTCCATATAACTATACAGCAAACCATTGTCATGAAAAGATTAAGGTCACTCACTACAGAAACTATTTTTAGTGACTTTGGTTGGGACAAGTCCAGTGACTATTTAGTGCAGCACAAGGAGACAAAGGAACAGCTGTATCTTATGCAGACAAGCAAGGCTACAAGGAAACATGGCTTTAGTCCAACCTATCCATCTTACCTGCCAGAGAAGAGCTGTACCAGAAAAGGAGGACACTCATGGAAGAGCTGGAACCCGCCACACATCCCTCTCCACCTCCTCCCACTCTGAAACAGTGCTCAGACTGATCAATTTCTCCTTTAGGGCACTTTGTGATGCCATCCATGCAGGTGACTTACACACAGTACTAAGCATGTTTTTGTCCTCTGGTTGGGTTTGACCAGCAGCTGTCACATTTGCCTCTCTCATTGAGAGACATTCTTAAGACAAACAAACAAACCCCCTCTGCGCTGTGAAATCAGTCTAGACAAGACACCAGCAAAGAGGAGTGCTGTATTCAGAGAGGAAGGTGCACTTAAATGTTGGTTCTCAAGTCCCCAGGGAATCGGTTTCATAATGCTTTAGCACACACCCCTAGAAAATCTTGTTCCTTGCAGAAGTTTTACTGTAGCACATTCCATGAGGCCAGAAAGAGACATTATCTACAGAGCTTGGAAAATTCTGTTTATCCTGGACCAAAGACGTTAAACTCCCTGGTTATTAAGACAGAAGCCTTGAACTTGATGGGATGCAAAGAGTAGGGTCAACATGCTTCTGGCAGCCCCAGCAGGAAATGTGCTGCATGATTTTATATTGCCTAGTGTTTTCTAAATATTTAGTCTCTCATGTTTCTCATTACTGTAGCTCAGCCAAGAATCAATGAAAGTCTGAGTAACTGAGGTCAGCTGAAATTTTCCTGCCTTCCCAGAGATGTGTGAAGGTTTGAACCATTTACCCAAGCAACATGTTAAATTACAGTCAGAATAAAACCAGAAAGAGCTCTAGAATCACCCATGATCATCTCAGCAGAAAAGAGCAGAACTGTCTTGTACTAAACTGCAAGAAATATCTAGTGGTTGTCTTATTATAGGTTATTCCTGACATCAAAATAAGAAGACTTGTGTAGTCGGAGATTAGAAATGCACTGCAGAGTCATATAGAGGTCAGTGAGAAGAAATTTGCATTATTTTTCTATTCCCGAAGTATATAGATTTCCCTTCTGACTGTCTCGATCTGTGATGATAAGCAGATGAGCAGAGAAGCAGTAGAATTCACACTTGGTTCCTGTTGTCAGAAAAGAACATTCTGAATAATATCTTCCACCTATGGCTGGGCTCTCTCTGGATCAATGCAAGGTTATGGCCACTGCCTCTTTTGATCTCTGCTGATTAGCACAGAACTTGTGTCTCATTAGTCAGAGTCAGGTGATGCTGGGCACACTGAGGGCACTTAAGCAGCAGCAGATTATGAACTATGCAGCCTTACAAAAAGTATCACAATAAAATGGATGTATTTTGCTTTGCAGTATTCTGCATGCTTTGGCATAGATCAAGATCAAGTTTCACCCGATTTCATCTTTTAAAGTGCTGCCTACTGCTGTGAGTTGCATGAATTGAAATTGTTTCATTGGCATGAGTCAATGGGAAGAGGTACAAAAGAATTTTTGTACTTGCACTTATTTATCAAGTCAAGCAAATACATACCCACTATGAATTGTCCTAAAATAACCAAGGAGGGTAACCACCAGCAAAAAATTCAGGGAGCCACTTCAAGCCTATAGACATTTTTTTTCCTTACTTATAAATATCTGTGACCTCAGATAGTAAACAAGAAATTTACCCTAATGATAGTAGAAATCTGTTCTAGCAGATTTAAGATAACATTTCCTGAAAAACAGGCTGCAATATTTAAATAAACAATATTCAAAATGCTCGTTTATACAGAAATGCAGTTGTGAACAATGTGGCCAGTGTGAATGGGCTATTGCACAGTTGCACATTGGCTCTGTCACGCATGGCATTAAAGGAATGATACTGAGAGAGGATAAAGAAATCATTCAGACCACCTACTTCAAATTTCTCCTGGCAGAGATTTTGAGAGACTTATTTCTTATTTGAAAAAAAGGTCACAGTCAGGATGGTTTCTCATATTATAGCTATAACGTGGGAAATTGGAAAAAAAAAAAAAGTCACACATTGGCAATCTACGTGCAAACACAAGCAAAAACACTTAAATTATAGAAGCTACTGATAGAAACACAACACCCCTCTGCAGTCAACTTTAGGTATGGCAAGGCATGAAAATGCCCATCCTTTCTCTTAGCCATTTATGCTTACTACATAATATATGTCACCCGAACTTTTAAGATGAAAAAACCTCACAATCTCAGAACATGTCCAAGAGCAAAACTTTGTATCTTATACCTTATCTGTACATTTCAAAATTGAAAACTTTGTACTTCTTAAGTTGAACTGTTATGGACAGAGCACTGTTCATTTGATTAAAGTATGGTTTTGGTCTTTTACAACTGAGATAATGCTCCAAGGTAGAGAAATACCACTTATCCTACATATTGTTGAGGAAGTAGAAAATTAAAATTCTGGTTTGGGTAATGTGTTGAACACAACTCAAATGGCGTAATACTCTTCATTCCACCATGGCTGTAAAATTATAGAAAATGTACTATTTTCCCCTTAGAAGAGAAGAAAACTACTTCTTGGTTTTGCTTGCCATCTAGTCATTATCATTATTTAGATATATGTTATTTATTTGGTGGTACTCTCCTTACTATGGCTGCTTTCTGATATGAGGTTCACTAATACACACAGGCTGTGGGCTACTCCAAAACACACTTCAGCAAACAGAGATAAATTTAACTCGCAGTGTCAAATCTCCATGCAAGATGAAGAATATTTGGACCCTGTAATTCCTTGTGCCATACTTTTCATTCTCTCATTCCTCTCGTATTTCACCCAGAGGAAGTGCTCCTATCTTTGCATAACAGAATGGAGATAGCTCAAAAGGGCGCCTTGCTTTCATCCACGTACAGCACATCCAATCTGAAAGTTATTTGAAATAGCTTCTTCAGTGCTCCATTTTGACGCCATGGGCAGTTAAACTTGATAACATACCTTGATATGGGAAACAGTGACACTTTTTGAATTTCCTTAGACCTTATGAGTGCAATGTTCTCAAGAACAGCTTTTTTCTTCTTTTGAAAAGCAGTCAGAAGGGCTATTATCCAAAAATACTTAGCTGTATCAGGGGCGTATCTAGGGACTGAAGTTGGCTTTATTATATTCAAATATTTCAGTTAGAATTGTCTGCAGTCCTGTCTGCCTGCAGACAATTTGTTTAATTTTCCTGTTCGATTTTTAACACAGAAAGGATTTTTTGTTTCAGTTGTCAGCTATAAAAACTCAAGTATGGGTTCAAAGAGTCAAGCCATATCCTTAAATTCATTTATCACTAATAAAATTCTTTGCACAGCTAGGGTGGATTTGAGACATAAACTTGCAGAGTAATTTATCTGAGTCACAACTACCACTGATGATAAAGGAGAGTGAAAGAAAAGCATTTGACTTTCACATATTAAGTTGGGTGTGGTAGGAATTGCAGTTAGAAGAAGTTTAGTAAATTTGGAAAGTTTTATAAGGAATCAAAATGAGTTTACAGCTCTTTTGTCCAGCTGTTCCTAGTAAAATCCTGAAGTATTTGCATTCTTGGAACAAGAAAAAGTTACAAACACTGTTGCAATTTACTTAGATTTCCATATTTGCCCAGGGTAGCACCATATGCAGTAAATCTCCTCCTGTAGTTAGGTAATTTGTTCTTACATCTGTATTGGTTTGGAGGATCACTTTACCTTTCATGTTTAGGGGTTTTTTTGGTGCTTTCTATCCCTAATTTATTTTGAGTGTGGAAGCTTAATGAAGACTTGAAAAAAAGTTACTTAAGCCTTGGGGTTTTTTAGAATGTACTGCAGGACACTAAAAAATGTGATTTAAGCAGCACAACACATGTATGCTCACAACAAATGCTTTGCAATGACAAAATTTCTTCCATTATCTTTCTACATTTGCTTTCAGAAAGAGAAGAGCTGGAAGAAATTAAAAAAAAAAAATAAAATAAACCAAGTGTTTAATTGACAATTGTTTCTGAGGTCAAGCAGGCACATAAAATACTAGAAGCATTAAAGTGTGATATATTAGATCATATAGTCATATGATTGTTTTTAAATATATAGTCACCATTATAGTAAACTTATTAGTGTGAAAAGTCACCATTGTTGGCAAGTGAATCCTATTTTAACAGATAAGTCAAATTGTTTCTTATGACACTTTTAGGAGCAGAACAGATTTAATTGTTATGGAGGAATAACAAAGATGCACACTTAAGTTCATTTCTTGTGCCTCTCCATTTCTTCTCTCACACAGAGGCTCTGAGAGGGAAATCCAGAGCATGCAATGGAATTTATGCAGAATCATTTCCCCTAAACTGAAGAAAGAGATATAGAAAAAGCCACATTCTAATTGCTGCTTAAGCTGTTTCTTTCTTCCGCCTGAAAATTTCTCCAGAGGGATGGGGATGATGCAGAACTTTCTCAGGTAGGGAACTTAGATCAACCCCACAGCGACACAGAGTCAGGATGAAAGGACTTTTGAACTCAGTGCCACGCCTTGGTTGAAGGAAGCCCTGTGCTCTGAGCCGGGTGAAGATCCAGGCAGCATGAACTACAATATAAACCATGACAGCTACTTTACTTCAAAAGACTGAGGAGAAAAAGAAGGAGTGATATATTGGGCAGGAAGTGCTTCATGTGGAATTAAGGGCCCTCAATTCCAGCTCTTGCCAGGTCTTGTGTCTCTGTTTTAGGTCTCTGACACCTCCTCAGCCCTAGGAAACTATTCAATATTATGATTCAAGGAAGATTAAAGGAAGACAGACAAGAACATCTTCCATCTCTATTGTGCCAGGCTGCAAGGAGAAAAGGATGACATTTGGAGCCCAAGTCCCAAGTAAGAAAAGTTTGTGGCTCAGAAACTCAAGCACTTGTCTGAAGACAAGACTTACTGGACTCTGGCTCCTACTCTCCTTAGATCAATTTTTAACATTATAACCGCACAGTATTTGTCTGAAGCCAGTTGTACTATAAAGTCAGACCAAAACTAGCAGTATTTCCCCTCAGCTGGGGACAACCAGTAGGTTACCAATTCACACTGCTCTTGCCTGACAACTCATTTTCTCCTGCCACACTTATATTGTTAGTAAGAAGATCAACTAACTTACTCTGAGGAGCAAGAGATGAGTTGAGTATGGAAAGAGGACAAATACATTCGATGTGTTGACTACTGACAAAGGAAAAATCTAGAGGACACTTGGGGAAACAAATTTACTGTATGAGAACATGACTTGGCAGACCTGGAGAACAGATCTGGAAATGGCTAAGAAAAGATGGATTATACAGAAACAAACAAAAATGCCCTCATGGAAAGCACACAGAGATGGCCAGGGGAGGCAGGAGGATGGCCCACACTTGGACCTCACTATGGACAAGGACAGATTAATGAGTGGAGAAATTTGGAGGACAGAGTTGATTGAAGGAAAGGATTGATGTGTTTGGTAGATTATAAATTGGCAATGGTGAGAGAGAACTGATGGGGCTGATGATTAGAAGAAGGACAGGGAGTGAAAGATTTACGGACTGAGCAGTTTAGACAGATAGAGTATTACAGGTGAAACATAGGACGTCTTTCAAGTGTCTTGTAGATTGGAAGAAACATTTCATTGTATCTCCCAACATGCTGGGTGAGGATTACTTGAGTCTTGCAAAAACTGATGGTGCTGTTTAACCTACATGCTCAAGTACAGATCCTTGTTTCACAATTCTTTCAAGGGCTTTAGGGTTATTCATTTTCCCTGTCCTTTCTACAGTTTTGTTTTGTTTTTTTTTTTAAGACTATCATGTAGTTGCTGCGGAGGACACACAATGATTCTCTTTGTATTTCTGTTATGTGATGGATCACTTTGATGAATGTAGAAATTTGAAATTTCTAAACCTTCCTTGAAGAGACCCTTTTCCCTATAATACAGGCAAATACGTGTACAAATCCACTCAACTTGCCTATCATGTTATGAAGCATGGAAAGAGGTGGAAGAAACATTAGACCATAAACTCCTCCTGAACCTAGAACCAAGGGATGAACTGTTTCCACAGGGTTTGACGAATACAACTTAAAATAAAATGTTGACAAATAGTGTTACCCAGAAACTTTAGTATTGATATGCAATTACTCTAATATTTTCCTCAACAGAAGAGATAAAAATATGTAAATTTCCTGATCTTGTATGTTAACAAAGATGTAGTTAAGAAAGTAACAAGGCCACACAGAAACACATTAGTACAAGGACATACACTATGTATGTCAAAAAAACCCCCAATTTTCATTTTAAGACACAGGAAGGGGCATCTGGAAAAGACATCCAGGTGGAAAAAGTCAAGTTTAAGCCCACTATCTAAATCTCCATCTCTTTCTTTCATGAGCACAGGTTTGTAGCCTCGGATGGAGTCACACATCACACACAAAGCTTCTGTCACTTGATACCTGGGAGTCCAGGTCTGGCTCTAAAGCGAAGCAACATGAGGTTGCTATGTGTTTCTGAGGACACAGAACACACTCAAAAGGGCAGGTGCAAAATCTGGGCAAACAAAAATCACAGTTTCCTAATAATTTTCATGTTTTTACCTAAAGACTCATTTGCTTGACAGCTGATTCCATCACAGAAGCATCACAACCTGTAGAATTCCTCTCACGTAAAAGGTCTAGAAAATATAAATCCCTTCCTTTCGCCCATCATAGTTTTTTTCTTTCTTTCTTTCTTCTTTTTTACACACTTACCTGTTGACCCACACAAGTTTGCTAAATTATGCCACAGCAAACAAGTCAGGGAATCCCAGACAGAAGAAGATAGACTTCTCAACTCTCAGTCCTACTTAATACTTTACAAATGAGGAAAGTATATTGCATCTGCTTATCTGTATACATTGAAATTTCTTATGGCTTCCTAAAAAACAATAAAAATCTGAGCCTCCTGTGAATAACATTTGCCTCTGTTGCTTAGATTGAAGTTTGGTTGTGCACATATACCTTGAAAAGCTACTTGAAGAAAATATTTTGTATGTATAAGGTCCATGTGGATTATGTTGCTTATTGTGGTCCAAACCCAATTGCATCAGAGACAACATGAAAAGTCCACAGAGTGGGAAAAGAGAAAAAAAAAACCCAAACAAAAGAAATAAAGAAAAGCTACAGAACTCAAATAGCCTTCCCTCTTTTTAAAAACCTATTGGGAGACTCTGTCTAATAAACCTTTTGTTTATGCCGTGCAGATGCCTCATTGTAAAACTGGTTGAGTCCTCCTCATTTCTCCAATATTCAACTGGTCAATACTCAATATCGAGGATTCAATATTACCAAGGAAAGCAAGAGGAAAAGGTTGAAATTTCCTTTCACTGACTAAAAAGTCAATAAACAATCACCAAGCTAAGCTGTTTCACGTTTTCACAATGGCATCTTTTGTTTTTATGAGGATTCTTATGGAAATCAGTGCAGCTTCTAGGCAAGTGTCAGCCATGGTACCAAAAATGCTTGCAGAAGTCTGTTATCGTAGAAGGTTGGGACACAATTGCTATACAATTCACAGAAGTTTGGCTGTGTTTGCTGGAAGACTGAAAAGCAATAAATTGCTCTGAGAAGCACTAGGAGAATTTTACTAGCCTTCTGCCTTCTTTCCTTGTCCCTAATCACCAAAAGCTATGTCTCTTTCCACACTGCTATAGCCTCTTTACGCCAGTGCAATGCCCCTGGAATGTACAGCAGTACAAGGTGTAAGTAGAAGACACCCATACAGACAAGTATATAATGAGTGAGAAAAAGCAGCACGTAGTAAAAGTCAGATGTGATGTTTGAAGATTAGCCTTACTACTCCATAATACAACAGGATATTCCTAATCTGTTTTGTCTACAAAGTGCATCCAACAAAGGCTCATTTTTCCTTAACTGAAGAGGGTGAACTTCAGCTTAACCAGAAACCTTCACAAATGCCAGTTCTTGCCTATCAGTTGAACCTCGACGTGTATCTACACACAATGGTCTAGGATTAGAGAACTGTCCCTTCTACTCACACATCTGTGAAACACGGGTATGACACAAAACGTTTTTCCCTCAAAAGAAAAAAAAAGCCTCTAAAGGTCTTCCGTTTGCTCAGCACAACCACCAACTTAAAAAAAAAATCTTTTTATAACCGAAATGTGAAATTGAAATGGAAAATATCTTAACTCCATTTAAATCCATTTCTGAGTCATCGATCATTAATTAACCCTAATACATCCCAACGAACACGAGGAAAAAAAAAAAACCAAAAAAAATTGGATTCTTGTCTTGTTATAGGTAAAGTTAATTGCGTACTGAATTTCGCGTGTGTGTTTTGCACTTCTCTCTCCATATGTCTTTTTTTTTGTTTTTGTATTTTTTTTTAACACCTTCACACTCAGGTGCGGCAAGATTGCTGCTGCCAGCCCTGCACCGAAGGAGCGGTTCTCGGTCCACCCCCCCGCGTGGCAGAACCGCGCAGGGACCGAGGGGAGCCGGCCGGGAGCCTCCYCCCCGCATCGGGACGGGGTCCGGTTCCCTCCAGCGGCGGCGAGGGCTCGGTACCCTCCTCCGGCCGGGCCGGGCACCGCGCCGAGCATCCTCCGCCAGGGCGATGCCCCGCGGGGCGGGGGCGACGCGGGTCTGCGGCACTGCAGCAGCAGGAGCAGCTGCTGCAGCGGAGCCGGAGACGACCTCCCTCCTTCTCCTCCTCCTCCTCCTCCTTCTCGTCCTCCTCCTCCCCCCTCCCCGCCGTGCCGGGGGCCCTCCATTGTGCGGGGAGGCGGCCGCACACCCGCGGGATGCGCATCCCCTCCGAGAGCCGCAGCGTAGAGAGAGAGGCGCTCCCCCGCCCACGGCTGGCGGGCGTTCTGTCACATCCCCCTCCCGTGCTGCGCTTTCCACTCCTAAAGATACTTAGGCACCTACATACATACATATATACACCCATGAACAAATATATGTACACATTTCCCCCCTTCCGCTGAATTCCGCTCTCCGCCCCGCGGGGAATCGGCGGGGGTAGAGGAGGGCGCTTCCCCCGCAGCGCTGCTCCTCAGCGGCGGCATCCCCACCAGAAGGGAAAAGGTTACTGCAAGCGCGGCGATAACAAAGCCGGCTCTCCTCGCCCCGGCTGCGAGGACCGACCCGCCAGAAGTTGCGGTGCGGGTCCCCCGCCCCGCTCCGCCCCCCTCCGCGGCGGCGGGACAGCCGGAGAGGCACCCCGAGATCGCCCGGGGGCCGCGGGCGCGGCGAGGGATGCCGGCTGCGCAGCGGTCAAACTTCTTTGTTAATCACACCCGAGCCCGCGGGCGGCGAGAGAGCGGGGGGTGCATCCCGCAGAGCCCCCGGCAACTTTTCCCGACAACGCGCACGCCGCCGGCACCCGCACAGAAACTTGTTGGACCGCTAACCCTGCGCACTCGCGACTTTCGCATCCCCGCTCCCGCGGTGACCTCTCCCGGCGCCTCCGGGAAACTGTTGCCTCCCTCGCTCGGTGCCGGTGCCCGGGAGCGGGGAGCGGCCATCCCGTCCCTCTGCGGCTGCCGGCCAGACCCCGGCACCGGCCGCTACCTGGGGAGTTGGGGGACTCACCCTGCGGGATCAGGCGGCTCTCAGAAAACTAGCGGTTCCATCATCCAGGCAGTCCTTCCCAACTTTCCTTGCATAGGGCGAGGACGGAGCTCCGTGTATTTATATGGAGAGGGAGAGAGAGGGTGAGAGAGAGAGAGAGAGGAAGCGCGCTGAAGTCGGCAAGCTGTTCAGCAGACTTTTGAATAAAAGCGCGATGAAACCGGATTCTTCCCAGTATCAGGACCCTGGAAAATCAAATCCTTCTCCGGAAAGGGATTCTTTCGGCCCCGTTCCCCGTGTTACTCTTAGGGCGCGGAGCGGGAGGCATTGCATACAAATAGAGCCCGGCAGCGGCCGCGATTGGCGGCGGCGGCGCCCCCCGGGTCCTACAGCCCCGGCGCCGGGCAGCGACAAAGCCGAGCGGCGGCGGCGGCGGCGGCTCCGGGGCGGGCGCGGGCTGGGGGACGGCGGCGGGGGCGAGTCCCGCTTAATTGATTCGTTACCTCGCCCATTGTGATACATGTCGCAACGTTCGAGCGGGAGAAAGGCGCATTCTAAACGGGTGTCATGCCATCTCCCCTTCCCGGGCTGCTCTTGCAGGGCTATTGTGCGGTGTGGTATGAGAAATGTGTCTGATTTTTTAAAAAACAGGGCTTTATTTGTCTACAGCCTTGTTTCCTTTTTTTTTTTTTTTTTTTCCCCTTCTCCTGCGCCGTCAAAATTATCCGTCACGTTCCCTGATAATTATATAGTTACTTCAGTAATCAATTATTCATTGAATATCACTTACCTATGATTTTTCTTTCTCAAGTTATGGCTTTCCAAGGGCACATCTGCTCCTCTGTGCAAAGAGGGTAAACAAACATTCTTTAAAATTAAGCAACTAATTCCTAATTAAAAGAGAATAAAAGTAAAAAACAGTTATCAGGGTAAGTTTTCTCCATTACAGAATACAAAGACAGACAATTAATAATATTTAAATTATGGTCCATTTTGGGGTACAAGGAATCATTGGATTATAGAAAAAAAAATTTAGAAAAATCCAGGCAGTGAAAAGAACAAAAAACAGATGCAGCATTTATGTATGGACTGCTACATGGAGGGTGAATGTGAGATAATGACCACATAGGTCAGCATAATGTGAAATGAAAGCAATGCAAACACTTATGTATATGCAGGAGTACCACACGTAGATAAACTTCTATTACTGCCTGTAGATAATGTACTTTATATAATAAGCATGCATTTAGATAATGACGATTAATAGGCTTAAAACTCTGTATGTAATGAAGTCTTTTAAATAGTGTATGAAGATTATCTGGGAATAAAGCCTGCAATATATTGCAAAAGCACAATGCAGCTGAAGGTCTAAACATGCCACTTGTCCTACAGAGAAGACTGGGAATCAATGACCAGGGGACAAAAGGTCCGGTGTGTGGGGTGTTGTTTATATGGCAAGGTCTTTACAGCCTTGTTAATATAGATATCACAAATATTATTGACAAGTCATACATAGAGCAAAAGGTTCTCTGCCACTACCCCATTATTTCACCAGGTGTACAGACAGAAAGAGACAAGACAAATAGAACATGGAGGAAAATTGAGTGTTTAAACTACTCTTGGACTCTCAGGATCACTCTGAGTGAAGTGCACTGTACACCTTGGAACAGACCAACAAAAAGGGCAGGAGGAAATCAGCATTTTGTGCATCAGTAGGCTCTGACAAGAGAAATGCTGATGAGTATGAGATCAAAATCAGGTCTTCAGCACTGCAATTCAGATCTACCTCACACCTTGCATCTTTAAGAACTTGCATCTTATTGCAAGAAGCCTCTAACTCTCTGTTCTTTGAATTCTGTTGCTGCTTTGGTTTGGGTATTTCATCTTTTAGATAAATGCTACAAACAAGTAGCATTTCTGTTGTCAGAGGAGGTATACTAGAACAATTAATAAACAACTTCTATGAATACACATCTTCAGTTATCACTGTAGCTATACATAAATACTTTTTTCTTGTTAAATAGAAGGAATTTAAGTTTCAGTTAGGTTACTTTGAAAACAGCTGCCTATTGCATTAGTAAATGCAAGTTGTAAAGGAAGATATTGTAGTTGTTTGCAGTTTTGACCAAATACTGTTCCACTCTTTTGGTTTTGTTTTTCTATAGGTCTACTTGGGACAAATCGCATTTACCTGAGAGTTTAGGATACGCCTCTCATAGTTTATTAATTCTGTTACACTTGCCATCATCACCTTAAGGAGATTTCTGATTAACATCAGTTTAAAAGATAACAGGCTCAGGGCTATTGTATTTAACAAAGTAATGTGAAATCATTGGCAAATCTAACAAAAAGAGTGGATTAGTATAAGTGCAGATGAAGGAGGCAATAACCAACACTATCACAATTAAGAAATTGCCCTGTGAAGGAGAGAAATTACTATGCCCATTGTAGAGCCTACAGAGATTAATGGAATATGGCTGTGAAACTGTTTTAATAGATAAATTGGGTGGGTGGTTAAACATCTGAGCGACGATGATTACTTTGTAGTGAAACAAAACAAAGAGGAATAAATCACAAAGCTGCTCTATTACCACAATTAAAATGCAATTGCTTGATCAATTATCACTCCAGCTAATAGCTTGATGGAAGACAAGCAAATAAATAAAACATTTTGCTACCCAAAGTTCTTTGAAATATAGTAGTAATATCTGTACACTTACATGTTCCTTGTTTGCATGCGTTTATGCCTAATACATGTATAGTGCATTATGTGACATAAATAAGGCTGTATATATTGTGTTTAGATATCCCTTTGTAGTTTAAGGGTAAACATCAATGATACATAATCATGATAATGCATGCAGTGGGTAAATATCCAACACATGTGTAGATAACTGCAAGATTTCAGTATTTTCTAGATCTTTAAGAATCTTCTTGGTTTACATGTGTACCAGCCAAAGGTGATTTGGAAGAGTTTCCCTTTGGAATAGTGTCCAAGGTCAGCATATGTGATGACACATGTCGGTTTCCAGCTTGCCCTTGGGAAATGACTGGAGTTTATGTGGACGTGGGGAGGTGGTAAAGCAAACTGTGGCTGTCGTATATCAGCATTACATTTTTATATCTGGTAATCAGCAAAGCATGCATTCCTGTACAGGGAGGTAAGTGGTAACACGCATGTTTGTGTGAAATAAAGCCTAGGGTGTAAAGGTGAATAACTTGTACAGAGTGAGCACCCGGTGATAACCCGATCCAAAGTCACTGGCAATGAGCAGACCTGTTCCCTTGACCCAAACTCCTGGTCAAATATAACACCTGATTTCTCTGTAGAAGTATTCATATAGTTTGAACACGTAGGGAACAAACACTTTGTCATGATTACTCAGCATGAAAAAAAAAAAAAATGTATATCTATTGACTAAGTACAACACAGATTCTGTCAGAAGTTGAGTAATATATAAGAAGATGCTTCAGTGAGTTTCTCAGGTATAAAAATGCAAGTAAATGGCAAGCAGTTCCTAGATCCAGTTGTAGACAGTTATGTCTGGGATTTCTTTTTAACATTTTAAAGCTTTGTCTTATGCAAAAAGATAGCACATGTTTGGCAAACTTCTTTTGCCTTTCCCGGGGCAAGAGTAATCAGAAAGCATAAAAGACATATGGACATATTTAAAGTGAGCAGTGTATATGCTGTAAATAGGTAGGTATTGCTAGAGTGTACTAATGAAAGAGCAGAATTTGTGCTCTCCCTAAAGCCATAAGAGACCTCACCAGATCCCTTGTGCTCTGTTTTTGTCCCAAATATAGGTGGCATCCACATTAAATCCTTTCACTTCTGTTCTTGCAGTCAATTTTTATTCTTGTTTGTCTATATTCAGCAGTTTATTCGGAGAAAAGTCTGAGAGCCTACTGCCATCTCATCGCTTCTGGATGAAGCAATTTGAAGAATGGGAACTTCTTCCTTTCAACTTTCCTATTCATAAAGGCAAGAGATGCCTCCTGACTATCAGAAAAAATCTACTGATGAAGGCAGAAATGCAGTGTAGGGAAATTTTGCAAGGAAAACACTAGAATGGTCTCTGAAGAACAGTATTTGAGTGGGAAATTGGACTTCGAAGATCTCCTAGAATTATGGTCTGGACCTTTCTCAAGTAGCCTGTATTACCCAACACCCTGAAAATGTAGGACGGAAGGAAAGGGAATGGAGAAAAGAAAATTCAGAATGACTTAAAAGAGATTTCAAAAAGGAATTGGGTTGGAAGGGGTGATAAAGATCATCTCTTTCCAATCCCAGCCATGGGCAGCGACACCTTCCACTATCCCAGGTTGCTCAAAGCCCTGTCCAACCTGGCCTTGAACACTTTCAGGGATGAGGCAGCTCCAGCTTCTCTGGGAAACCTGTGCCAGGCCCTCACCACCCTCATAGTAAAGAATTTCTCCCTAACAAATCTAAGCAAGTCTAAGCCTACTCTCAGCTTAAAGCCACTCCCCTTTGTCGTATCACTACATGCACAAACCTACATATATATGAAAATTACACTGTATTGAACAGAAACATTGGTCTATAGCTAAGAGTAGACAATAATATAAAAAAAATCAAGCTTCCTTACAATAGAGGTACAGGAAAGATCCATAGGACTAAGGACTGATTTCATGAACTCAAGCTTGCAGTTGTCTTTGTTGCAGTGCAGGAAGGATATAATTGAAGAGGAACGTCATTCAGCACCTCATCCCCTTATAGGGTCACATACCTAGCCCCCCATACAATCCTTTTATTCCAAAGCCCAAGACACTTCCAGTCTGATTGACAGCAGTTAGTAGCAGATTGGAATGGCTGCAGATCACAACTCCATGGGTCTCTTGCATTTTGGAAGAGTGAGGGATTTCTCTTCCCTTTTTTTTTTTTTTTTTTTTCAATATGGAGGAGGAATTAACTGTTTGGATGTTTTCTGCTGTAGTTCTGTATTATTATCTATTGAGATGTATTGTGAAATTGGAGACCTGACCATTGGAAGGTCATTCTATATGTCACATGCTTAGTGTTTTTTCAGAACTTAAAAACAAAAAAACAAATAAACATATAAAAAAACAAAGACAAAGCCATGAGCTGTAGTGGTGCATAAAAACTGAAGGTTAAAGTGAGCTTGAAGTAAATGTGAAAAATAGGAAAGCTACGTATATACACTTAGTGAGGGCTGCAGGGAAAACATAATGTCAGGAAAAAGCTAAATGAGTTAGTGCATTCCAAAAACTACAGCAGAGGAAAAAATTTCAAAAGTGTTTATCAGAGGAAAGTAAAGTGTCAGGGAGTAACTGTTGCTGTTACTAAAGGAAGAGAAAAATAAATATTGAAGAAAATTGATTCAGACACTGGTGTCTTTAATTTTCTATATGCTTTTTCCTTCTGATAAAGAAATCCAAAGAGTCATTCTGAAAAGAGTTTTGATGGAGCTTCAACCAAAAATTTAAAAAGCCCGCCTAAAAAATTAGATCTATGGAAGATATCAGTTCTAGATTAGATCACATTTGATTTTAAGAGAGTAAATATAGAAAGATATAACATCTTTAACTGGACCCACTGATGCAGCTGGCAGCTTGTCTCATTCACATCCATAGACCTTGACAGCTTCAGCAACGTGAAAACTTGCATTTTGTTTGAAACATGAACTTGGAAAAGTGCTTGCTTGGTCGTCAAGTCTTCCTTCCAACACTGGAGGAAACCTTGACAATTTTTCTCTGATTTAAAGTATACCAAAGCAAGCGGAAATAGAAAACTCAAACAGTGCAATCCTTTTCTATGCCATGTTGATAACGCTGGTTTCAATATAAACCAAAACAACAGTATAGAAAGTATATACAACATCCACTATAACAGCACAAGGCTTCAGGTGTACATAAGATTTTGAGCTACTGCAGACATCTGAACTGAGGGTTAGTGCCCCCTGAGGGCAGGGAGTGTGTATGGAGCAGCGGATACCCGGATTCTAATCACTCTGTGCTCTACAGGAGTCTGTGGATCTCCTGCTGTCACTGCTGACACGGTCCTTCAGCAAAACCTGGGCTCTTGCTGGAGCAGCAAGAGATGTGAAAAGGGTGGCGACTCTAAATTTTTTCTCTCTGTTGTTTTCACACTTGCTTTTCTCCAACAGAGGGTAAGCAGTGCTGTTTTCACTTGTGCACCCTGTGAATCAATGATTTGTAAAGGATGACTCACCCCGGCCACACTTGATTCTATTTGAAAGGCTTCTAAGTGTGTATGGCAGGAGAGATTTTGTCAGGAACTCAATAAAACACTTAAAAAGTTAGTGAAGTTCTTTGTTTTTTTTTGTTTGCCTGTGGATGTATCAAGGGGCTGGAATACAAAGTAATTATGCCAGCAAGTTTACTGCTGGGTATAAAATAAAGTCCTATCTTGTTTCAGATCTGCATTGCTTGGAAGTGGAGAAAGAATGGGAAGATTTTCATTAAAACTATGATAAATTTAAAAGGCAGTTCTTTCTCCACCAATATATGTTTTTACCTGTTGGTCAATAATGTTTTGTTAAGGCAATATTTTGGGGAGGGAATTGAGTATCTAACTAACAAAAAGGTAGATGTTTTTTAGGGAAACATTCATCTCCTATCGAACACACAAACTCTAGAAAAGCCAAAAAAGTTAACTGAATCCTTAAATTCAGATGCTTTTGTATCTCCCTAGAACAGCTGTAATGCTTCTGCATCACTTTTGTTTTGGTTTCTCAGCCATGCTTCATTATGGTTTGTACATTCCTTATGTACAGAAAAGTATTTTTTGAATAGAAAATAAGCTTTTATTAGCTCCAGGGTCTGCACACATCAGAGAGGAGGAATATTTTAGTAAACTTTTTTTTTTTTTTAAGAGCTTTGACCTGTGGAAGGGAATCATCTTAGTCAAGGCAGGCGTGGATGGGAGGTTGTCATAGCTACCTTTAAGTGACATTATCTTTCTTTCAAAACCTGGAATTTATTTTTAGCTGGACCACATGACATGTTGGAAGAATAAAGCCAGAGCTAGAAGACAGTAAAGGGTCTTCCTGTTCTTAACCAACCTCCTGAGATGAATCACTGATGGGAAAATGCTGATTAAGTCACTGATGATGAGTGCAGGTGTTTTCTTTTTGTTTGGGAAACTTTAAGAGAGACCCATGGGAGGGAAGGGATAGAGTTGGAGAGTGTTTGTGGGAGGAGTGTTGTAGTTGAGAGCATGTGTAGGTAAGAATGTGGTTAACATAGTTTATGAGCCTTTTACATTTGTGCTGTTGTGGTATACAAGAGTTTGTTGAATCTGTAAACTCTGAGGAGGGAATTTTTTTTTTCTCCTTTGTGGAAGAAGGGAAGAACTTGTTCTGGTTGAGGTGAAGTTAACTTAGCTAAACTAGTTCAATCTACTTTATGTTAAGAATTTGATTGCACTGGCAAATGGATTTCATTTTCTAAGGTATTTCTGAGGCATGAAAAAACTATGTAAGCAGTGGGAGGCAAAGATAAAAACTGGAAACAAAAAGCACAAGGAAAGAAATCAAGATGGTCAGCTGGAATATGACTATGTTTGAAAGAATGAAAATGAGTAATACAGTATCTGGAAGGGTTCCCAGGAACTAGGTTTGTTAGGTGAGGAAATAGGAACTAAAAAAACTTAAACACCTGAAAAAGATTTTGTAATTTGACATATTTGTGATTATTCTGCAAAAATCATTTAACAAGTGTTTGATAGGGAGCAATTCTATATTTGTAAGAGATTTTTATAAACTGACTACTTGAAAGTTATACCTTGTGTGACTCTAAGAATTCTTCCCTTTACTTTTGATTTTTTTTCTAAAATACTGTCTGGTACAATAATTTATATTTTTAGATTTTTTTTTCTTTTTATTTATTTTGTAATTGATGGTTTGAAAGGGGTCTTCCAACTTATTTTGTAGTGCTCCCTCAATTTTCATCCCTTCCTTGTACCTTGGAGAAAGTAACATTTTCTAGGAAATTTTAAATCCACTTTACAATAGAACAGTGAGGAACTACTAAAGCCAAGAATTAACTCTTTTCTTTTTTAAAAAACTGTGATTTGGAACTTTTCTGAAGATGCTTTGAGGTTCTGTGCCACAGTGGAACAAAAGCTTTTTCTCAAAAGGACTCACTGAAGCACTTTTAAAGCAAATTGGCATGGTTTGGTCATCAGCCAAACCATTCCTAAGCCATAACCTAAAATTTTATCCCCAAAAATCTTTCATTGCACCACTGAAAGACATTTTTGCTTTTCTTTTTTATTTTTTTCTATTGTGGTTTTGGTTTTTTTCTTCTCACTGGAATACATTTGCTGCGCTGTGGTTACAAATTCACGTTTCTTCAAAACCTGCAATTGTATTTTGGGCTATGTTTTCTACAAATCAGCTTTTCATTAAGGCAGTCTCAAGAATACAGATTTTTTTTTTTTTTTTTTTTTTTTTGGTTAAGGTTATCAGAAACTCACCAGAAATCAGTAAACAGTCTCTATATCTATGTCAGCTGATTGGATTAGATGAAGTTATGTTCCCTTTTCCACATCTGTTTCTCTACTTTTTGACATTGATACTCTCAAATGTATACAAGCGTTTGGGGCTTTGCTTGGTGCACAAGGGTTGCTGGAATATTAGATGTTGTTATTGGGTGCTGTATCAGAAAATAATTAGTTAGATAATAATTAATGCTTTTGGAAAGACAATCCAGACTTCATTTGACCTACATGGAGAAGCCCGTGTTTAAATGGGGGCTGTGTGTTCTCTAAGTTTTGTCTAATTTTAGGGATAAGTTTAAAAGAAGAGAGATTTCTTATGTTTTCACTAAATTTTAGTGGGGAGAGGGGGGATAGTAACATGGAGTCAAGATATTTATCCCAGTGATATACCAAGCAGCAACAAACCCCAAAATTCTGCATACAAATATGATTTAAGATGACTTTAAAAAATATGTGTGTATGTCTACAGTTTTTTATTACAGTTTTTTCTCCTACTGCTGTTTTCTTCTCTTTGTCCAATTAAATACTGCTTGTTAATCCTCCCTGTTTTCCCGTTATGTGAAGAGATTAGGTCACTGAGTACAGAAGATATATTTTACCAACTTGCCAAAATTTGAAGCTATTTTTACCAGTTGCTTTTTGGTAGAAGAATGATGTTTGGTTTTGCTAGTTTTTCTTCATAATTAGGGTTGCTTGGCTGGTTTTGAGGCTGGGCAGAACATGAATAACAAGTGATATTTTAAAGAAATGTGCCTATTTCCATGTGATATCACTGTATAGTCACTGATTCTGATATCTTCTTCCTTCCTTTCATGGTAGCCTCTAGAAAATGAATATAAATTTCTCTATGCTCTCTTTTGCTCAGTTTGAACCTCATGATTTTGCTGCTAGTGGGAAGACAAATAGCATGAGAATGAGACACAACTCAATATGAGTGAAAAATCAATTGTCAGTTTTCTGTTGTCTTTTATTGCCATTTTTAGTCTTTTTTTTTTTAATTTAAAAAAATCATGTAGAGTAGCACAGAGGTCCAAAGACAAAGAGATATATTGCCTAGAAGGCTTCTGGAAAACTGCATCATGTAAACTCGAGTGAAACTGAGAACCAAGCAGACTTGGTAAATGTGGAAGTATCTCCTGTTCTCAGTTTCTGTAAAATGCCTGTTACCCCTGCAGACCTTTCAGTAGTGGGGATGTGCCCATCTGCTCATGAGTCAGACAAATACATAGCTCTTCCTTCAGTGAAGGTTTACAGGAGAACTAAGCCCTGACACTACTAAAAAAACCTGTGCTTTTCCCACTGGCAAGTTGTACCGATGATGAGAGACTTGACAGCTTGGGAAGGTGACGGGAGCTCTTGGGAAGTCAAGGACTGAAAGTCCAGCTTGCATATGAGGTGATTTTCAAGGTGGTTTTGAAAGTGACTAAAAATAGCCCTTGATTTTTAGGAAAGGAATGGAGACATCCCAAGCAGTAAGTGATAGGTGGAGGGTAAAGGGAAAAAAATAGATGGAAAAAAGTTGGAGTCCAACATCAGCCTGCAGAGAGAGATCTGTGGTGGGCAAGGGAGCCTGTTGGACTGACTGCTCACAGAGGTCACACTGCAGCAGAGAGAGAGCACAGGCTGAGGAGATGAATAATGACTAGTGAGAGGCAAACATCATCTCTCTGGGCTTCAGCAGGAAAACTGAACAGTGAGGAGCACTGACAAGCTGAATCCCTCGGTAAGAAATGATGATGTCCAGACCAAGGAAGGAAATGGAGCATGACGTGAAGCCCATGGTAATACTCAAGATACAAATAAGTTTCCTTTTTAAAACCACGCATACAACAAATGATGAAAACACTARTCCTAATGATGGCTTCTGCAGTGAGTATTTTGTATATGAGGGGGGAAGTAACAATTTTCTGTGTCTTGAGACAGATCTTCAAGTTAGTAAATGGGGAACAAGCACAGCACTGCAGTGCCTTGTGAGTAGGTTGTATTCAATAACTGTGTTATGTGTAGGAGGACCATGACTGAAGACTTCAATTAGTAGATTTTCCTCAGAGAAAAATGTTAATAGAAATATTTTGATCAATAAGTTTTAAATTTTTTAATTAATGTAAATATAGTTCCTACACAGTTGCTGAATTTAAAGCTTCTGCCTGTATAAATAGGGGAAAATAAGATTTTTACTATCTACGCAGTGAGTAGTCTGGGAAAAGTTGCTACTATCTCATTTCTCTCCTTCAGCTGCATAAATCCAGTGAAGTTAGTTCAACTAAAATAAGGCATGTATGTATAACTAATAATGCCCTTGATATTACAGCACTTATGCCTGAAGTTAAACCTGAATGCAAGAGTTATGGCAGCTAAACTAAAATACTTTAAATGAAAAAGAAAGAAATTAGACATGTAATGATTGGCACATCCACTATTACAAAAGAGGAGTAGTAGGAATACTGCAAACTCTTACATTTTAATGAGCAAAACTTTTTTTCAAAACTTTTATAATTTGAGTTTTACTGGTGCTTTCAACACTGAGGTAAATGTGTTTTAATGAAAGCCATATCTGCCTATTTTAAAAGCTTCAGATAGACAGATTAAATAGAGTCAATGTTGCTGGAGGTGATGAAATGATTGATGAATAAAGCATCTGGGAAATCCTTGAAGTAACTGTTAAACAAAGGTCTACAATAGAACTTGAAATCTCCATTTGAATAGAAACTTTGGCAGAAGAGGGAAAACCTGTGTGGAAAGTTGGGTTTTCATGGTTTTACAATGAATTTTAAAAGAATAGCTGTCCTATTTCAATGTATAACTGGAGATTGCTGTTATCAATGCTGATACTCCCATCACTCGGTGAAACAGCACTAAAACCTATTTTGCTGTTTTTATGTCCGTTCTCAGGTTCTTGGAACATTTGTGCTAATTAAAACCTAAAACTTTATTTTATTCTGTAAAATGAAATTTTAGTGGATCTAGGAGAAATAAAAAAAAAAAAGGCTTCAGTTTTGAGTGGGGTTAATATCTTGCCCTACGTGTCAGCGATAGCATCTGGAAGGAGAAAGCAGCATCTTGACCCTGCTTGAGCAGGGAGGTTGGCCCAGATGACCCATTCTGTGATTCCTTGCTTTGTTTTCCATGCTGAAATTGCTGCAACAGAGCTGCTGGCAAGCCAGCTGAATCACGGCTGGGGTATAACATCCTCTATAACCCACCATTTCATGGCAGCTCCTTGGAGGCCTCCACAGCTATTTTTGATGTGGATTATACATATTATTATGTACAATAGCTGGACGTGGATAAAAGTATCCCTTGGAGAGCCAGACATTTTGAAAAGCTAGATTTACAAACAAGATACAGAAGCATATTTGGTACAAGGGCTTCCCAACTAATCTTGCCTAGAACAGATTAATCTTTGTCACTCTCAGGCTTCAGTTGTTGAGTTTACAGACACCAGAAATAAACTTGCGAAGACTGAAACTTATTAAAGCTTTAATTTGTACATGGATGTACTTTCAGTATATAAAGAGAAGCCTTTTTTGGTTGCCTTTTTTTTTTTTTGTAAAATTTTACATCAGTTGATTCTATTTAAACTGAATTTTGATCTTAAACCTAGCACGACTTGCTCACTTCAGGCATTTTAACATTCTTCAATAACAGCTATAAAAACAACTCCCAGATGCATTGGTTAAGTTTATCTGAGATCTGCAGACTTCGAGACTCAAGCCTGTAGTGTTAAATGTTTTGCTTAAATCCACTAAAATTCTTAATCACCCAGTGTATTTGTGGACACTAAGTAGTTCCAATTAATATATATTAATGGACTATTGCGTTCCTCAATAACTTGGGTGGCTCAGGAGTCCATGGCACATACCAACCTCTAATCACCTAAGAATTTCTGGAACATGAAAGAATACTGAAACAAAGCAACATAATGAGCTGGGCTTTGTTTTATTCAATTCATTGTTATGAACAAACTTCTTTTGGATTTTCATGTAGATTGCCTCAGTCTGCATTTGCATTACAAATTTTTATTGGTGTTAAATAGATATATAATACTCACATGGCTGTAACAATGAGCTTACAGGCTCACTTATTTTATTTTATAATTCAGTATTGTAGTGGAACAAAAAGCAAATATTTCGCTATAATGGTTATGCTAATTGACTTTTAATGTTGTTTTATTTTCCAGTTACTCACCAGCAGTCTCCCAAGTTTAATAAAGCTCAAATATTTAATTTTATTGCCTTGGAGTATTGATTATCTGTTTAACACTAAGAACAATGTGATCTGCTGTCTTTGCCTTGCTGATTGTCTGAATTATCTTGAAGAAATAAGAGATGTGCATGAGGAGAATCTCATGCAGTAAAAAAAGTCACTTGTGTGTATTACTCATGGCTATTGTACAAAACCTACAAGCCTTTAATCTCAGACTCACAAGGGAAAGAAATTTTATTGTTTCACAACTGAACTCAATATTCCCTCAGGCATTACACCCCCATTTACGTTTCTTTCTTGATTTTTATTGCCAACATAAGCTTATTTAAAGGAATGAATAGCATACTGTCTAGTTTGAGACAACTATTTAAATTATACTTTAAAAACCCTACTAGATTTATTAGAGAGGGTATTTTTTTCAATCTTAGAGGTTAAATTGTTGAGGAAAACAACATCTGTTTCAAAGAAATAACAGAAAGAAAAATAAGAACAATGGAAGGCTGCATCCATTCCACTAGTATGAAATATTTTTCACTTATGTGCCTGTGAAAACTTGGAGAGAGGAGAGAGTTAAACAAGCTATTCAGAAGAAATAATGGGTAACTCTTTAGATATCATAATCAAAAGGAAACCATGTTTTGCAACACTTTGGAGTGCAGCATTTCATGAAAATTATCAAAATTTCTGTGGGTATATTTCACTATGTGTTAATCACCCGCTTGGAAAGAGCTAGTCACTTCTGTCAAATGTATGGGATTTCTGTCTTATTGTGCAATTAATTCTTTTGAAAACTGCTGTGGTATTGACTGTGCTGCATCAGTTTTCTGTTTGCTAAGTAGAACAAATTCCAGGTGTTGTGGCAGCAGATGTTTTACTATCAGTGAGTTCATAGAAACTGCCATTCTAGTGAATCACCAAGTGTGATCTTGTGCTCAGTCAGCTGGAACAAATCACAAGTGTTTCATGCTGCCTTTATTTTAAGTGTATCACATGCTGTGTCTCCAAGTTTTTTTGTGAAGTGTGTGAGGCTTAACAGGGACCCCTCATTTTTCTGCATATCTGTAACTTCAGTGCTTAACACTGTTACTAGGAATGTCCATTGAGCTCACTGGAGAGAGGAAAACAAATAACAAATCACCTGGGATATTACTTTTGAGGAAGTAAACGAAGGTGGATGTATGCAGAATGTGTTGGTTGTTACTAGGCTCTCTATATTGTTAACAAAATCTGTGTTTTGTTCCCATATATCCTGGAATACTAATATATGCTGTTCAGCCAGAACGATGTTGAAGAATGACTGCAATGCAGTCTAGCAGTTGTAGAGCTTCTAGAGTTAAGAAATGTGAAGTGTTATCAACTCCATTTTAAAAATCCCCTCCCCTCTCAGTTAAATATTACTTTTAAGATGATACTGTCAGGAAAATGGAACACAAAATCATGGAATTGTTTGGGTTGGAAGGGACCTTTAAAGGTTATTTTGTCTTACTGCCCCTGCAATGAGCAGAGTCTTCTCCAATTAGATCAGGTTGCTAAGAAACCCATCCAACCTGACCTTGAATGTGCTCAGAGATGGGGCATCTGCAGCCTGTTCCTGGGTTTTACCAGCTATGATGTGTAAATCTGTATATGAAAATAACGTGGTCCAGATTTAGACTACTCTTATCCTGGCTGGTTTTTTCCTATAAAGAAAAAGAAAATTATCAACAAAAGGCATTAGTAAAGACTGCGATGTCTTTAAGTCCAAAATGGGCTGCATGCTTTAATTTTGTGAAAATCTTTTGACCAATTCTAATAAAAGCTAATAGTTCCGGAAAAATATAGGTTTAAAATTGAGTGTTGGGACCTTTCTTGTCAATAATTTGGCATTTGGTTTGTCTCTTAGATTTGTGGAGAAATTACAGAAAGTTCTAGAACTCCATTTCCTAGTGTTTAAATTGAGAGATAGTGGACCAATTTTCTTCCTCAGCAAAGCTTATTTTTTGATTCCATCTCTGTCAGGAGAGCCTTTGAGTCATGCTACATCCATAAACTCTCTTCAGAAATCATTCTTAACAAATCCTTTGTGAGCCAGAGTTTTGAATGTGCACGACATATTGGGTAATTATTATAAAGACCATATATTTATTTTGGAAATATATCAGAGGGAGTTTTTATGTAACCTTTTGACCTACACACTAAGAAACATTGAAGATATTTGTCTCTTCTACTTAGAAATAAAACTTAAATCTAAAAGTGATCAATAAATCACTGCACTATCTTGGAGGCTATATAAATTTTTGTTTTTGAAGGTGACATTTAAGAATGGACCACATGCCAATTTATAAGGATTTTTGGGTTTGCTTGTTTGGGTTTGGTTTTTTTTTGCTGGAGAAAAATGTTTTATCAGGTCTTGTGAAAGTTTTTTTACATTGCATAGAAGTTGAACTGAGAACCACTTGTTAACATCAGTTCTTGATATCCAGACATCTCTCTGCAAGTTTGTAAATGCTAGCATTCTTGGTGAAACCTGTTAAAAAATATTTCAGGAAATATTGTTTTCCATGTACATTACGCGTGGGCTTAATAGGAGCCAAAATGGACTGAAGTGAATTGTTTCTTACTTTGGACAACAGACAAATCAGTAAGACAGTGATTGCAATTATTGATTTGAAGTGTTTTCACTATGTTGTAATAGTCTTAATATATAAATGTTGTAAATACATAAAAGAAAATTGAATTTCGGTCATATACAATTGCTTTGTGCAGGAAAATTAGTTTAGAAACTTGAAGAAAAAGAATAAGTTGATATACAATATATTTAATATGAAATTTTTGAGATATATTGTTTTAGATGAGTATTGATTATTATTTTCTTGTACTTTGGATATCATAATTATTATATATTTTCACAATAATTTTACGTTTTTATAAGGCAAAATAAACGTGAAAGTATTTGGCTGAAAAGAGGAAAGAATATTTCAGTGTGAGAGTACTTAGTCTGCTTTAGAAGTTAGGACCCATAAATTTTAATGGAGTATCTAATGGGCCACCAAAAATATCTTTGTTTTTTCTGCATCAGCTGCAGTAATGGCTTTAGATTTTTCTAACTAATGTGTATAAATTATTTTAACGTGGCCCATAAGATTGAAACAGGACAAGCTATAGCGCTGTGTGACAAAACTGCCCATAAAACACCTGCAAAACCTGAAGATTTCATCTTAAGAATTTGCATTTTTTACCCTGTAAGATTCCAGTAATGGCAATTATCTCCTGGTGGCTCTGGTCTCCTATTTGTTAAACAGAGGAAATTGTGCTTTTAAGGAAGCTTTCTGCCTGCCCTTCATGTTGACTTTATTGTCGATGTAAATCTGTGTTACTCCTGCAATCCCTCCGCCCATCCACCCCTGTGGCAACAGTTCTCTCACATTTCTGTGGCACTGTGAAGTGTTTGAGAGGAAGATGCAAAATACAGAGCAGAACTGCCAAGCATCATCTTCATGGCAGGAGTATGAGAGTGCAGTGCCCACCCAGACGAGTGTGTTGTAGCGGATGTTGGGTTTCTCTGTCCTTTTTAAATCTGATGCTGTGAGGAGGTGAGAGGTGAAGGTGAGGGTAGGAAGAAGAAAGGTGTGAGGTCCAGATTTCTTCTCCTTGTTGCTTTAAGGCAGAGAAATGCAAAAATTATACAAAAAGGTCATGGATAAGGTGAAAAAAACTGGTTGATGGCTTAGAAGGCAAACAACGTTTCCCTTATTTTCTGTGAGCATGGTTGGACACTGGAACAGATTTCTCTGAGCAGTTGACGGATGTCCCATTATTGAAAGTGCTCAAGACTACGCTGGATGAGGCTCTGGGCAACCTGGGCTAGTGGAATGTGTCCCTGCCCATGGTAAGGGGTTGGAATGAGATGATCTTGAAGTCCCCTTCCAACTGAAACCATTCCATGAGTCAAAATGAGCAGCACACTTATAAGTGTGCTCTGATGCAAACGTTGGGCAACTTCTTGTCCCTCACTTTTTGAGCTCAAGGCAAGCCTGGCACCACAAGCCCTGGAGACATGGGTGCTGGAGCCTGCTTGAGGGACCTTCAGGGAGTCCAGGATATGGGTGTGGTGACCCCGTGCTTTGAAAAGCTTTCATGGCCTCTCCTTGCTTTGGAATCATCAGCGGTTTAGGGCATTTGTGAAAAATCTTCTCTCTGAGCTGCCGTCTGGCTGTGGCCCATGCACTTCAAGAAGCTCAGGAATAAAAGTCACCCCCGATGTTGAGTTGGAAAGAATAAGCGATTGCAAGTGCAAAGAAGGTGAAAATATGGAAATTTATACTGGTTCAATTCATTTCATGCAACCTCTTGTCATTCTTGTGTGTGTAGTGTTAATCAGCAACTTTTAGCTAGCTTTTACCAGAAGTCTCAGAAAAACTTATAGAAGTGGTATTATCTTATTCCCCAGGGGATCTGAATGGAAAAGTGATCCAATGATTTTTTGGAGTTTGTCAAAGGCAGAGCCAGGGATATTCTTGTGTTTATGAGACCTTGACCTTTATTTACTAGATCACAGCATTGTCAGAAATAAGGTTAAATTCTGAGATACAGTTCCCATTACACTGTTAATTCAAATATTTCCATAAATTCTCTTGTTTACAGGTACACTAGGTAACGGATATTATTTAGGATCGTCTGGTATTCTCTAATATATATGTCCTACAAGTGCTGTAGTCCTTTTTTTGTCTTATCAGAGTTTTACTAGTAGTTAAAATAATTTGGGGGGGAATGCTTAATATAGTGAGCTTTATCTATCTGATTGGTGGAATCTTTTAAAAAAAATAATTTTGTAATAGTTTTGAAATGTAAATCATATCTTTAAACAGGTCAGGCTTGACTTGCTGTGTTTGAGTGGATTCACAGTTTAAATTCAGGCCTTCTTTTCTTCTTACTCTCTTGCACACACTTTTTCTCTCTGTTCTTTGTGTGATTCTAAAATCTGAAAAAACAAATGTGATTGCTTTGCAGATTAAAACTGAAAATTGGTTATCTCATGAAATAAATAGAGACCCAAGCTTGGCATTTTTATTCTTGGAAGGATAACATTTGAATTGCTATTGATCAGAAAAAAAGAAAAAAAAATAAGGGTGAACTCAAACTTATTTGCCGAGGCTTTGTAAACAATTTAGATCTATAACAGACCCTTAACAGAAAAATCTATGTTTGCTGAAAGCCATTAGGTTTTGTTAACTCTGTAATGCTCTCAACTTTTTAAATGTCTGTTGTTAAATTATAATATTGAATCTTATTTAATTAAAAGTTAAAATCATAGAAGAGTGAACTAAGGCCTTGTTGTAGTTTGACCCCAGCCAGCAATGAAATACCACACAGCCCCTTCCTTCCTTCCTCCCTCCTGTTGTTGGAATCAGGAAGAGAATCAGGGGGAAAAAAACCCAACCAAACAAAGAAGCCCAAACCAAAGAATATTTATGGATTGAGATAAGAAGTAGTCAATGAAAATCCTAATGATAATAATAGTAATTGAAAGGAGAGGGGGAGAAAGATAAAATAAATACAAGGACAAGTGGTGCACAATACCCCTGCTCACCACCCACTGACTGATGCCCAGCCTGTCCTTGAGCAGTGATTAGCCCCTCACTGCCAATTACCCCCACTTTCTGTACTGGACATGATGTTCTCTCATATAGAACATCCCTTTGGCCAGTTCAGGTCAGCTGTCCTGTCCATGCTCCCTCCCAAGTCCTTGTGCCCCTCCTCACAGGCTGAGCATGAGACACTGAACAGCCCTTGACTTAGGGCAGGCACTGCTCAGCACCAAAACATCAGTGTGTTATCAGCATGCTGAATCCAAAACTCAGCACTGCACCAGCCACTAAGAAGAAAATTGACTTTATCCCAGTAGAAAACAGAACAGGCCTTAAATTTTGAACTATGTATTTCTGAAGTTAGGGATATGCAGTTGGATAGGCTGCTCTTTTGGTTTTGTTTTGTTATTTGTTTTTTTTTTAAAACTTTGTGGAAAACTTCGTGATGTGCATGATCTTCCTGGAAGGTGAATGTTTCTCCATATTCCACAGAAAAACTAGGTTTATTTCTGTTCTTTAACCTCCTGCCCTGCAGAACAGCAGGTGATCAGAATGCTCTGAAGCAACTGCTGGCACTTTTGGAAGGTGTTAATGCCCTTTGCTGCTGAGCCATCACATGTTACTGACACTTTCAGACTGTTAGGGAGTAGTTCTTTAAATATTTTTATCCTGAAGGGTTGTTGTTGTATTGACCTCGTTGCTTGTAAAAAAAAAAAAAAAAAAAATCAAGGCTAACAAACAAAAAATGTCTCACTCTTACGAGAGATCTGAAAGATCTGGTATTTGTTTGACATCCTTGTTGACTAAAAAGACTTCCCACATTGCTTGGTTTTTTGATGGCTAAAATATTTCTATTATGGTAACTATGGCTTTCTCTTTCCATTTTAATCTGTGTGGCGTTTTTTTAGATAAAAAATTGAATGCTTTGCAATAATTTTAGAACATTAATAATAGTGCCGTTTTAGTCTATATAAAAAGCAATCTTAATATTTCATTCTTTTGGTTGCAGTGTCTATTTTTATGCTAAATTGGCTTTCTGAAGTACTTGTAGAAAGGTATAAAGAAGCTCCCAGAAGGGACCTTTTATTTCTAGAAAAGGTAGGGATTTCAGTGCACTTATCTTTTAAAAGCTGCCTCTCCATTTTTATTTTTTCTCTTTCATTTTTGCCCAATGTGTTTCATCTCACTGTTTATTTTTTTCATCCTGCCTCTACTTTGCCTTTTTCACTGTGCTGCAAATCCACTGTGTGTGTTAGGGCTCCCTTGTTCCTTCCTCTGAAGCATCTGGGGTAGATTAATGCTAAGGTCAGGCTGGTACAGTGGGTGAATTTTTGCTCTGCCTAAAACACAGGCAGAGAATTAATTGTCGTCAGTGATTCTATTCGAAATAGATAAAACTCAGCCCTTTTCAGCATGTCATTGCTCTATTAGTGTGCGGGTTTTTAGGTTATATACTCCTTTATAAAAAAAACAGATCAGCACTCAAGGTGCAAGATATAGGGTGGTCTTTGCTTGAGACTGAAATTTTTGGCTTTAAATCTTAGAATTTTCCTGAAATAAAGAAGAAACAAGGGAAGAAGGAAAGGACAAGTCAAAAAGACATACTAAATTTGTCAGTTTTGAGGTTTTGGGGGCTTAGGTGAATTATTTAAGACTTCTCATTGTCAGTAATACAGAGGGATTTGTCCTGAGTCTGCTCTATGATTATTTATGCATAAAGGTAGATTGCTGGCGTTTGGAGACATTTTGCCCTTGTCTTTCTGTTACATGTTTTTGTTTCCATGGATACAGACAGTTACCTGCAAGGTCCAGAAATATTATATAACCTAATCTGATAGACACCAAAATTATAATTTTGAACCAAAATGACCTTGATTTAATGGAGTTCTCCTCAACAGGCACAGTAAAGTTTGAGCTGTTATTCATCTGAGGGTGTGAGCTATACTATTGCAAAGATATACTGATCCAAGTGCATGGTGATGAGGATTTTATGACCCCCTCATTTCTTTAATATCCTAAGTAGGATGAGGCAATTGGCTGACTAATGAGATCTTAATGGGTGTAGTGGTCTGAGTGAGAGGAGTGTAGAACTGTCTTCATTTAGGCTAAATCTGTCCTGCTTAGAAACTCACTGTCCTGAGAATTTTTCTTGTAATACTGCAGAGCTGGTACTGGCAAGATTACCAGTATATGTAATGGCTTCTAAAGGGGCAAAGGCAGCAACAGAGAAAGTAATTTTAGCAAATGTTGCATTGCTGGTGAGGTTTTATTGAGGGGACCTGCATAATTTCAGGAACCAGACAGAATTTCCTCTTGTTAAACCCCAGGACTTTAAATCTCTATGGCCTAAGAGACAAATTTAATAAATAATTTTCCTTAGTTAAGGTAATAGCTTTCATTTTAACTTTGTACCAGAGATGCAGCAAAATGTAGGAGCATAGTGAAAGAAATTTTAGTTACATGGGCTCTTGTTTCTGTCCTCTAGTTTCATCTTTTGATTCACTCTTATTGCTTCCTATTCCTCCCCCAACTTCTGATAGAGCTTTTCACTTGAACAGTTTACTTTCAGCTGATGTGTGTTTTCTACTTTAAAAAATTGGTTTTGCTCTCTCTTTTTCCATCTCATCCATTTCCGTCTGATTCTTCCAAGTCTGTTAGCACACAAGCATAATAGCTATGACTCACAGTTTATATTTACTTTCATTTCCGTTTTGGTTTAAAATTGCTTTCACAGATGCCTCTTTTACTGCTGTGCATTTTGAAGTTTAACATCTTCAGGTCAATTAGGTTTCTGAAATTTATGTAGCATTTGGTTGCAGCAGCAGTACTACAGTAGCTGTTATGCTCTACAAGATTTTGGCTGGAAGTAGCATCTTAGACCAACCAGTGTAGTCTGGAGGAAAATCTGCAGCTTGTAGGGATATGTGTTCTTGTCTGAAAGAGAAACAGCAATCATTAAAACTAAATACCATTTGAGAACAATTATTCTAACCTAATTATCTGTGTTACCTAGACCATGGGATAATAGATAATTGGCATCTATAAGGAGATGTTAACCATGTCCTTGCCTTTTTTCCTGAATTACGAAGAAAAATTCTCTCTCCCTATATCACCTGTGGGATGATGTTGGTTAACAGAGGAAAATTGCAGTGTCCCATAAAGGCAGCGCTTCTATGGAGTTCCTAATTGTGAGTATCCTCTAGTGTTATGAATTCCAGTTTGAATGTGAATTAGTTCATCTTTCACAGGGTTTTGGGGAGGAGAAGGGAGTCAGAGCTGACTCAGGATAAATGCCCTGCCCTGGATGCCTGTGCACTTCATCCACTGTGTTTGCAAGGCCACCACGAGGCTGTTGTTCCATGCAAGCTGTCTGAGGAGCACTGTTGGTGCTTTGGATAGTGCACCCTGCATTTTGGAGGGGATGTGGACTGGGTATGGGGTGATTTTTCCCACTGAGAGGTATCTCCTGTGGGTGTCTTGATTTGTGCTTTTTTTCCCTAGGTGTGAGCAGGTCACATTTGATGCATACCATGTATTTGGAGGGTTTAATGATAAAAAGGGCTGTTTGAAAGGTAGGAGTTTCTGGGAAATGTCTTTTAAGATTGAAAAATCTTCTAGCATGGGCTGTAAGCCTTCAAACGTTGTACTTTTGTGAAAAAGAATTGTCCATAGGAGGTCTTTTCCAAGAACATTGCTCTAGTCAAGTAAAAAACCTCTTTAGGTAGCTAAGTGGTATCACAACAGGTCTTCTCAGAAGATATGGTGGTATTCAAGGGGGTGTCTCATATTTTTTATATTTTTTATCTATGTTCTTAAAATTAATTTATGATGACTGATTAGAAAAAAGACTACTGCTACTTTTATAGTAGTAGTATAAGCAAGTAATAATTCTTGGTTCATAATACGTATGTTGAATTCTATTTTCATCAGGTTGGAAAGATTGCTGTATTGTTGGAGGCAGAAATTAGTCTGGGAAAACTCTTGACTGTTTTCTGCTGGATCTTGTCATTCAGAGGGGACAAGAGTCTCAATACTCCTCAGTTTCCTCAGGGTTTTTTCTAATGTCTTTAGAATGACAGTTTGAGTATAGACCACTGGTATACAGAAGGGATAGAGATATAACACTTTTTAAAAGTGTTATATATTTTATTGTAGTGAATAATCTCAGAGCTGCTTGCCACCCTCATTGATATATTCTTCCCATTTCATGATTGCTATCTCTTTTCTTTTGTTTGCTAATTCAATTGCTATTTGATGGTTATGGACAGTATGGATTTTCCCTCTGAAAGGTAACAACCTTTTTCTCTTCTACAGTCCTTTCTGCTCTCTAGTCAGAAAACATCTTTCACAGGGTCTGACTAATATTTACAGTTAAACTTAATTGTTTGCCATTTGTGTGCAGCTTTTAAATTTCTTCTGTTTCAAATCTGAAGACCTTGTGTACCTGAAAGTCTATATTCTCTTCCCAATAAAGGCTCTTTTTTCTGTAAATCTTGAATGAGAATCTGCCTCTCAGGCAGCAGCAAAGATGGAAGTAAAGGAGCTGTGGGTAGTATGCTTTCTGTGTGATTACATATCAGCTGAAGTGCATAAACCAGTCCTCAGAGTGGGTTGGCAATTAGAGTCTTCCACTTTCAATGAGATTAATATCTTAGTCACGAAAATAAAGGGTTGTGGCCTGCTTTCTCTACAGTAAGGTCAGGCTTTATGTTGCTGTGAAGGCATGATCACTACAACTGAGCATAAGTCCAGAAAACAGAGTAGGAGAATAAGGACCACAAGGTCTACAATTATGCTTTTTGATAATTTTTTTCTCTTTGCTAAATTAACAAGTTTTATATTGCAACTGCAAGCACACATCAAGCCGTCTGGAGGAATTGCAACCATTTGAAGAAAACCAAGATAGACATCAACACTAATTTTCCTGGAGATAGCTACAGATATTGCTGCTGATAGTATTGTGCAGCAGAAATAGGAAGTCTCACTCTGTTATTGGCAGTGGGGAAAAAAATAACAGTATCAACAAGAACAAATTAAAGGAAATGGATTCACTATAATTGCTAAACAGGTGGGAATACGAGAGTTTGACAAGAGTTTGCCTTCATGTGGTTACAAAGACATTAATATGCAGAGCGAGCAGATAAGAACAGGTGTCCACCAGGAGAGACAATAGTCTTATTTTTAACATAGTTTAGGCCACTTACAACAAGCTCTGCTTCTTGTGTGGTGTTTTGTTTGCCTTCAAAGCTTCCCAGCAACCTGCAACAGAACCTCTCTAGGGGACACTTTAGATTCTGCTAATTTATGGTTGAGTTCAAAACTGTAAGATGTTTCTTTTTTCTGGAGTAATAGATTAAGAGTTAAAAGGAATGTTGTTTTTCTTTTTTTTTTGTAGGGATCTATATTGTTTAGAGTTTTGCCTGTAATTACTTGTTTAAAATGATTTTTATGTATCTCTAGAATATAAGACTGGTCTGGTCCCACTCTTGTTAGTGAGATTGCTGTGATCTTCCAATCCATTTTTGTTTTGGCACTCAGTTTGTAACTCTATTAAGTTTGTCAAACCTTTTGACAGCCAACTCTAAGCATTTGCCAAGCTGACTATCTTTAATTTGAGGAAGGAAGCACTGATAGAGATGGTTTTCTCTGCAAGTGTTGATGATTTTCTTTAGAAGGACGAGTTCCAGACAGTGACTCATGCACATCTTTGGGAAGCAGTCTATACATCAAATTAGCCAACAGGAGTTACTACTTTATCAGGAATAGGGTGAAATCTAATGCTACAAAACACCATTTATAGATTTTTTTCTTTCATGTCAGAGAGCAATAATCATAATTTTATGTGATAATACATATACTACAATAGTATGCCTAAATAAACGTGTCATCTTGCTATAGATAAATTTCTTTCATGTTAAGAGTCTTGATGTAGCTGATGTAAACTGGTTTTTATTCAATGGAGATAATTTATACTGGCTCCAGATCTGGTCAATTATATTCTGCTTATGTCACCTTGTAAGAGGAATATAACAAGGACTAAATTCATAACCTCGTGTCTCATTAAGTAAAGCTGCAAACATAAAAAAGTTCATTAAGTAATAATTCTATTTAACTAAGCCAGCTTGTCTGTGGTCGAAGATACAGATAGAATGCATGCATAATTGACAAGAAAGGAAAACAAATCACAAAGGGGGCAAGTTCAGCATAACCTCAAGAATGTGTTAGAATTCATTCAAACTCACTGTTGGGAGTTATGGGGGAATGCCTACATTTTTACTTCACTTGAGGAAATAGAGTGCACTAAGACAACTAAGCCAAAGGAAAAAAAACCCTGGATATTAACAAATAGACCTTCAAATAATCACATACAACCGCTTCTATAAATTTTTGGTGATGTTGTTACCCTTGTTACTCTTAATATTTCCATATTGATTGACTGTTTAATATCTTGTAAAAGGAATGTGGACTGGAATGTACCTTTTTTTAATCATAGATGATGAGAAAGCAATGTGGTATTGGAGATTTACCAGCATATACTTGTGATCATTTGAGATGCTAAATCTAAGTGTTTTTTGAATAAAACTGGGATTAATTAAGGGTTGAAAATCGAGCAGGTTATCAGATTTTATTGGGCTGCTGTCTTGATGTAGACAAGCAGGTAAACAATACTTTTTCCTCTACCTTGTAGAAAAATACAGTGCTATATGGTTTTTGGACGGAGTTCCGTCATTCTATTTCTCCTCTCTCCCTAATGTCTGCAAAATAAAAGTAGTATTTAATTAGAAGTAGTTATTGGGAAACACTACTTGGTTAATTTTTAGAATTATAACCTGGCTATTTTGTATTTGGTATTCTTTCTTTTACATGTAAATTACAATTTCTTTGCAGTTATCAAGTTTGGCCACATGACATTCTGGTTTATGTGCAACAGTATTTCTTCAGTAGACTGCTCACTGTGCTTCCAGAGCTGGAACTTTGGGTAGACAGGGCTGCTCTAAATCAGCCTGAATTATTCTAAACTTTGCCTTTTGTCTACTTGATGATATATGCAGGAAACAACATAGTAGAGAATTAAATACCTTTTCTAAGTTGTTTGAAAGACTGGGATTTGACTTTATTAAGTGGCCAAGGTTTTCAAAACCACTTTCTTTATGGCACAGGTGTGGCTACATCTGTTTGCTAATTATGAAGTTAATTTATATTTCAGCTGCAGTGGCTAATCTTTTTATCTGAATAGATAGAGGGGTACACACTGTCCAAGGCAGTGCCCTTCGGAGGTTGATCCCAAATTCTCTCTACCTGCCACCACTCTAAGTCTAAATGGTGAGTATTTACTCATTCCTGGACTTACTTTACTCACTAGTATGTATCTTTTCTAGGCTTTTTGTTCTCCCTTATTTCTTAATCAAATGGATACTTTTTACTACTGCAGACGAAATTATCCACTAATATCTGTCTGTAGTGATCAGAATAATGAGCAAATGATATTTCTAATATAGGTAGCTGTGATTTTGAGCTTCTATTCAAACTAAGTGGAGTATTAAATTAAACAATGATTGAATTTTGGGGAAAGCATTGTACCAGATAAATTTTAAACTGGCTTTTAATAATGTATTTCTAGAAGAACTTTCAAAGAGCTGTCTAATATTCTTCAGGCATGTTGAGGTTTTCTGAATCACCAGAGACACATTAAATGCCATTTTAGGCTGTTTGTACTGGTGAACCTTTCAATACTGCTTCTTAAATAAAATGTGTACCCTCGATTTGAGTTCACTTTGTACATTTTGTGCCATAATCTCTTCTGGAGTACAGATCAAAAGGTGCGAATTTTTAGATAAAAGTTATAACCCACTGACCTGTGAATAAGATAGAAATCAGGTTTCTGCAAATTTCATACTTGTCTTTGTTTTTGACACTTTTCCTGTAGCTTTGTCTAAAGATAGAGGTGTATTTTGCTATCTGTATAGCATGAAGTCTTTTTCTTAGGAGTGTGGATTCTTAATTTTTTATTTTTCACTAGTGCACTAATGGTTCCTGAAATAAATTCAAGTGTTTTCCTGGTTAAAAACTCTCACACCTTAGAGAAAAGAAAAGTTGTCTGAGGTCACAAACTGTGTGCTATAATGTTGTATGGAAACTGTTTGTGGGGGTGATTTGGTTTGGTGGGTTTTTTGTTTGTTTTTGGTTTTTTTTTCATGAGCAGCAATGGAAAAATTTCATAGCAGGATTTCAGAGTTGGGTTTTTATTCATTTTCAGATGGGAAGACTAAGGCCAGCCTGGTGACTGGCCCACTGCCACCAGCTGTGTCAGTCACTGGTAACAGCGCTGACAGAGGTCTTGCACTCAAGACAAGGTATCTACTTGGCCAGAATGCCTTTGAGCTGAAAGGTGTTTGCAGCTGGAATGAGGGTTGACTCCTCTCATTCTTTGTTCAGAGAAGTTATTAATGATCTTATTCAGCCTGCTGTCTTGGTAATATCAAGGCTCAATAAAAATATACAGTCTCATACACTCATCATCCTGCTTGAGAAAGAGTATGTATGATAAAAGCAAAACGGTTTACGGACAACTGAAGTATGCCAATTTTGGGGAGGGGGAATAATGTGCAATACAGGTGGATGTAAAAAAAAAAAAACAAACGTAAGGGGTAAATAAGGGATTGCTAAAACACAGCAGCAGGATAAGATGAAAGCAAGTGAAAGTCTGTAAGTCCATCTGGAGCCAAATCTCCTGAACTGTTTACTATGGACTGCTAACATAGCTGTAAATATTATCCGTAAACCAAAGTGGAACACTTGTAATCAAGATCCTGAAAATTTAAGAAGGTTAATGTCTAGAATATAAAAGTTAGAAATGTCCTTCTAAATTAAAAATAAAGTGTCATATTTGTCATAAAAGAATGAGACACATTATTTTTACTCCCACTTGCAAGGACCAGTGGATGGAAAAGATTAGCAGTAAGCAGCAAAAGCTTGAGGGGAAAAATGACCAATGTCACCTTTCAAGCCACAGAAGCTGCAGCAACTGAATTTTTATGTTGCTTCCCAGCTCCCCACGATGACTTACAGTTAACATTTGCAGCAGTGGCTGCTGAGAACTAAAGGCTTACTCAGCAGAAGCAACCTAAGGTGAATGCGCGGTGCTCACTTGTATGGGGTCAGCGTGAGCTGAAAGTGCTTCATACCCCACCATCATCAATATTGCCAGATAGGGAATGCAACCACATGATAACAGGGCTGGCTGTGACCTTGGTGTAAGTGACAAACACCCCACATTACAGCAGTTCACAAGTGGCAATGAGTAATAGGGCTCGCAGAGGTGGCCAACAAATATAAGTAATTAACTGGAGCAATGCAGAGAGAATGCATGAGCCTGGGAAATGGTCCAAGGGAGAAGTGTAAAAAATACCCAGACAAACTGGAGGAAAAAGACGTTTTTGTTTTAAGACAAGAGACTTATGAAGGTTGCTGATAGCATCCTGGACTGGCTGGGAAGTGGAGATAAGTTGGATGAATGCTATATAAAAAAATAAATATCTTGCATGCCTTGGATAGCATCACACTGGCAGAATAGGTATTTTCTTTCCTGCTCACAAGTGAAGAATATAGCAAACTAATACATAGCTCATGGGAGGGAGGAGGGAAGGCATGTCTGGACTAAAGCTTAAAACATGAATACATCCAGGGCCAACATCCTGGACTTACAGTAAAAAATTATAACCTTAGCTTTCATTTTAAGTACTTTTTTTTCTTATTCTCACCAATGTGAAGGGAAAAGGATGATACTCGAAAACATCTCCAGCATGTAATTGAACTAGGGATGTCTCCCTGAGTCAGCAGCTGAGGGGTGTGGTGGGGAAAAATGGAATTAAAAGAGACTATTGCAGTGCAGAGGTGTGTCAGGACTACAGGTCATGCTGAAAGGATTAGTCCAGCAGAGGCATTTCTAGCAATGAAGTGTGTCTTGTAGATTTTTTTCAAGCATGTGCGCCCCTATTAAAAGCATAAATTCAGAAGAAAGCCATTTCTGCTAGCTTTGTCTCTAAGCATCCAGCACTTTCCAAAGCTTTGAAATCTTCTGTGATGGAAGGTCAACCTCCAAACTGCTTCAGTCTCACTGTGAGAGGAGAGTGCTATCTTACAAATATCAAAATCTTTCATATTTTTTTCACAGTAGATCAAACTTTATCTGTCTTCTTCATATTCTGCTCTCCACCTTTTCTAAAAACTGGATGTTATTAAGTAGACAAAGAACATTTTCAGCTTCCTGCAGTAGGGAAGAGCTGTGCACCATACAGCTGTTGAACCCAAGATTTATATCTATACAATTCTTAAATCCAAGACTTTAAACCTTCATTTTGTGTAACCTGTGGAGAGTGCTAGAGTTGAAAAATAGAAGAAAAATATAACATACCTGTTTTTCCTCTTCTTTATGCTTTACAGGTATACTCGCAAAATAGAGCGTGTTACTTCAGCCCTTTGGGCAATCAAGGTCTGGGGGAAATTATAAGAAATTTGTAAGTAGACAATTCATTTGCAAAGCTCTTTTTTTCTTGTATTTGAACAATCTCATTTTTATAGTGGGCAACAATGACTTTTGTGTGCAGTGAGAAAATTTATTGAACTCTTACTCCACTTTTCTAGGAATTCCATAACTGGACAAGGAAGCAGGCAATATTCCCCCACTTTGTGTTTTCCTCTTTCAATTTGATAAGCTGGGGCAGTCTTAAACAGGTGCCATGGAAAAGAAACAACAATTGCTTAAGATTGTCCTGTGACTCATATCAAAGGTGCTTCTGAAACTACATGACAAGAAGAGAGTTGAGCAAGAGACAGAAATAGAACTTCTTCAGAGGCTGTGATTGAAGAGAGGTGACCCAGGGAACACTGGATCAGTTCATAATCATAAGAACTGGTTTCCCTAACTGGAGTGGTGGGACTTTTCTTCTGTATACCAGATTTTCTTTTTAATCTCACATGTGGGTTTGAAGGTATTCAATGTTCGCAAATTGGCCAGAATTTCGTAAGTGCTCAGTATTCAATGTGCAAATTCTCTTTACAAATAGCTGCTTTCCCTGAAGGTAAACCAGTTGAGTGCTCTTTAAAGTCAAGCCCAGATTCTTACAAAAAGTATCTTACATGCATTAGAAGCACAATGACTGCAAATGCTACAAAAAGTGGAGCTTGGTATGTTCAGCCGGGTGATTTTCAGTGTTTCTTGAAGAAAGCAAAGAACAATAGTAGGGAGGTTGCCCATGAATAAGTCTGAGAACAAATGAGAAGTGGAAATAATTACTATTGCCCTGGAAGTCTCTTTTGGTTTGTCTATATGTTAGAAGTCTACCAGTTATAAAAATGAATATGCACTGTCGAAAAACTTTGACTATAACTGTTCGAAAATGCTTTATCAATATGTCAGATGCTTTTTTTGATATCTAAATCCTGCAGCGAAGCCCAGATAGCAAAATCACTGGGGGATTTAAATAACACAATTTCAAAGGGCTCCAGAAAATGAGATGTTTATAGGCATTTCTATGCTTTTGAAAATCTGATCCTGAATACTACTGTTAAGAGATGTATAGAGCACCTAAATAAATAAATTATATGCAATGTACCACACACAGTTTAAAGATAAATTTCATGAAGAGTTCTAGAGTGCTATCTATCAAATAATTATTGATGTATATATTTTGATTATTCTTCAATAGCTGCAAACTCTTTTTCTCATGTTTTTTTCAGGAAGGTACCATACTGGATAATGGTAAGTAAGTTTCTCTTTTCTTGAACACACTCCTAGCTGGAAATCCCATTGAAAACAATGTAGTTGACCTTGTTCACATCGTCTATGGAATTATTCCTCTTTGCTTAGGTTTAGAAACTGGCTGATCATGTTGAATATTATTCTGGTAAAAACCATAGGAAACTTTGGAATTGTCATGGAAACTTTCAAGTGAGAGCTGGTAAGTTTGCTGCAAGCACACGGTTTTCACCGGCTGCCTTTAGTTCCTGAATCCCTGACTCTTTCTTCATTTTATCCAGTTCCCTAAAATGTAGGTTTCCCTAAATGATTAGAGTTCCGTGGATGTGTGCATATGGTTCTTCCCAAGACAGGCATCTTTTCAGAAGAGAGAAGACACTGTTTCAGGATGAAACCACCCAGAACAGTTGCTAGAACATATTTCTTACCTACAGCTGATGGCCAGCTGGCAATGGCTCCTTGCTGGCTGCAGATACTTGCCAGAACTAAATGCGTTTTTTTCTTCCCTGCCTTCCAATTTTGCTCTATTTTGATATTTCCTTTGTTTCCAGTATTTCAGAATCATCTACCCTGTGACCCTTTGTAAGGCAGCTATAAGTACATGCCCCTCTTTCCTTTAATATATATTACTGGGGCTGAACAAGTATTCATCAACTAGATTGGAAGAAAAGATATCCATATTTTGCACTTGATGTTGCACTTCCTTTATATGCAATTCGCAGTTCATTTTGTGATGAAGCTTCTACTGAAATGTTTATCAGCTATTTCCCTAACTAATATTCTCTTTATTTTACTAATAGTTTTAGAATATGTTATTTATCTCTTGCCAATTCTTTGGGGCATAATATGTATTCAATTTACAGAACTCATGATATCTTTCAGGATGCTGAATATTGCCACTAGCATTAGAGAAGGAAGCAGAAAAGGATTTAGTAGGCAATTCAAATCAGATTTTTTTTCCCATGGAAAAAAAACAGGAGTCTGGCTGCTGGTAGAAACTACAATTTTATGAATTTTGAAGGGAAGTAAGCATTACTATAGACTGACATTCAGTGCTTTCTTGCATTTTAGTGCTCTTAAAAATGGACATTTTGTGTAGATATTATGGGGAGTTAACACATATTGCAGCATGCTGAACTTTGAAAAATGGTTCTTTAAAGCTTTTAAATCACTAGAAACATCTTACTTCAGATGACTCCACTTAAATTTATTACAGAAAACCAAACAGAAAATGGCAGCAAAGAACTGTCTCGTGCAAACTAGCAGTAACACAACTGTACTCTAAAAAAAATGTTTACATTTCTTATTAACCCCTTAGAAATAATCACAAAAACAATGTAGTATCGGTTCTGGAAATTGGTATCGGTTCTGCAAATTGCTATGGCTGGTCACTGTAAATTATGTCTGGAACACTTTAAACTGTTTTTTGCTAAGTTCACAACGTGTTCAAATCCCTTTCCATGTGCTCTAATAATTTTCATACCCCAACTGTTATCTAGATTAGAACTACAGATAGCAGGGTATGGTATGGTTTACTTTGAGTAATATTCACTGTCTACATGTAAATCTGGGAAGCAGTTTTACAAAAATAATTTTTTACAGATTTATTTTACTTGCAGGCTATTAAGTCTGAGACACATTAAAGATGCAAGTTTTAAACTCTGTCATTATATAAAATTTTATCCATGGCTCTCTAGATGGGTTTTGAGAGGTTGTACATGCAAAAAGAGAAGCTACAAGGCTGTTAAGACCTTTTTGGCCCCTAAAGTGAAAATAGTGAAAATAAAAGTGGCAAAAAGGGGAGCATTGAATATGAAACTTGCATGCAGCAGGGCAGTGGGATTTCTTTTGAAGGGAATCAAGGGAGTAATGATCTTAAAAAACCTCCTCTGTGCCTGAAAAAGGAGGTATCAAAAAAGTAGTAATGATGAGTGAGGAGAAAAAGGAGAGGAAGCAAGGTTATTAAAAACTAGTCATAAAGTAGCAGTGCAGATTGATAATGATGTGCCACAACATGAGAGAGGAGAGAACTCAAAGTATGAAGGTGAAGGAGGAAAGAAAGAAAAGGTCAAGGTTTCCTCCTCTCCTACGCTGCATCTACTGCAAGCCTTGGTCTCTTTTGTCTGTTGCAGGTACATTGGGAAGAGCAGCTTTCATTTGTCCTGGTCTGGAAGCTCCAGAGGATGGGGACAGAAAGTTCTTCTTTGCCCTGTGTTTGCAGATGTCAGGCACTGTGAGGCATAATATACACCTAACTGGCAAAAATTCCTGGGTTTTGGGTTGACACTCTTAGTCTCTTTTTGTAACATGAGACCAAATATGTGTCGTTTTTGCATGGTAGCCATGGAGCAAAAACATGGGAGATGGCACAGAGAGGGGCAGAGTATCAAACTTGGTGTAGTCAGCCTCTGGACAATTTGAAAGTGGTAGCTAAGAGCAAAACAGGGACCAAATCAGAGTGGTGACGTAAACACATACAGGAGCATTGCATGTTTCCTCTCTAGCTCAGCATAATATCTAGCTCCAAATATTTACCTGTGTTTTCCTACAGGCTTGTGAATTTTTGGTGCTCACCAGTGAAGGTATGGAACAGCCTCTTTCTCAGAAAGATGAAAATAATGATAAACATTTGAAATTTGAAAAAAAGAAAGTGTAAAATATTCACTTCAAAGACTTCACACTGTTATTGAAATTAAAGATAATGTTTATTCAGTTCTCATTCATTATGTTTGTCCTGTGTTGAGTAGCGATTATTGCACGACACTGATGCATGAACTAGTATTCTAATAGATTTTTAATTGAACTGAGGAAAATACTTGTAGGGTCAAAGTTTTTAATGAATGAGCAGATTAAATGTCCCATGAAAGGTACCATATGTTTTTTTAAAATCTGAAAATTGGTTGCGAAGTCACAGTTGATTTAATTATACGGTCTCTCTGTCTTGGGATAATAAAGTAGACTGAGAATTATATTAGAGAATAAAACCTTTGCTATCGTGAGACCTTTTAAAAAAAGAAATATTTGGATAACTGCTTTTAAATTACTCATATTTATGAGGATATTATTTTGAAGATAATGTGTTTAGGTCATAACACAATAGTGATTGGTGGTATGTCATCTTCTGAGTTGGACCTTCTTTCTGTGCCAGTATCACTTTTTATGCATGCAGTAAAGCCAGGATACTCTTGTAAACACATGGGAAGTAAACATTTTGGGACACTTGCAGGGTTTCCTGGTTTTAAGTGCACTGACCAAACTTTTTGACCAGTATAGACTGACTTTACAGAACATCCTTGTAAGAAAGCAGCTGCCTTTCAATGCACCTGCAACTGTCATGAAAATGTTGTGGTCTTTTTAAAAAAAGTTTATGTATACTATACCCCAGATTTACCATAATCTTTCTTGACTGTGTATGATTTATGATCATAATTTTTGAAAATTTCAAATGCCTGTTCTTCTTTCCAACACAGTGATGTTTACCAGCTATGATCACCACCAACGTAACTTTTTTTTTTAAATGCAAATTCTTGCCTACATTGGTTTTCTTCTTCCCAGGTTGGATGATAAATAAAGTCAAGTCTTTGATTCAGTAATTTGAATACTTGTGAAAATCATGGACCAAAGTTTATGTTGTGGTTAGAAGACAAGATGGAACTTGTATAAGGAATTAAACAGGATTATTCACACAAATAGTTCTCTACACCAGTGAATATTCTGCATTTAATGAAGCAGAGAAATCAGAAGTCTATTCAGCAGCAAAGTCACTCACTGGTAAGAAATAAGGCTGGTTCTGATTTCATTTTTTTGAGATATAGTGCAAAAAAATTCTTTTAAATGTAGGTTTCTTTTTGTTTTGGTCAAGTAACTTTCTTGAAGATGTACACTCAAGACATTAAGACATGAAATCAACTTTCATATTCTTCTGAAATTGGTTAATTTTTTTATGGTGTCTGGAGAAAAGTAGTCTCAAATCTTAATAATTGTCAAAGAAGTAAATACATAATAATAGAAAATTAATTGCTCAGAATTATTTAATGAAAAATCTATTTTTAAAATGTTTCTTAACAGTAGATGGAAAAAATGTAAAGTAAAATTTCCCTGATCAGCAAGATCTATCTTATTGCTCTTTTTTTTTACTAACAGCTTGATGAAGTGTGCATCTTTTTAAATAGATTGATCAGAATCTTTAAGTATCCATTCTGACTTCTTATACCAAAATGAAATGATAAGAAAAGGCTAGAAGTTGTCATGCTTCAACACTTCCTGAATACAAAAAAAACCCTGGTTTGAAATAGTGAATACCCAGAGGAAACTGGAATAGATAACCTGAATCATTAAACTGTATTGTTAAAAGAGATTTAATTATTTTCTTTTCCTAATCTCCTCTATTTTCAGGGGCAGAGGTGTTTCTATAGACTCGTGATATTGTCTTGCAGTAGACAATTTCCTCTTCAAACCTCTTGGTCTTTCTTTTTAAAATGAGCAGTTTTGAATAATTTCAGTCACAAATGTTCAGAGTAGGATAATATAGTGAATCTTATTGATTATACTTGTGGTGAAATATTTCCTATTTCTTGTTGTATTATTAAATAATGCAGCACAGGAAATTTTATGACATAAAGGGAACTACACATACAAACAACTTTTGCCAATCTAAATGACTGTGCTACTGAGAATTAAAAGTGTATTTTATGGGAGATAAAGAAGTTGGAGTGCTCCTCTGTGCCAAATAGTTTTGTTACATAGGAAATACTCAGGTTTTTTGCTCCAAAAATTTCACACTGAGGACAAGACTTGCAGACACATTGATTAGCATGGTGTGGGAATCCAAAATGCAGGAAATATTTCTCTGCCTGTTTTGAAGGGTTCTACCCCTCTGTACAACACTGTCTTTGACATTTGTTCATGGAGAAAATTGCCTACCCTCTGGGAAGAAACAGAATCTACACTGGTGTGAACTAGGTGATAGAACATTATGTAAGATTGTCACAGGGTGAAAATCTAGAGGTGTTGGGTTTGTTAATATAGTAAATAGATAAAAAGTAAAAACTTCAAAATGGAGGATTGTTGTTGTTCTCCAGACCTCCTTCTTCTTCTTCTATTACTCCAGGTTCTGCGGTGAAAGTGGATTGAGATGATTGGGTGAAAAATTCCGCAGTTTCTCTCTACGTGACAGGGAGATTCATTGAATGTTGGTAGAAAAGTAAAAATATCTTTTGTTTTGGGTTTTCATTGGGTAATTTACCTTTAAAAGACTGTGTAATCTTGACAATTTGGCTCTTCTCTTGCATTCTCCGCTCTGTGATGTGTCTGGGTTATGTCAGTGACTCTGTTTCTCTGATAAGATTTAATAAACAACTATCTGAAAGCAAGAAGCGTGAAAAATCCCATTTGTCTCCTGGATTCCAGGCAAGGACTCTGGAAAATCTCCCCCATCCGGGGAGGCACAATTAAGGCACGGAAAAGTGTCACATGGGAAAACAGTTTGGTTTTTATTTATGTGCCCTAGGTTATAAATTATTCTCAACTACCATTTGCCTGAATCTCAGTTTCTTGAAACCTATATCCTAAAAACATTAATACTAAGCACATGAAAAGGTTAGGTTAAAAATTGCAAAACATTTTTGCATGGAGCTGGTTGGATAGAAACCTGTGGAAAGCACTGTAAAAAGTAGTAGCTTAAAAATGAGAATTTTGGCATGATTTATTGTCTGCAGAGTTAGGAAGAAAGGAGTGGTAGTAGACTTGTGTTTAGTGCCCTGAAGCAGAGGTGTATCCAGCCCAGTTATTCCATATAAATGGAAGGCCCAGGGCTCCTCTGGCTTGTAGAGGCTGGAGAATATAAAAATCTGACCTCACTTCCTGAGCTGACTTTGACCTTAGCCCTGTATTGGGGAACTCGGCTTCAACGCTGCAGGGCTTGGTCTCACTCAGAGTGTGCAGCACCTCTGATGTGCATTTGCTCTGTAAATACCTTTAAGTTCCAAGTTGTTTTTTATCTTTTTTAAACCATTAGACTGGTATAAAAGTAATTTTTTAGGCAGTGGCTCTTCAATTCTGTCCACCTTAATAAGTAATAACTGTGACCATTCTTACATTAAATGCAATCTTTGACTTGATGTATGCCATTTGCAGTAGCTGGGAAGCTGAAAGTAGATTTAAATTGACCAAAAATAGCCAATTGAGGTTTTTGCCTGTGAAATGCTATTTTTATTTTTTTTGTAATAGCTGAAATCCAAGAGAACTCTGGGCATACATTTCTACCCCTGGGGGGCCCTGACATGCAATAAGAATGGAAGAATATTTAAATCTGGATTAGAAGCAGGTAAAATGAGATGAAAACAAGAAAGAGTCAGTAGAGGAGAAATGGAAAAACGTTATTTTTATATTTACATGCTGTGAGTCAATAATATCAAAGTGGTTGATATTGATATTACTATAGGAAACAAACATTTGGGTTACTTATGATATAGTAATTTTATGTTAAATCTAATGTAAATCGTCTTTAAATCCTGGTTTTAAAATTAAAAAAAAATAACAAATAAGAAAAACGTAATACTTAAATATTATTGAAAGACAGGCTTTCATTCTCTGTTAACTTTGTTATTTATTACATCTGACTATATCTGTTGATAGTCATAAGGAAGATCACCCTTTCTGATGAGTTATTGCAGTTGTACCTTCTTTTTATTATTGGTTTTTGCTTTGTTTAAATTAGACTTTATAATTCTTCAGATTATTGATCTCTGCAACTAAATAATTCTGATTGATTCCGTGGGTTCATGTGTTTTTTAAGGAGTCTACATGACACCAAATGCTCCGCTTATTACCCATCAAAACTACTTGGAATAATATATCCAGTAAAAAATCCCCAAACCTGACTGTAACAATAAAAAATAGACTATTGATATTTCAAATAATTGCTGAAGAAGGTGTTCTGGTGGAATTATCAGGGTCGTAACACTTTGGCTGCAACCAATAGTGAGGGAAGTTTATTCAAGTAGAAGTTCCTTAGCTGAAAACCAAAATAAGCTGATGAGAGAGAGAACAAGGGGGCAAGTCTCTGTTCCTTGATAAAGGCACACCATCTTGACTGAAGGACAAACAGTGAAAAGCACAAAAGTCAGATTCTGATTTCTGGACTTTTGCCTGTACAGAAAGTAAGGGAACTGGTCTCTAACCAGTTACATGTATGAAGGCAGCTTGGCATTGACTGACTGATGGAGACAGTGTTGTTCTCATCTACACTATCATCCTCTCCAGACTACAGAGAGATTTTGCTAGACTGCTCATGCAGCAGCTGTTTGCCACATTCAACTCTTCTGGCATTCCAGGGACAATTTATTCAGAAGCTCACGCATGTTTAGCGTCTGATCCCGAAAATATGTGAATGAATAAATTTCTGCATGAGGCCTGTCCCACTGGAATGTTGTGCTTAAAGTGAGTTTCACATCTACAATTGTCCTTGTGAACAAGGGTTTGTGAGTGGAAAGGAGGTGGTATTTTCCAAAGGGATATTCCACATGTTCAGTGTATAAAGCAGGGGAGAGAAGGAGGAAGAGAAAGATGTTTGGAGTGATATCTGTACTCCCAAGTCACAGTTAGGTGTGATGGAGCCCTGCTTTCCTATGGATGGCTGAGCACCTGCCTGCCCACGGGAAGTGCTGAATGAATTCTTTATTTTGCTTTGCTTGTATGCCTGGCTTTTGTTTGACTTGTTTAACAGTCTTTGCCTCAGCCCGTTGGGTGTTCTCACTTTTATTCTTCCGAGTCTTTCCCCCATCCCAACATGAAGAGAGTGAGCGAGTAGCTGGGTGGTGCTGGGGTCAAACCACAACACTTCTCCTTTTTTCTTCCAAAAAAGCACCCTGAATTTTATGGAGAGGGTTCAATTTCATGAGTCTATTAAAAAAGCAAATAAAAACCAAGAAGTGACATTTCATGGGTCACCTGAACAGCTGGAACATGCTAAAGCCATTATATGGATGTTTGCTACCAGACCTAACAGGGGAACTAATAAGAGTAGCAGCTTACCCTTTTTGTGTGCAAACTGTTACTGGACTTACTCAGCTGGTGCATTTCATAAATATTTGCTGATAGCTTTAGGCAAATGCTACAGTAAGCATCACTATGAAGCATTTTAAGTGGATGTTCTGGTGGCTGCACATCTCAAATCCTGTAATAAAGCCAAAATGTATTGCATAGAAAATTGGTGTGTTCATAAATTTTATACTCCTCTTCCCTTCTATGTAAATTTGCTTCTGTAGCTCTGTGTTCACAAGGAACAAATCAGAAAGTGCCTTTTTTGTGCTCTTCAGTTTGTGCACATCCCTTTCAGGTTCTTCATCTCCGTCCTAGTTCAAGATTTTTGCAAAGTCTCCTTGTCTTGATAGCACTTCTTTTTACATCCCTTTCTTTCCTGCCCTATGGCCTTGTTCAATCATAGTTTCAAACTTCAGACAAGAACCTAATCTTATGCTTTTTCAGTTACTACTTCCCTCCCTGCCAATTTCCTGTATTTACCAGAACCATGGATCTTTTCTGAGTTAGCTCCCATTTTTTTCATGCCATCTACCAGTCCTATTTTTATTCTGATAGCTCCCATCCAAATCCCCTTTTTATTTGTTTACAACAACCACTTTTGCCTCTTTATCACCCAAAGGACTGTGGGACATTTTGCAAAATTCAGCTTTTCCAAATGAGACTGTTATTCTCCCTTGCATTAGGATATTAATTTCTCAAATTCCTTGGAGATGCAGATAATTTAAGAAAATCCCCAGCAAGCATAATATTGTTTCCTTTTTATCCCATTTATCAGATTTCTGCTAGGTAAAGTGATATTGCTTGTGAAGACAGTAACAGCTTGACAAGTTTGAAGCAACTGGTGTAAGTGTATGACTTGTTTCTGCTGTTCTGTTTCATATCAGTGTGTCAGTCATCCAGAGGTTATCCTTCTTTTTTTTCCTATTGCTAAATGTGGAGGATTGCCAGTAGCAGCTCCATATTTGCTGGCATTAGGAGGACAGGCCCAGCAGTGCTAGGAGGCTGAGGCAGCTTCCCTGTACATTTCCAATTAATCCCAGCAGGTTGTCTCTCTGTGGCAGGGTAACACATAAAATGCACTGCAGGATTGTGCTACTTTTATGGAAAAGAAAATACTTGTGTCTGTACTTCAGATCCAGAGCTAGACAGGGCTTGCCTGTAGTCTTTTATCCATGAATACATTGTGAACATTCTCGAGTGTACAACTCAATCCAGCAGGTGCTCTTTCCCAGCTGAAGATCTCATGACTTATTTTGAAAATCAAACAGAAAACCTGTGCACACGCTGGCAAAAGAGTGAGATCCTAAGAGTCAAAGCAGATGAAATGACTGCTTCTAAATTACCAAAGCAGACTGGATTCTTTTTTTTTTTCTTGGCACGTCTCTTATTGATACACTTGTTGTGCAGATGTTATTCATATAAATACCCAAATGAATTGTACTGAGGTATCAGAATTGTTGGTGCCTGCCCTACTTTGATGATAAATAAATGAAAGCACTGATTCCTGTTACTGCTAAAGAAGGGCTAAATGATGTACTCACATGTACTGTCTCTTATAATTTCTCTAAATTATGAACTATTAAAATTTGGTTTTATTTTTTAGACAGAGGGCTCATTAATCAACACTCCTAAACTATCAAAGTCGTTATTGAATGATGATTTATTATAACAGATTGTATTTCTTACACAGTGATAGTGTGATGCAGGCATTTTGAATTTCAAATGAATAGCTGCACATCTTTGGGATCTGTTAATGCACACCAGCTCAGATCCAAATAGCCACCAGCTATTTGGATAGAGTGTGACATTTCTGAGTTGTCTTGTTTTCTCCTACAATCACATTTGCAGAAGTGAAAGCAGTTAACACAGTAAACATTTCTTTAATGATTTTTTCAGCTGTACTGAAACCCTTTTTACTTAAAGGTAGGAATGTTTTTCCTAATTTTCATATGTTTAGAAAAATGTATGTATTACACCTGTATAATGATTCACAGTTAAGGCGGTTTTATGTATTTATATATTCTATATATTTTTCTGTATATGATTCAACCCTTTTCTTAGCATTTACTTGCCTGCAATTTAGATGAAAAGTCATGTTTCCTCCCCAAATCTGTTAATTTGCATAGAATTTGTAATTGTCTCCTGGAAAGATATAAAAAGCTACTTGATGTTTAACATTGGTGTTCTGACAGATTTAAAAAAAAAAAAAAGTAAATCAAAAATGTTACCTTCAGACATAGTTAAAAATAACTTAAACCTTTCTCTGCCATTAAAATATATGCACTTACATTTATTTCTACGGTTAGGAAAAAACAACTTCTATGAATTAATGCATATTCATTACTGAAATGTGATCCTGAGGTCTCATTTTGTAGTGAAGGTGTATAGTAGGAGACTAAGCTTTAGAGATGAGAACATGATATTCCATTCAATGCGTAAACTCAAGGCTTCAGTACAGTGATAAGATAAATATTCTTGCTGGTAGCAGCAGGAAATGCTCTTTGATGTGTTCTCTGGCAGTTCAGTACAAATGGGCCCATCATGAATGCTGATGGAATTGAAAACTAACTAGAGGAGTCAGCCTCGAGAACATATCCCCTTGCTATCCTGTTTTGGCAATAGAAGCAATAGTGTTTTATAAATAAGGAAATAAGTCAGGCTCTCCAATCTTATATTACCAGTGTATACAATGAATAATTTTCAGAAAATGCTATTAAGATCTTTCTGGAAGAAATATTAGGTTTAAAGTTAAAAGTCATTGAGGTTTTTGAATAGTGAAATTGTAATCTATCCAGAAACTAATTTTTCAAAAGATACTTTGTTTTCAGAGAGGACAAGAAATAAAGATTCACATTTCTCAGAAAAATCTAGAGATTTATTAAAACTATTGATATTTCATTAGTATTGTCCTTGGGGTAGAGCATTTAAAGTAGAAACACTTTTTTTTTATGTCAGCTTTGTAAAATGAGTTGAAAGATTTTGGTTTTCTGTATTATAATATTGAACCTCTGTCTCCATGTACCTCCCTGGTGTTTCAGAACATATATAGAGCATCTCTGTATGCTATGCTCAATCCAGGTACATTTCCCAATATATGTGATAGCCAACTTCCTCCCCTCACGTAGACCAAGGAACTTTCCCAGACACCAAGATATGCGTACTTCAGCCAAGAGGAAAACAAACATTTTTTTCTAAAAAAATGCTAAAGTAGATTGATGAAAAATTAGATGTCTTCTTGCAGCTGAAATTATTCTTCAACCTACAAAAAATTTTGGTCTTTAAACATTTAAAGAAACCGTTTATAAGAAAGATGGGAACGGGCATTTTAGCAGGGCCTGTTGCAATAGGACTAGTTGTAATGTTTTTCAGACTAATAGAGGGTGTATTTAGACTAGATACAAGGAAGAAATTTTTTACAATGAGGGTGAGGAAACTGGCACAGGTTGCCCAAGGAGGTGGTGGATGCCCTGCTCCTGGAAAAATTCAAGGTCAGGCTGGTCATGGCTCGGAGGGAATGTCCCTGCTCGTTTCAGGGTGTTGGATGAGGTGACCTTTAAAGGTCTCTTCCAACCCAAACTATTCTATGATTTCATCCAAATACAAATGCAGGCTTGAGTGAGAGCAATACACTTTACACCCTGTGTAGAATACATGATTTTTATATATGTGTTTTCCTGGCTGCATAACCATTCAAATGGAAGGGCTTAAAATAATTTATTTGAAGGAAAACATATATACACTAGCTCTAATTTATAAATGATTACATTGTATAAATAGCAAAAACCAAGCTGCTTGCAGAGAAAATTGAACCTGGAAATAAAATAGATGTACTCTTGTCCTTGGGGAGAATTTTGGGTCTCATGAATGCTCTACTACTTGAGAATATTTTACTAGAGACAGAAATAATCCTTGCCAGGGAAACATCACAAGATTTCAGACTTTACATTTTATAAAATTCTATATTGCAGGGAGGGACAAGATTATATTGATGTGAATTTCACTAATTCTCGAAATAATCACTGCCTCTAAATTGAAGTGTTTTAAAGAAGATTAAGAAGCTGTTCCTGGTTGCCAGAGGTGAGGCATCCCCAATTATAAGGGCTAGTGACCCACAAAGCAACAAAAGGAAGCCTTGGGTTTAATGTTCACTTGGGAAAAGAGGATTGTCATAGAGGGAATATGGTCCTGGAATTGAATTTTATGGATTTTGAAGACAAATTTCCTCCATCATCTAGAGGAATAATTTTGATTAATTTATTTTTGTTTTCCCGTGGTTATATGGATCATGTTTCAATTATAATGGCTGGAAGTATGATGATTACTAGAAAACAGAGTCTGTTCTGCTTTACTACAGATTTTTTGGGTTTGTATTTTGGCTCTGAAATGATTCAGGCTATTAAATAAATGCAACTTACAATATCTATTCTGAAGAAAAAATATTGAAATATGGGAATTAGTGCTAATAAGGGGGAAGAGATTTAGCAGTTCTTTATGCTTCAGTAAGGGTTTCAGAACTGGTTACTAAATTTGTTCATTGAATGAGTAGAATTGGCTGGAGGAGAGAATGAGCAAATAAAAGTTTAGATGCTTATCTAATAAACTCATGTGTCAGCAGTTCTGAATGATGACAGTTTTACACAGCTAGATATTTTAATGTAGCACTATTAATACAGCTAATGTTCTCCTGACTATGGAGAAGTTAAAGGAAAAATCTTTCCTCTATTGATTTGTCACAGTGCTTTGCCAGCAGGAATCTACTTAATTATATCTTAATTTGTAGCTTTAATGAATGCCATGAAGTTGGCTTCTGCCTTTTCATTTTTTTTTGTAAAACAGTACTCTGTGAATTCTAAAAAAATTGAGTTACAATGTGCATGATAATAATTTATTTTTTTTAATTAATACGTTGAAAAATAATGTATGATTCTAAATCTATGATTTAAACAACTGGTCTAAAGAAACTCTAAGTAGTTTGCGGTCTAAAGATTGGGTTTCATATGCAGATTAAACTTTGGCCACATGTCAATTGAGAAAAAAATTCAGATCTTCTTCAAAAAGTCAGGCAGAATAAACCCCAAATTGCTGCATTTAAAGAAACAGACAAAATAAAATAAATACATTTTGTGTATCACTAATAATTTTAAAATTATATAGGTATTAAATTGCACGTCCTTATAAAAACAGTTCTATAATGTTGTTTTGTGCCTATGTACCTTCCATGGTTTTACAAGATGCAGGTTGMTTTATCAATTAATTATTTTTTTATAACAATTGATTGAGAAAATATTTTTCTCTTACTGTTTCCTTATACCCCTTTTAGGGGGCTGGAATGCAACAAAGTTGAGGTAAGTTAATGCCACTGACATCAGTCAATAAGATGTTTCTCAGAATAAGAAAAATAGGAAGAATGAACAAGACTAACTTAGAGCAGTCTGTTATTTTCATCTATCAACATGTACTCCAGAAAAAGGCATTGAGGCACCAGAACTTATTTGCAGGGAAACTAAAATTATTCTTCAGATTAATGTTTGCTATTTCCTGTTTATTCTCTGATGAAAGAAAATGTAGTTCCTTGCTATACAAAGTCTGTAATATTCATTCATAGTATAAATGGCTCCTAAATGATTATTTAAGCCAAACAAGGTTTCATTGTCACCAGGGAGTGTCAAACAAGGTCCTGGGATTTGCATAATAATTGGTTTGAAACAAGTGATATTCCATACAGTACTATGTATACAGAGAGTAATGAATATGGTAGCCACAGTCTGTGAGATCAGTATCACCACCATAATGAAAACTGAATATTTTTCAGTCTTTGGAGGTTTTCAAACATCCGTAAAGCTAATGAGCTAATTTAGATAAGCATTAAACATGAATTTAATCACATTAATGGTAATTATTAGCAGACACACAATATGAAGGCCTTACAGTTTCCTTCAAAAGTTGTAATTAACCATAAAAAAAATTGTTTGACCTAATGCACCGCATATAAATGACTCAACTAAAGACTTTTAGATTTAACAGAATGCTTAGCTTAGAGTCATTTTTCCTTATGTACTATTTAGCTGAAAGTAAAAGTGTGATTTTTGCCATATGTTAACTTAGGAGCAAAATCACGTATGTCTGCAAATGTTACCTACTGAAATCCAAGCCCATTTCCTAAAAGTACACAGGGTATCTTAATCTGACCCATGGCCTCACTCCTATGCTGGTCATGAGTCAGCAGGCAAGCACCTGCTGCCAGTAATCTCCCCAACTCCTGGGAAATATTTAAGGTTAAGCAGGTGGGCAAGAGTCTTGAGTTTTAGAATGAAAACTGTGCTCAAATAAGATTTGGAATTGTGCCTGTCCACATTTGCCAAGAAAAACCTGACCCAAAAATCTTCAGAGAGACCAAAAAGGTTTCCTCTTTGGCTGCCTAGACCAGGCAAGAGGTTACATTCCCAAAGCATTTCAGTGATAAAAGGTGATTTTACGCTGGAGCATAAAAAGAAGTGTGTGTATATATATATATATATATTTTTTTTAAAGGATTTTGAATTAAAGTTTCCAGCCCTAGAAATTTGTGACCAAACAAATATTTTTAGTTTGCCTGTATGAAAGTAAAAGTGGCTCTTGCACAAAGTCTTAAAGCTCAAGTGTATAGAGTCTGGTCCCTGAAGTAATGATTCTGGAAAGAAATGCTTAATAATCTAATTTCAAATAATGGAAGTGAACTGTTTTTTGAAAGCTGGCAAATGACTGTGACTCCTCCATTTCTCTCAGGCAGAAGGAGAGGGCTTTCTTATTTAACAGAGTGGTGAACTCATCTACTTTTTCATTTTTCAATGGACCATTGCTCAAGAACACATCTTCCATGCCTTTACTCATGTTACTCAGAAGTTACACTTTTTCAGCAATATTGAAAAATGGAGATTTATATGAAAAGAGATAAAATGCTTTTTTTCCAATGGATTATCACTGATATAAAATTATTATCAATTTAGAGGCTTGTAGAAAGCCATATTTTTCACTGTAAAAATTGGCAGCGAAACCATTTTCTGTGTAATAAACTTTCAGAAAAAGGTGTTCAGCCACCTCTCTGCCTAGCTATGCTATCTGTGCCTGTGATTAAGCTGAAGCCTTTTTTTGGGCTCTTGCAGGTCAGCTCTCAAACTAGGCTGGAATGTGCTTTTGCACACAACGATGTGGGTAAAGAGGAATCAAGCCAACTTTTCCTGTCTGAAAAATTAATAACAAAATGGGCCATGCTTAAATATCCTGTGGACTTTTCATAAAAACTCCCTCCCAGCCCCCAAGCCCCACAATATTTGGCCCAGGAGCAAGCAGGATTTCTCAGATGGAAGAGTAGTTAACCAGGTGTAGGGTACTTCTSTTGTGTAAAATTCTTCTGCTTCTTATGGTTGTATCTCCTTCCTGTCCTTCACCCAGCTGTTCTTCACTCTACTTGAGAACATTTTTCTCTTCTCCTACTGCTCTCTTYCCCTGATGTAGCCACTCTCTTCTTTTGTTGTTCTTCCAGCTGGGTGATCCTTGCTAAACAGAGCATTCCTGAAATATTGTGGAGCCATGATGACTCCTGCAATGGCATTCCTCAATTTATTTATTTATGTTATACATCTTTCTCTTATGCTGTTTATATAARCAGTTACAACAGTGCACCACACTATCTATAGACTAATTAGAATTTACTATAATAAACACAGCTATTAATCATAACTTTCATTATTTCCTGCTCTAATAAACTGTTSATATAATCCAGGACAATGACAAGGGAATGATCATTAATAACAAATATTTAGTGTTTACTAATTAATTAGAGCTGCACATTAATTTATTAGAAGGATAAAGATTAAAGAAACAGGCCATTCATGTAATTTACTGTAAATGAAAACCAAAATATCTTCTCTTGGAATTAAAATTTTCATGAAACTTTGCATATTGCATTAAGGGCCTTGTGGGTGGAAAGCTACAGCTGTTTAATGAATAAACTTCCTCATTTAATTCTCAGTCAGAGCCCGCAGAAGCTGTATGGTGCATATGTGAAATTACATTAAGCAAATAAGAAAAGATATTCTCATTTGCACACTGACTGCATGGAAAGAATATTTCTTGCTATGTTTTTGTGCTTTGTCTACAGCAAATGGAGCTGAGACTTTATCTCCGTGTCTCACCTTGATGGCTCTTGTTTCTGTTGTGTTTAGCTAATATAACACAAATAGAAAATATCAACTTCTTGCAAGAATATGAAATCAGACTGAGAAAGGGAATTTAACTTTTTTTGTTGTTGCCTTAGGCACAGCTTGAGTTAAGTGACACCCATGTCTGTGAAATTGATTTCTGCAGGCTATCTACTGGAATTACCTTGCAYAACTACTCCTGTATTCTTTTGCTGATGTCTTTCACTGTCTGTTTTTGCAATACTCTAATCGCACCTAGGTGTACTTCTGTTGTTTCACTACGTCAAATTTGAGTATGAGAAATTTCTAGCTGTTAAAGACATGGGTTTAATTAACATCTGATGTTGTCTTACCTCTTTCAGAGTCTTTATCAAGAGCCTAAAGCATTTCATGTCATGTGACATCCAAAGTTTTCCCTAATATTGATGTATACTGGGAAAGCATGAAACGGAATGAGAAGGCGTGGTGATAACTCAAGGAAAAGAGACGCTATTAGAAAAACTACCTGCAGTAAGACCTCTAGAGTCTTCCCTGTTTCTTAACATGGATCACCTTTCATGGTGTTGAAGGGCTGCTTGTTGGTGCTGGGGTGCTGAGGAGAGGAGGTTATGCAAAGGCACAGCCACTTCCCAGGATCGTGGTGGAAAATGTACCTTGGACAGAGCTATTCTTACTCAGACACTTGGGCTCCACTGCCTGATTTGTGTGTGGAAAGCCTTGTCTGGGCTTTTGAATCACGAAAACAAATTTGCTTGAGGTGTGTTGAATGTATTGATGCACTGAATCTGTATCTTTTATTAAAGGGATATGATTAAGGAATATCCCTTCAAGATATTAATTTATAGGAATATTATTAATATTGATATGATATTAATGTATAGTAATATTTATACTAGATAGCAATATAATAGGAATATAACTTCAGGACTATTGCCCAAAACTATGAAAATAGTTTTTGAAACCAAAATAATCAAAACATAACCACAATGGATGTTAGCAGAAGAAATACCCTGTTCTGCTCATGTTTGTTTTTGTTATAAATTATTTCATGCCTATTGTGTCCCGTTTCCAAATTTCCAGAGCAAAGAGTCTGACCTTTCTAAAATGTGTTTTGAAACTCATTTGTGTTTGGTCCCTCAGAAATCAAAATTTTTATCTTTTCAAATTGTGGAATTTAGGTGTGGATTCACTGAAGTAGAACAATTCCAATGTGCTTTTGGAATATGATTTTTTGAAGTCCTTCATGGTGGGGCTAGGAAATTGTCTTAGATCATGGCAGTGGAATCAGTGCACTTCCAATAGCATTTGAAATTTTTTTGGTAGAAATTATTTATTCAATTTTATGACTTGCAACTGTCATTTTTAAGCTTAGTTTTTTATAAACAAGAGACAGGTATATTCATCATTAATTTGTGACAGAGCCACATTAGTTTATATGTCATGATAACTCAAATCAGGGTAGCCTTTCTTTTTTTTCCCTGTAGGCAAGGTACTTTGAAATTTGTAGTAATTTTTCTTGTCTCAGTGAATCAGCATGAGTTATAAAAGATAGAAGAAATATTTCTATACCATGCTTGCCATCCTSTTCTTCTTTATATTTGCATTTTCAAACAAAGGGGGAAAAAAATAAAAAGAAAAACCAAAACCAGAGCAATTTTGACCTATGTAGCTCCTTCAGTCGGTCATTTTTTTAAAAAAAAAATCTCACTGAAGTAACAAAAAATGATGTGCCTGTATGTCTGTGGAAGCAGAGGGCTCCAGTGGGGTCTTGTTCATTCTGTGAGTTTTTGTGACCTCTGGATGAGCAGAACGTTGCACATGAATATGTAGGCAAGCACCAGCCAGGCAGATGTTACACTTGCTGACCTTCACTCACTGAAACTGATAATCAGTTTGGCTGTCATTCATTGTCCTTTTGAGGCTTTCTGGCAGCCAATGAATGCCAAGGAGACGTATTTGATCCTGTAGGTCCTGCCAGAAATTAGGTTTGTACTTGGACATTTTGAAATGAATCTGAGTTGAGTTTGACAACAAAGGGAAGGCTGCTGCAGTAACATGTGCAGGTGATGCACTTCTCAATCTGTTTGTATTCTCCAGACAGGGAGAGATCAGGGCCCTTTCCTGCCTTTCATTCAGCTGTGGATATCAAGGCCAAATGCACAGTAATGTCAAAACATATAATTTATTTATTTATGCAGACAAACTGCCACTGAAGTGGCACCTATGTAACCTAATGAATGGGGCATCAGTGTTTGACTTAATAACAGGCAAAGAATTAATTACCAGCAGCAGAAGTCTTCAGCTTTGTAATTTGGAAATTAGAATGGGGTGAGGACAGACATTAAATATTAAGATAAACTTTTTTTTTACACAGCTAATAGTATCTTGCATATTTTAGTTGCCCACTAAATAAATAGTGCTTGATTAAAAAGCAAATTTTCTGCATTTTTAATCAGGTTTGATATTTTTTTTTTAGTCCCCCTAGTATTTCATTAATGGTTTTCAGATGTTCTGCAGAAGTAGATGAGGATGAGCAATACTGCACCTGTATGTGCTGGATAGAAGGAATGTGGAAACAGACGAATAACAATGTTTGAAAATTAGAACATGTGAGGGTTTGTAAGGCTGCAGAAGCTGCAGTGGGACACAGGCCTGTGCCTCACAACCATCCAGAAATCAGAAAAGCTAAATACGCTGTGTTTTTAAACTGGAGTGAAAAAAATATGGGGGGGGCAGGGGAGAAGAAAGAAATTTAATTAGTAGTAATCAACAGAGATTATGTTGTTACATACTGGAATTTAGACTGCAGGGCCGTAATTGCAGCTTTCAGCTGAGGAGCATCCAGGACAGCTCATCAGGAAAGCCAGCTTGATCCTTTTTCAGTCTGCAGTTTTTATGTGCTGATCTGGCATAGCTCTACCTGTCCAGAGGGCTGTGATGGACAGGAAAGAAACCCTGGACATGCAACCCCCCTCCCTATGCCTCTATTTGCTCAAAGGAGAGGCATCAGAAACTGATATTATCTCAGGAATATTAGGGTGATCCCTTGATTATTTTAGCCTTCAGTTGCCTTTCCAATCCCAGTCATGTTCTTAAATGCAGGTGTGAGGAAAAGGTGCTCAATCCTGTTTCTAAAATACTGCAGCGAGCTCCTGAGTCAGTAGATGTCCCTTATGGCTGTGCTGCCCAGTCTCCCTTTGAGTGTTACAGGGCCTTTGGGGTGCTGTCTGCCTCGCTGTGTGAGGTTTGCACCTCGGAGCTGAGCCAGAGCTGGCAGTGACCTGGGCTGTTAATAGCACACCACACAATTTTCATGTTGGAGCTTGAGGTTTTCGAGCACTCTCCAGTCATTTAAGTTTCACTGCCTTTCACTAACCCAGGCTATTTCTTATTCCAGAGCTTTTAGCCTCTGTTTCCGTGTCACTGCTGAGTGCAGACGTGATCTGTGCTGGTTAAAAAGGTATTCAAAAGATGAAAGGAAATGGCTTTTAGACAAGAGTGAAAGAGTATCTCACTTGTATCCATGAATACATTTTTGACTTTGAGAATTTATATGATCATTTAAAAAAAAAAAAAAACAACTCACTGAAGGTCTTGAAGATTTTTAAAAATGTGTTATTAATATAACTATAAATTATATAACTATAATCACTATAAATATACCATCCATAATTCCATGTGGGTGTAACCAAACCAATTTCCTTTTTAACCTAGCAATCCCATTTAAGAAGTTCCATTTCCCCCATTCACTTTTCTGCTTTTCCAGTTGTGAGTTCCAGGTGGAAAAATCTGCTGTCTTAATGGAAACTAAAATCTGATCAGCAGCACAAAACCATCTGAGAGTGATGCACAACCACTGAATCCTCTGAATCCTGTCCTGCCTGAGACCTTAATCCTGCCTTCAGAATGAACACTTTTTTAAATATGGAAGACAATTCAATCTCTGAAAAATCGTTATCCCAGGGATTTCTGCAACACAGGTTCTCAGTTCCAGAGGAAAAACCAGGAAAATGGTTTCTGACCCTACGCAGATGAAAATTGGAAACAAGTAAGGTGATAACAGGAGAGTCTAAATTTGCAGTTTAAAGAATTCAAGAAAAAGATGCCAATGTTGCTTTTCCAGGCTCTTTGGCTCAGAAAAAAATTATCCCCATGCATGTTTATTCTCCTCATATTATCCTTTTCAGAGTGATATTTAGTGTTTGTCATGAATGTGTGAAGTTTGCTTTGTTTGGTTTATTTTGTGTGGAAAAAAACATTAGTTGGCTTGTACTTTACCAGAAAACTGTTATAGTTGGGCTTACACATGCAAGTAAATAAGGTATAAAGTGGCATAATGGCATCTATTCAGCCACTTCCTGTTTATTTGTTGAACTGACCACCATTAGTGGCTGTGAATGGGTCCCATTGTGCTGGTGTCAATGAGGTTGTGCTTAGTCCTCTGAGCTTGAGAGCAGTTGATTATGGCTGAGAAAAAGGCTAAATAATAGGACTTAAAACGTTGTTTGACAATTACCAAGGCACTGTTACTGAATACTTGTTTTACTCTGGAGACAGGGACTTCGTGTCCAAGCAGAGATGCCAAGCAGAGATCCTCAAAACTGAATGTGCAGGACTGTTTCTGTATGGGGCAGTCTGAGTCTGGGAGACCTGTAGTCCATTCTGTGGTGATATATGGTGGGCTCTTTCCAAATTCGTGCTTCTGAGTCTTCACTGGACTATGTGTTTTCAATATACCCAGGTCTCGTCCCATGTATCTCCTTTATTTGTGCTCCCCCATTGCACAGATCCCAAACATCTTTCGGTCTGCCAAAAGTGGTATGAATACAGAAGAGAAACTCTCAAACCCTCTGCTGAGGAATTACAATTAAACAGATGGTATTTTTATTTCAATTATTATTTATTAGATGGACACAGAAATCACTCTCCAATAAACACACGACATTAATGCAGTGGTGCCCTATAGGCCCTTGGTAGATGAAAAGCTGTTTTCCTGCTGGGGCCTTAGGAAGTGATGGGAAGGAGGAACTGGTTCACTTGAGTTGCTGGAGATTGAGCCTCAGAAGTCAAGTCCTTCATCCTGCCTAAGCAGAAGGTCATCCTGGCTTTGGGACTTCCATAATTTTTTTGGTTTTCCCACGGCCTAGCTGTTCCCTTGGGGKAGAACAGGGCACAGGGAGGAGTTCAGAGTCCGCAATTTTTGTGCCTGGTATTGTGTAGACAATGTAAACAACTGCATTGCCGTCAAAAGGGGACGGTGTATGGTGGGGAATTACACCCTGGAGTGCCTCTTTCTCTCTCTGCTGGACTGGAGAATATCACTGGAATATTTATTTTCCTTTGTTATCACTGGGATGCTAGTCATACATAAATTTATCATAATCCACTGAAATAAGTTATTGGGTTTTTCATTATCAGTCATGGGTRACAGGAAGTGAAGGACTCTGAGAGGGAATCTGGAAGGGATATCACTTTCAAAAGACAATGAGGAAGGCTACAGAAGGAAATGTAAACAGGGCTGATTTACAGAATACCTCACCTGGTGTTACTAATGAAAAATATCAATGCACCAGAAATGGTAATTTGGAATATTGGTATGGGAACCAATGTCTTTTGTTTCAGCAAAAATTGTGTTCTGGACAAAGCAGAAACATATGGGAAGGTGAAAAAGCTCCTATTTCCTGGCATCTTTGGGATTTGGTAGAAAATAGTGTTGAGGATGAGACAGGACTGCAGTCACCACAACAGACCAGTATCACACAACCTAGAAAAAGGCTCATCTCAGTASCTGTAGTGGAGCATGCTGGAAAAAACAGTACTGTTTAAATAGAAGATTGGAGTCATGTGATCTTAAAGGGACCAATTATTTCTTGTCAGCTATGCTAGTCTCTCAGCCTAAAGAAATCTGCTGAACTATTCCCACTCTCCTTTCAATCCAGAAAATTCACGGGTGGTTTATGTTAGATTATGGGGACCCTCATGGTCATCATTTTGATGTTACTGCTCCTCTGCTCACTGTATTTCAGTGCTTTGATCAGGGGACTGGTTTTCCTTATAGTCACAGATGGTTGCTGTTTGACAGGCTGACAGGCAGACAAAGTAAATAGGCATGAAAATAAAAATATTCCTTTGTTTTGGTGAGTCAGGCCAATGTCATGTGGGTAGACAATGCTCTGTTGTCCTCCTAACTGTGTTAGGATGGGGAGAGGGTGTTGTGTAAAATGGTACTCAGGTATCTTGCAACTTTCTTTCCTGGACTGTCTTGTTGAGGAATTGATCAACAAATCTGAGCTTACAATGAAATTCCACTGTTACCTTTTCAATTAAGGTGGTAAGTGCTGCCATCACACAGCACTGTGAAATTTTGAGGGGTTTGTCTGGAAAAATCCCATCTGGCAAAGATGTGTCTGATCTTGCATATCAATAGGAGCACAGATTTTGAGCACAGATCAATAGCGCGATGAAATGCTACATAATTATTKTGTGTCTGTGCCTGTATCTACTTGCCTACATTCACAATACAAAAAGAAATACAACACTCAGGAAAAAAAAAACAAACAAACAAACAAACCCCAAACAAAACAACACTTCAGGTCACCAAAGACACGAATCCTAATATAGCATTAAAATAGTTACCTAGGCAGTAAAAATGCTTTTACGGAAAATTTTTATGTTATGAAAAGAGAAATCTAATAAATCARTACTGATTTTGAAATTGATTAAATACTTTGGATTAAGGACTGTTGCATAGCATTTGTGGCAACTCTTGACGTGACGTCTGGTCGGTGAATTCTCCTGGGGTAATTCTGTGGGATTGGAAACCTGGTTGTCTATAAAGAAATTGTTACTGACCTATTGATGCGATGTGACATTGCTTCCTTCTTTGGCAGGTTAGGCAGTAACGGAGAGACTTAGTCCCACCAGCCCTTATGCTGATCTGTTGCCAGGTAAACAAGAAAAAGAATTAGACAGGGAATGAGCTCACTGCCTTCCCTCTCCCCTCAAAACAAAAAAAAAAACAACAAAAAAAAAAGAGAAAATCATGATGTTTTCATCTTTTTCTCATTGTCTATCAATCGAAGTGGTCCTAAAGCTACTTTTTGTCATTACCTTTAGTTTTATTAAAAAATAATGAAGTGGATTTTGTTTTATTGATACATTAGCTAGTTAAAGACCAACTCTTGATATTCAGTACTTGAAATAAATTATTTGGTTATTTTAAGTAGTTGAAAGAAAGCTCCATAACCAGAGATCTTTTTACACAGTTTTCTCCTTTCTCTGTGCAGAACAGTTTTGATGGATCAGGTTAAGCTGATTAACATAAGGCCCATTAACATAAGTAGTGGTTTGTTAAGCACTTCTGTTGAAAAGGAGAAGCAAACGTTATTCTTAAGAGCATGGGGGAAAATAATGTTGTTGTTGTTGGTTTGTTTTTTTTTTTTTTTTTTTGGAACCTAGCTGTTTTCAGGCCATGGCTTGAGATTAGGACCTATGAGAGAGCTCTTGTTACAAAGACTGCATCTCCCGTCAGCCCGTAATTAATAGGGTAAAACACTTTTTGGGGCTGGCTTCAGATGCTCATCTTCTGCCCCTGGAAAGCTTGRTGGTGGGGTAGGCAGCCAAGAGTTTTCAAAACTTTGGTTACATATGAGGAATCCTGGACCAGCCTGGAGGTCTGGCCACCAGTTTGGGAAGAAGTCTAGGTTTTCACTCACTGTGGTAGCTTGGATTTGTTGATCTCCATTTCCAAGGACAATTTGCAATAGTTGTGGTTACTCCAGCTACTGAAAACCATGGGATTATTTTTAAGGAAAATATTTTAAATCACTCAATTTCTTAAAAATTGTAGATATCATGATTTTAAAATAGAATTTACTTCATTCAATAGTCATAAAATTGCAACAGACTATACTAAAGCAAGAAAAAGAGTAGGTGGAAATTTCAAACCTATGTCTTCAGATATTTTCCTAAAACTTCTAGTATTCCTAAAATATTGATTTACAATCTGTAAATCAATACTGTAAATTTGTATCAGTCTTCAGTTGGGTAAATGCAGTTGGGCAACTATCAGTTAATAAAGTTATATGTCTTTCAGTAGAAACAAGCATAAATATAGACATAAAACGATGTTTTCACAGAACAAATTACTTGGTGGTTGTTGGCTGGTGCTTTCTCAGACTGAGATCAATTAAGGTCAGAAAAGACAGTATCTCAAAAAAAGTAAGGACAGAAGAGAACATAGAAAGTCTCATGAAGAAATAAACAGCAATTGTATTGTAAAAGCATACAGAAACACATATGAAATGCATGTATTGAGTTTTAAGGATTATTTTCTGGATATTTGAAGTGGATGGTAATGCTCAAATTATTTTTATGCCAAGTTCTAAAAAAAAGCTAAAGACATTTCTGTGTAGCATTTGAGTATCTGAAATAATGATTGATCATGACTAAGTCAATCTGCACTGGAAATGTTTCTTTTTATTTGTACCTGTGTTAGATTCTGCTACTACCATCAAGTTCTGTTGGTTCTACCAGAATCTCCAAGAGGCTGATATTTGTTCTTCCCAGCCCTGTGTTAAGAATCAAAAGATGGATTGGAAAACATCTGAAAACGTTAATGGTTTTATTATTGAATTGTTGTACAGTATAAGAGACGTGAGGCTTTTTGGTGAGCTGTGTGAAGATCAAGTCACAAACAGATACACAGTGATCCATGCAGGCTCAGGCTTAATTTCTGAGTAAGTCCAAAGCTTTGATTATTTGCCACAGCATTGTGGTCTTTCTTTTCTGTATTTACAATGACAGCTCCCCAGTCTGCCTTCTGAAGAATCCTGCAAGCTCTCTACACTGCAAACCTCACTTAGATGTGTAAGAGAAACTGGCTGATTGAACAAATATGTCTATGTGTCCCATGGTATAATTTTTTTATTGTTTTCAGCTCCAGAGCTACTACAGTTAATTTTCTCTCCCTCACTTTCCATAAAATTTATATCTTGCTCTTTGTAAAAGGAAAAGAAACCCAAATGACTAAAACATTCCTATTATTTAAGTTTAAATATTATGACTAGGCTGTTAACTTTCGTTACTACTAGCAAGAGTAACATCATCCATCTACCCTTCCTCTGCACTGAATTAATGGCCACATTTTTTTATTCATCTTAGCTGATTTTTTTCACTTTTCTCGTGTGTCTATCACTTCAGGAAAATTAATGAGTCAACATTGTACCAGTTCTAGAGAACTGATAAATGAGAAAAATCAGTCAGCTTGTTCAGCTTGTGTCTTTGCATTAAATCAATCTTGAAATAATTTATCCTTCCCACGAGCCTTGCAGATACACAGATCTCATTTATGCAGCTTCTGTGCAACTTTTTTCACAGCTTTCATTTGATTTGCTTATCCATGTGCTTCTGCTACTAATGCTGGATACTGGGCTTAATAGGATGGATGGCAAGTCTTCGTGGTGTTTCAAACACTCTGAGTAAATCAGATCATTAAAATACAGCTTAGCCTAATGGATCACCCTGTAGTGTAAAAAAAAAAATAAAAATCTGTCCTTATATTAGAATGAACAGAATCGTGATTTTTTTAGCATCTTCCACAGACTGGAAAATAACTATTAAAATGTGTGTGGAAAAACAGTATGAAACACTATGTTTGACTTATAATTCCCTAAAGCTCAGGTTTTACTCCTCTGTCCACTTCTTCCTTTGGGATTTCATCTGAGGGAGAGGCCATTTCTTTGTATTTTGTTTGCACAGTGTCCTCACACATGGCTGGGCGCTTCTTGTTGCACAAACAGGCTCAGTTTGTAATCAGAAACCTCATTAAAAATGGTTTATTATGCAGTATTCCAGTCTAATYGGGTTTACATTTGCCAAGACCTTGGTCATGGGTCTAAATGTATTAAATAATAAAATGGAAATTTCTGTGCTTTATAAGGYACATTTTAATGTTATTGCTTTGTCTAACAGGTGAAATCATCTCAAAGGTCATTTGTGCCTGGACTGCAAGGGCTGAAGCATCTCTCTGGGCACTGCAGAAATGCTCTGGCCCCAGGTCCACCTCCCTTGGCACCCCCTACACCTTGTGGGAAGCTCTCGGTTAAGACACAAAACCTGCTTGCTCATGTGGCTGGTGAGATCCCTTGTCAGCCAGAGAGGACACAGGTATCGYCTGTCCAGAACAAAGGCAATGCACAACTGCCTAATTTCTGATGGAAAAAAAAGGGCTGAAGGCTCACTTTGACCACCAAGGACTTGGCTGAGTCTGGCCTTGAATGCAAGAGCTCACAGGCAGGTTTTTAGGGTCCTGACTCTTCACACTCTGGCCCAGGGTCTAGTCTTCCACTCAGTCTGTGCATGCTCTATTGGCTTCTGTCTATATTTTATTTTGTAGTAATTGGTGCGTATGTGGACTGGTGCCAAACCGGCTCCTGCCCTGGCAGGCCCTGGGATGCAGCCAGGGGCATGTCTCCAAACCTGGGAATGAAGAAGTGTCCCCAGGCCAAATTAAACGTCAGAGAGACTTATTCTGGGGAGGACTGACTGGAAGAACAGAGGTAAGAATATGGTCTGCTAACGCTTTCCCATATCGGAGATGTAATTCCAGGAAAAAATACCATCATGGATGATTAGGACACTGCTAAATGCAGTGCATTTCAAGCAGAAAATTAATGAATCCTTCTAAAAACCCTAAAGATTCTTTATAAATTAACACCAGCAGCAGGTATTTCAAACCTATTCTGTTGCCTATCCCACTGCTCTTTGCCATTTGATGCAGTTCCTACTCAACCTTGCTCCGTTGCTGTGTTTGGCTTATCTCTGGTCAAGGCTTTAATCCCCTAATAGCAAGCTGAAGTCATATCAGCACTCAAATGCTGCTGTGATGTGCTGCCACTTTATCAATGTGAGCAGTGTCTCGCTCCCTGACCCTGAGGCCAGGCTCTGGAGCTGCACTACAGGGCTGTACACGTGCCACCGACACGCAGGTCACAGAGAACAGCCAGCACCAGGCACCACCCCTGAGATTTCCAGCAGAGCAAATAGAAGTGCCCACGTGAGAGAAAGAACAAGGGCTGGAGCTGCTGCTTCACAGCTTCGAGCATTACTGCTTCTGCATGAAAGATAATCATGTATTTTATATGCATTAAATGCTTGGGCCAACTGAAGAGTAATTTTAGCACAGAAGGAAAGGGTAGTTAAAAAAGAAAATCAAAAGATAAACAGAAAAGATCAATGCTCACAGTTTTATTAAGCCCCAAACAAATAGATGTAAATATAAACATGAAGAATAAAAACAAAATGTGAGAAAAAACCCAGAGAGATACAAAGTCAGTACTTTGTCTAACACCATGGTTTCCTCCAGGTCTGCCAGCCTGCCTCTAAATCAACATCAGGCCTCAAAAGGATTCATAAATCTAGGATTTGAAGTATTGCTTTCTCTAAAAGCTGAAGAAAAAATAAAATCAGAATAGAATTCAGAGGCTTAAGTAGTAAATTCATTAGGAGTGAAGCAGGAAAAAACCAAAACTGAAGACATGCTCAGAGCAAGTATTTGGTTTCTTTTTTTTAATTTCTTTTTCAGAAAAYGCAATGTAAGTTTATAAAAGTACAGAAATGCTGATAGGAAGGTGTTCACCAGGTACCCTTTAGAAAGAATATTTCCAGGAAGAATTTAGTGGTGCAATCTAATTAGCCTTCTTGTAGCTGCAAAACTCCTCACAAAACCAGCTCCCTAAGTTCATGTGCATTGAGCAGTTCAAGTGAAAATCTGTCAGTGGAACTGAATTAAAACCATAGAGCCAAGGTCCCTCCTAGTATAAATCATGTACATTGCTATAATAAAACAACATACAACAGAAGCAATTCTTCACACCACTGAGTTTTTGGCATGGGAGCTGGTCCCAGAATCCAAATCTTACTGCTCCAGCTTCCATATTTCATAATGTCTCGGAAAACCTAAACTACAATATGCTGTAATAATTTTGTGACATTTGAGAATAGAACAAATGTGACCTGGGATCTAAAAAAAGCTAAAATAAGGTGGGATTTATCTTATTTTTTCTTTTTTAATGGTCTTGGTTGTGCTAATAAATGGCATTTTCTCATCTGTAAAATGAGGTGGAGGTACTGTACCACGTCCTGATTTTACCAGTTGAAGCCTCTTTCTTTTTCCAAAGTCATAAAGTATATGTCAAGCACTCTGAGCAACTCCTTTATGCCTTGCTTGCAGTGCTGCAATTAGTATCAYACTGTGTCATATTCGAAGCTCAGTGACTGTTAAATGTGCTATGCCTGCATCACACTAACTACTATATCAGTCATTTTAGATGACCCCCTTGAAAATTGCTGCCAAAAGTTTATATGTCAGAAACCGCTTTCAAAATGCTTATGAAGTGAAGAATTTTCACAGCTCTTTACCTACTCAAATACTGAAAACTGTCAGTCAACGAAATCAGGCTCGACAGTGTATATTTCAAGACTCACTATTCAAGACTTGCTTGAAAAATTATTCCTATCATCTGTCAGCAAGTGGCTTCTGTGTTTAGTCAGTTGTTCTCTTTTAAATTGTAATGACCACTGTAAGTTGCTACAAAAGACCTACCAGAACCCTTGGTATTGTTTTTCTATGGTGTGAACCAGGAACATCTACATCAGCAGTGTCTTCAGTCCCAAGTGATTTCAAAAAAATATGATCCAGGTACTAAACACCAGAGATTTATTTATAGAGCAGTTGACAACTGATAAAAAATTTAGAGAAGGGAGATTAGGAGTTTTTTTAAGTTTTAAAAATTGGAAATGTAAACATATCCCACAGGCCCATTGCTAAGGGTGAGGTTTGATTTACGACTGAATCTCTATTTATTTCTTTTAATTTCCTGGAAAAATACACTAATCTGCTCTTCTGCAGATGGGACTTTAGTAATACAACTGAGGTCCAAGCCTAAGCCTACAACATCCATTTTAGTCTTTATTTTATAAAAGCTGCATATACATCAACATAGTGCTAAGAGTCACTATCTATAATGTACTGCTATTAATTAAAAGTTACTCACTCTTTTATTTGTAAGTTAAAGACTGTTACAATGACCAGCAGAAGTGCAACAGGACTTTGCGTGCCCTGCTGCCAACCTGTGCCAAACCTTTCCACTTCCTTTCCTCATAACGCTGAGGAGTTTCCTCAGCAACATTGGCCTTTTTGCTCAGCAGGTGGGGAATATGGGCACTGGAGATTATTCAGAAAGCAAACTTCTCAGTTCTGAAGGCTGTCAACAGGACCTACCTGACAGACCTGCTCAAGGCATAATAAATGTCTCTCTCTATGACTGGGTTCTTCACAAAACAAAGTCATAGAAAAATCACACTGCAGTCATCTGTCTTTTATGTAGTGGAAGACAGGTTCAGTGCTCTCCTCATTCTCAAAGGATTTAATTTCCTTTTTTTTGCTTTCCATGAGATAACCCAAGCTCTAGGCCAAGTGCAGGACTTCGTGTCCTGTCTCAGGGAGAGAGAAATTCAAACAGAAAAAGGGGATATCTGTGTCCTTGTCTTTTGATTGCTGCTCTGTTTTACATGAAACTCTCACTAGATAAAAAAAAAAAAAAAAGTAATGATGGGACTGAAAAATGACTGCAACCTATCCTCTATGTGTTAGCTATGGAGATTTTTATAGCTGTTATGAGTGCTGCCTCATTTTCCTACTAGGCCAACTATCACTGAAAAAGAACTAAAAGATGTTTCTTCCTCATTTAAAGCTGTCTTTTCCTCCTATGCAAYGGGTTTTGTAGACTCAGGAAAATTAGTCAGCCAGCAGGTCATTCTGTCTGGTGCTGCCTTGCCTCCTGCAGGAAGGAGATGCAACTTCCAGAGATCCATCCTCACCAAATGCCCAGTGGCAACCAGGACTTTGCTTTCAAATGATAAGCTGTATCACAGAGCTGCCTTTTCATAAGGTATGTCTATACAGTCCTTATATATTTGTGTGTTTCCAAATACATTTAAGTGCATAAATATTTATGGCTACGACAACATAGGTATAAAAAAACTCCATCACAAATGATGCTAAATGGATGCATAAACCATACATAAAATTGTCAGTGGCAACATCTTCACTGAATTTCATGGGGATTCAACCAGGCACTCCCCAGAAAAAGAGATTTTGACATTCTCTGCTGGGTACAGAGAGTTCTGGGAATCAGATTGCCCTTGAACAGGAGCAGAGACAAAAGCATTTCCAACAGTCTGTTCTTGTTTTTCCGTAGTCTGGTAAGGACACTTTTTGCTGTCTGGCCTAGCCATTTTAAACACCAAGCCTTTGGAGAGTGTTTAACTTTTAACCTCTAACTTTGTCCTCTTTTCCTGGCCTGTCTCAGCAYGTTGCTATCAGAAATACTCTCAAAAAAAGGTGAACAATATCTCTTGGAGAGAGTCCTCTACCCTATACTGGCCCCAAGAATGGAGCCAGTATATTTTATGACATGTTTTATGACATGAGAATGAGTTGTATCTAACGTTCAGTTTAGACACTTCTCCCTTGGTGTCATGAATGGGTGTGGGATTTACTCATAAATGTCTTAAATGGGGATTTACTATTACAGKCAAGTGAAAGCATGATATAGTCGGAAACAAATACATTGCAAGGGAGTGGCTGCTTTCAAATATCTTTTACCTGTATAACACCAATCTAAAATAAATGACTGTTAAATAGAGACTCTAAGGGAGATGAGAGTAAAATCTCTTATTGGTCAATAGGGACAATAGTTCTTGGGATTTGGCCAAATTATTGCTGATTCCAAAACCTTAGTTTGACTGTTATGAGTTTTAGTTTTTTCTTTTGTGGGTTTTTTTTCCCCAAAGAATCCCAGAAACCACCACAGAAGGCCTGTGACCATGAAATTTACTACAAAGCTTTTGAGGTTTGAGTTGCCTGCCAAGAAGACAAAACAACTCAGATTAGAAGTTTGAATCTTAATAAAATTGGACTCCTTATCCACTTGTTATGTTATCTACCGTTGCTGGAGTGATAAACCTGCTTGAGAACACACGAATCATTTTACATTTTGTGGATGCTTTTCAAAGACTTATGTGCCAAGTGCACGATGGAAATACGTGATACCTTGTGTATTGCCCAAAGTAAACAAAATACTAACTTCAGTGTGAAGAACATCACCAGCTCTKATCTTCAGGCTAAAGCAGATTTGTTTGAGAAAATTCCTTACTAGGACGACAAAARAAGGTCAGGGGTGCCGAAGAAGAATTTTGCTGTGAGTAATGTAGGCCGTTCTGACATGTAATTTTTTCTCGATTGAATTGTATAAGGTAAATAATCAAGCCTCAAACCGGCTGGGCTAATTTAAGACTAGGAGCTATATTATTATTAAAGGTGATCCTTCATAAGAAGAAGTACTATCTAAACAATATTGCACTGCATTTCTGGCAGCAGGGCTACTCTTATCTTTGTTTCTATTTTGATCATACCTCAGTGGGGATTAGGTCTCGGTTGTCACTGACAACCTGATAGRCAGTGCAATTTCACTTGTAATTCCTATAGTCATTTGCTAAGTCAAATTCCTGGATCGGTTTAAAATCTTACTGCTGCTTCTGGAGTTCACGGCTGGAGGAGAAAATGGTGACCAGACAGGTGTCTCAAACCACTATTTAAAGGTGGGACCACAATACACTGTCAAGGGTCATTTGCACAACCATTTGTGATTTAACTTGGATCTGTCCACACCTTACTGCGGAACTTAGGAATTTGTTGGGTTTTTTATAAAAGGTAGGAGTGATGTCTATCTGAGTTTGATTTCTAAAGGAATTTCTTAGCAGTTTTTGTTGTCCAGAGAAGGACTGGCTTTTCAAACCAGTTTAAWATCCTTTGCCTTCTCTTTTTCTCACTGCCTTTCCTCTTTGACAACCTGGTCGGGTGAGTTCAAGCAGGGGTCAGCCCTTGTGTTGCCTGTCAAGTGCTGCTCGATGGGAAGTCATCTGAAGGTGTTGCATTCTTTTCCACTCGTGAACCAGCCTTTTGTTAAGTTAATTCTTTATATTTGCTTACATTTAGCACTTATCATACTTTTGCCTTATTGCAAAATGCCCCTTGAACCAATGTGTTTATCTACTGCTCTTTACAAGCACCGTCAAACCTTGCTAATGCAGTTCAGGTTTTTGACTCCAGGTTTGCATTCTGTCCCAAGAGCTTTCTGCCTCCCAGCAATGTCAGCAGGAGAAAACATGCGTTRTCTTACCTCAAATACACTGTGGCTGAGCGTTTCCCCTGACTCTCTYGTAATACTGGTAATCTGTGGCAAAGARTAGGAGGATGCTAATTTCTACAGCACAGTTTGCTAGAATTTATCTGTTAATCCCAAAATGTCAGAAGACTTCTACAAGATAAAAGAAATATTTCTGTGGTGTGTTTCAGATCTAACAGTCAGGCTGAATTCTCTACCGAGTGCTGTATTATTCTATCTTGTATATAGCCCAGAATACTATTCCAGAATAAATAAACCAGCCTATTTTTAAAGTTTGCCAGCTTGTATTTTATTTAGGATCTTTTATTTAGGATTTCTTTTGGCCATATCTTCTACCTGAGGCARTATTCAGGATCTTTGCCCATCAGAAAGCACATTCWTTGTMAGTGCTCCTTTACACAGAATCACCAGGCTGGTGATCACAAGATCACTGAGTCCAACCCATGCCCCAACACCACCTCAACTAAACCATGGCACTGAGTGCCACATCCAATCTTTTTTTAAAACACATCCAGGGATCCACCACTTCCCCAGGCRGATGATTCCAGAACTTTTTCACTCTTTCAGTAGAAAAATAGCATCTTAACATCCAACCTAAATTCCCCCAGGTGCAATTTAAGACCATGTACTCTTGTTCTGTCAGTTGTTGCCTGGAGAAAGAGACCAACCCCCACCTGGCTACAACCACCTTTCAGGTGGTTGTAGAGAGTGATAAGGTGACCTCTGAATCTTCTTTTCTCCAGGCTAAACACCCCCAGCTACCTCAGCTGTTCCTCATAGGGCTTGTGTTCCAAGCCCTTCACCAGCCTTGTTGCCCTCCTTTGGAYGCATTCAAGCGTCTCCACRTCCTTCCTGAACTGAGGGGSCCAGAACTGGACACAGTACTCGAGGTGCAGCCTCACCAGTGCCAGGGAAGAATGACTTCCCTGGTCCTGCTGGCCACACCATTCCTGATACAGGCCGGGATGCCGTTGGCCTTCTTGGCCACCTGGACACACTGCTGGCTCATGTTGAGTCGGCTGTCAACCAGTACCCCCAGGTCCCTTTCTGCCTGGGCACTGTCCAGCCACACCGCCCCCAGCCTATAGCGATGCTGGGGGTTTTTGTGACCAAAATGCAGGACTCGGCTCTTGGACTTACTGAACTTCATCTTATTGGACTCTGCCCATCTATCCAACCGTTCCAGGTCTCTTTGCAGAGCCCTCCCACCTTCYAACAGATCAACACATGCTCCCAGCTTAGTGTCATCTGCAAATTTACTAATGGTAGACTCAATGCCCTCATCCATGTCATCAATACAAATATTAAACAAAACTGGCCCCAGTACTGATCCCTGGGGGACACCACCAGTGACTGGCCGCCAACCGGATGCAGCACCGTTCACCACCAGTCWCTGGGCCCAGTTCTCAACCCAGCAAAGAGTGTGCCTGTCCAAGCTGTGGGCTGCCAGCTTTTCCAAATGTTCTCTACCTTTTGCACCTTCTCTTCYCTTTCCAGATTCCACATCAGCTTTCATTTGCAGGCAAACTGAAGGAAGGTGCTCCTTCCCTAAGGCCAGAGGAAACAAGGCCATGTTTCTTGCTGGAGTATTTGTGAATTGAAATCATCAGTAGTTGAGAACTGAGAGAATTCAAATCCCTTAACATAGAACCAGGTTAACTGATTTATGCGATAGCGTTGCTCCGTGTACTTCATGAGGCAATTTAGTTTTGTGCCCCCTCAATGGAATGTTAAAAAAAAATATTTAAATTGAACATAAACCTGAGAAAGTTAGAGTTTTACCAAGTGCTTAGCCAGATCAGCTATTGCTTGTGATCCTTGCTTCATGCTATAGCTCAAATTTCATTAGAAGCTGCTTTACATTCAAGTTAAATAATCCCTTAAAATCCTTATAAAATCAGAAGACACACGCTTGAACTGTTTTTCTTCTCCTAAAGCACACACTGCACAAAYGAAGCTGACTTTCAGATTATGATTTGCACAGTACTATATAATATAAATGCATCTGAAATTTATAGCACGCCACGAACTGTTTAATACTCAACACTTAAACTGCTGTGTTTCCACAGCAAGCTGTAATAACTAAGGATTTAATACAGAATCTGATATCTGGACAGTTATTAACATTGTTTTCTTAGTGTTTTACTGCCTGCATGTAAACACTAGTTTATTGAAATGTATCTACATGGTCATATAAAATGTGAAAAAGAACACGTTTTCTTTGCCAGAGAACAAATACAGATGTAAATGAAAATGTCTGGACCTTGACCTTAAACATCCAATCCTATATACACAAAAAAAAGTAAATCCCTTCCTACCACACTATTTTGACCTTGTATAGCTGTTCAGGTTTTTGACAAACAGCCAGAGGAAGTTGCTGCTCTGGAGATCTGGTTTGTTTGAGTTAGGTTTTTAAACTCTGTAATTCCCTTTAAAGAACTAGGGTTCCCTCCCTTCCCCCTTTTCAATCTGTAAAAAGGAGGAAGGACACTTCAACGTTCAGTGTTATTTTTACTGCTGGATCTTGTGCCAAAAGAAATGCAAGGTTTAATTTTATTAAGCTGCAGAGATTAAAAATACCATAAGAATCTCAGTAAATGGTTATGATTTGATATATTAATGTTTCAAAGTAAGTATCTCGTCTGATCTTATTTAAGTATATTTTAAGACTTGTCCTTTCACTCTTTATCACCTTCAATAAAGATTTTAGGCAAGACTTTAGCAGCTGTACGAAACAAAACCAACCAAACAAGAAAACATAGACAGGAAGACTGTTGCCTAGGTGTTGAAGCCATTGAAGAGTGACACTAACTGGCACAAGAAACTACAGGTCATCCTATAGATTCAAAAATTAGGACAGGATGTTAAGGACTTACCTCCATTCACCTAACTGAGCAAACCCTAGCTGAATTGTCAGAGTCAATCCATATCCTCTACAATATTGGGGGTTTTCTTTTGTGAAAGAAATCTACCTTGTTCATCAGGAAGGGGAAAAGTGAAGAAAATTAGCAGCTTTTTGGCAGGGAGGATGGCATAACTTAAGCTGCCAGCTCAGCAGGATTAAGTCCAGAATCTGTACAAATAAAAGTAGCTTTCATGTGTTTTTTGTACAGGCCTTCACTTTCTAAGGTCAGGCCTATGTTTTGAGTCCTAAAGTCTACAAGTGCTTCCTCTGTAATCCATGACACGTGTTTCCCTGCTCCCTAGCTAGTATTCTTTGGCTAGATCAGATGTTTCAGAGCTCCTTTATGGATGTTTTTCTTACTTTGCTCACAAAGGTAAGTACCTGGCAAATGGAGTCAGGTTCTAACTTGGTGAAAGATCCTGCCTAGTTGCTTGTTCTCTATAAAATTTGCTCTAATAGGAGAAATTTCTAATTAAATTAGGTCTCCAGCTGACCTCAAACACTGAACAGCTGCTTCACAGATACCTATTTCTGTTAGAATTTTAGACAGTTGACTATTACAACCTATTAGATGGGGTTTTAAATCTAGACATAAAGATATCTCAGATATGGCAGACAAAGAATCATCTATCTCTATCCCCTTCTGAAAAGTTCAGACACACAAAGGCACTGTAAATATTTTGGATACATTGAACATTGGAGAGAAAAAAGGACCAAAACATAGGAGTAAAAAGTAGAACCTTACCTTGACAAAAAAGAAAGTTAGAAGACCTACTAGACTTCTCACTATTTTCATAGACTTCCCAGTCAAAACATGAAGTGGTCTATTTTTGTTTGTTTGCTTGTTTTTTTGTTTGTGTGTGAAAGTCTTTTAGATGGAAAGGAAATTCCAAAGAATTCTAAATGGTCCTATTTTTTTAAAAAAATTCTTCTACACTACTCAAAATACACATTCCAATATTAGAAAATAAGTGTAAAAAAGAACAAACATTTACCTGTGGAAGAACAGTGATTTATTTTTAGCATTATGGGAATTAACTACTCTTTAAAATGGCAATTAAAAAAAAAAACAGCATGAAAGTAGGTATTTTCTACATTTACAGGTACAATAGATCGTTTCTTTGCTGTCTGTCTGCCACCAGTCTATTTTACTACTAGGTTTGATTCATCCACTTGGATATGAAAAGGGAGAGCACAGAATGATTCTCTGATTCAGGCTGTAGTTATTTTTAGGTCCAGTGAGTACATCTGTCACTTATTCTGTGTTTATACTAAACACAAATATGAGAGGAAATGTAACTGTAAGATTATAGGTGATACAACAAAGGCACAGAGCACTACATTCRCTAGTCAATAGCCCTGTTTGCCTTTTACCCTTTAGAATGACATTTAAAAAATCCTAACAAGGTCTAAAAGGGCTTTAGTAATTCTGTTTTGTTGGGGTTTTTTTTTCCACTAAAGCATAAGAGTGTCAGATAACAAAGTTTAAATGAAACATGAGAAGGCAGGATGTGATTCTTTTTAGTAAAGTTTTTTTCCTTTGAGTTTCTCCTCCTTGGCTAAATAGATCAGCTGGTGTATATACATATATATATGTGTATATATATATTTTTTAATATATTATTTGGCAGGAGATAAGTTTCAAGACCAGATATTTATTCACTGTATTCTAGTATGACATGGGGTCTCCCATGCACATATAAAAGAGTGCAGAGGGGCTTTGAGCAGAATCCAAGTATTTTAGTACTCCTCAGTTACTCTCCAGCACTGCAGCTCATTTCCTTTCACTCTCAGGTGCCCAATCTGTGAATGTACAGCCAAAGCCATCCTCTTCTTTGCAGAGCCTGCTCTTGCTCCAACAGAATTGTAAGAACAGTGGCCAAAGTTCTGATAGCCCCATCACATCTTTAAACGGAGGTGAATTTTGCAAACCTTGGTTTTGCCAGACTAAGGCGTGATTAAATGGCCATGCCATTTTAAAATGACTGAATTAGGACTTAAATGAATGTAGCCTCATACCTGAGATATGTTTTCGGACATCCTAGACTTAGGGTTAGTAAATCCTGTGTTTTTAGTAGGCTGGTTTGGTGTCATCATCTGGCATAAATGGGCTAATCTGTATCTCTAAATTAAGCTTCCAGGTATGCTGGTGTATTCTTCTGCACACATGTATTTAAGGCAGAAAAGTACTGGTAGGGATTTAATTAACATAAATGACAATGGCACATGAATTAGAGCCTGCTGTCTAGGTGAAGACAGTACTGCAGGGAGAAATCTTTTTTGAACCAGCCTGTATAGGATTAATGTTTAAAAACCTGTTGTAATTACCTTCACTCTGAACTTGTTTTTCAGAACAGCATCTTATTTTAAAAATATACAGGCATGCATAAAAAATAAATCCAAGTAAAGTATGCAAAAGATGTATTATTATGGCTCATTAGCGCTTGATGCTCATTCTAAATACAGAAGATGCCATCATCCTGCTTCTGAGATCCTAAAGGAGTTTGGGCAGGAAAGAGAGAAAGTAGAAACAGAGTAGTCTGTGAAAGATTCAGCATCTCCTTGATCACTCCTGTGGACTATCATTTACACTTCAAACCTGAGAGCTTAAAACCTTAACGCATAAGAAAATCTGTGTTTAGTGCTGCTTCACCATGGGTGCAAAATTTGCACAACCCCCAAGACAGCTGGGGTCAGATCACACCACTTGTTCCTGAGCTGTCCGTCTGAAACACTCCAATCCCGTATGGAAATGGTATATCCCTGCTCTGTGCAGTGTACATGATTACCTGGGCTCACAAGAAATGGCAAAATGGCCACAGCAGGTTCCCCTTTGTTCAAGCTCCAGCCCTTGTATCACTTCTTATTTCTGATTCTCATCTTTAGCCTTGAGTCTCGTCGTCAGGTAACATAAGAAACCAGCATATTTCTTGGCTGACAAATTCATCTGTAGCTGTTAGGAASTAAAATGATGGTAACTAGCAAAAGAAGACTTTTAAACTACTGTAGCATGTGCTGATAATGAAAAAGTTACTTGCAGTTTTTCCTTTCTAGCCTAGGTATTGTTTGGAAAGTTCTAGAAGTTATTAAAAATGGTACTGCAGTAACTATTTTTTTTTGTTTGTTTGTTTTAAGACCAAGACTTCTCTTGACTTTGCTATTGTGTCTAAAAAGAAGTTGGATCTTGGTAGCCGATGATTTCTCCACTGTCAAGAAAGTCCAACCTTCAAGACAGAAGGTTAAACTTAGCACAGGCACATATATATAAATGGTGGGTGGAGGAATATAAACCTTCAACAGAGTACTCCTCTGTCTACTAAGGAACAAATGTGTGCAAATAGACCACCAAAAAATCATAAATTCCTCTTTCACCTATGCTAGCMTGGATTTCTGGGTTGTCTTGGAAACACATGACAGAATAAGAGCTCTTAAATTCCGTTTGTGTGTGATTTGCTTTGAGCATAACCACATGAACTAATGTATAAAAGCAAAGAGGATACATAAGTGCAGCCAATCAAGCCACAAAAGTAGACCTGAGTTTTATGCATCTGCACTTTTTATTTTATTTTTCATGTTGCCATTTTCAAGATGAAAAAAGTGTTGTACGACATAAGATTAATTATCCCYGTATGCTTAGCTGCATTAACACTCCTAAAGGTGCCTCTCTGAATAGAAATTTAATAAATTATCAAGGCACCACTGTGTGTTTGGGCTACCTATTTCCTAATAATCTACAAAATCATTCAGTAAAATAAATATTATAAAGAAATATTTTGATATCTCTAATATATTTATTACATTATACTTTTTTTTCCTCCCAACTGTTCCTGCTGTCTTTTGGCCTAATATTTTCTTGAAGGTTGAAAGGACAAGAAAAAACATACTGTAAATCTGTTGGCTCTTACTTGATAAATTATAAAAAACTTTTGATCTTTTGATCTTGAAACAACATAACCTAAAARCCTTTTCCTTTTGGCTGGAATCCCAGACTCCAAATGTCATTCAAAGGATACATTTTCATGATAAACTGTTTCATACTCTACATCCTTGTATAAATTTGTAATTTTTGTATTTTGTTTGTTATAGTGATGCTTACGATGAGCTTTCTCATTTTCAACTTCAATTATTTAATTAGGGTTATATGAGATTGRATATTTCAAATAAAATTTAAAAGTTTTTCCAAAAATGAGTGCCAGAACTTACAGAAGGTGAAATTTAAAGTGGAAACAAATTAATCTTTTCCATTGTTAGATGAAACCAAACAATTTTGTATTAAATGTGGGGTACTAAACTATATTTGAGAAGAGMGATGGATATTTGAGAGAAAGATGGCAAGAACAGTTAGGAATTAGTAATAGAAAAACTATCTTCCTCAAGATTACTCGAGTAGAGATACATAACCAAAAAATGGATTTTCATTTCCTTTTCTCTCTATGGCTCATTATCCTCATCTAATTGTCTTTTTTAACACAAATTTTACAGTTGAAAGCAAATCAAATTTCTTTGGCAATAGTGAAACACATACTGTGGGTAAATAGTGAAGATACATGGTGGCGTACATATAAAAAATTATTAAAACCTTGTCATCCAGTATGTCATTACATGTAAGTCAAGAAAATATTTGGCTTCAGTCAACTTTAATTTAACGGGAAGAGTAAGAAATTGATTTACTACAAATTGTTTTAATATTACTGCATAATACAGCCTTGCAAAATTGTCAAGAAAATTTACCGGAATGGATGCAAATGCTTATTTGTTTGCCTTTTTTCAGAGTAATCAATCATGGGGTGAATTAATAATTTTTTTCCACTGCATTGCAAAATATTGTTCATTTCAGCAAGTTCAATGGGCAAAAATTTGCTAAACTGCTATACTAYAATTATATATTTCCATATACTCCTCTTTTGTAAATAAATTGTGTGTTGTAGCTCTGTAGCTTTCTTGTGTGTTGGGGATGTAATCAACATTGAAATTGAAACAGCATGCAGGAGAATTACATAAAAATGACAATTGTAAATGGCACAAACTTTTTCGGTTTGTTTATTTTTTAATTTTAGGAATCTTACAGGCATAATATGAATATTAGCTACATGACAAGGCACGTAACACTTGCTGGGTTTATATTGTAGAGAAATATCTTTAGCACTTTAATAACAGATTCGTGGCATTTTTCTCATTGATTAATTAAACAATCATATTTAAGCTCCAGGTCCTATCAGTGGTGCAGTGCTAATGATTCACTCATCTCTCGGAAYGGATGCTTGCACAGGAGGTGTGGGACTAACAGGTAGGTCTGGATGGATTTCATCAAGAAGAGGGTTGACAATGATTTCCCTGGTCTAAYAATTTGAATTGAGAAGATTAACCTATCCCTTTTCCCATTGTTTTATTTATTTGGATATTGGCCTCATGGTTCAAGCTGGGTGTCAAAGCAGTGGTGTTTTGTGGAAAATTTTGGGTTCTGTACTGTGTTTATCACAATTGGGAATAAAGGAAGTTTCTGGTTGTGAAGCCCAGTCCTCCATCAAGAAGTTCTGTGCACTTGCATGGTTCAGCTCTGTGATGTCCTGGACCTGGAGTGGTGCTGTAAAGAATCAGAAGCCTAGAAAATTAGGTCTCCGTTCATGCCCTCTGTGTCTTTATCCTGTGATGATGACATTACTACATTATTGAAAGAATTCTGTATCTCACCAAAATTAACATGAAAATCCAGTTTGATATCWTTTTTTTTTTTTTTTTTTAAATTAATCCATYATTTGATGGTGTAGAGCTGGTTGAGATGCTGGAGAGGGATTCTGTTGTAGGAAGATCCCTGTCAGTGACAGGGCATTGAGGTGGGTGAGAAACCTCTGTGTTTTTAGAAGAGAGAGAAGACTGAAAGTAGGAAAACTGACCTGGAGGAAACAGGGGGCAATTTTCAACAAATACTTCGTGGTCCTGGAGTTCATCAGAATGTTTGGGGTTTTTGAATTACTGTAAGTAATAGACTCTACAAGGCAACAAGCTGGTTTTAATATTAAAGAGRAGGGGAGAGAAAAGCCACAAAACCAACCTCTTATTTGCACAAACAAAAGAATTTTTTGTTGTGGAATAAAAGTCAATACTGAAAAAATAATGAAGGTATCTATATGAGAGTTTATGACAGCAATTACATCTACATATTCCACAAAGAGTGGAATATTTTTCCACGTTCAGGTGGGTGATGYCAGAACTGAAGATTAACTTTAGATCATGGATATATTATATAATTTTCTTTTTGGCATTGCTGATTTAAATATAGGAATTGAGCTATGCAAGAGTGGGWAGCAGATAAACTATCATTAGCATCATTCTAGTAACACCAGCTGCAGTGAATACCAAACAGGTTTATACTTAGCAGGGAAAAGTAAATGTAGCTGCACTGAGATTTGAACATCTACTAACAGCTTGTCCAGGAGCTGAGATTAGAGCAGTCTCCCGTCAGTTGATATGTTTCACTCAGAAAGTGTTCTGCTTWACATTAAGACAATCACTGTTTATGAAAAGAAGAAAATCAAAAATACATACAATAAATCAGACTGCCCTATATGATACTAGGTCCATGCCTGGTCATATATAGAATTTATGACTTCCTTCCTCAACACACAAGATGAACTTTCAACAGATCCGGCATTTAAACCTAAAATTTAGAGTGTGTTATTGCCAAATAGTCTTTTGCTGCTGTGGAAAGCATTTCAGCTCGTGATGCAGAAGACATAACCTCTTTTAAATTTATCATAAAACAAACAAACAAACAGAAAAGGTACCTTTTTCAGAATGTGCAACCAGGGTAGAACACATATGTATTTCTCAATATGAATCAATGTACAGTAACACATGAGTTACTGATGTAATTTCAGCCATCCTAGTACCATTTTTTTGTTGCACTGTGAGGCTTTTGGGGTTAGTTTCTTTTAGGTTTTAGTCACTACTTACAGCATTGAGTGGTTTGGAATCAGGGTAACCTCTGTTTTACTGCTCCCATATAGTGTGTAGCTGCAGGACAATGTCACTGTCCCTTCACTTATGAACAATTGTGTAGCTCAGAGCGGAGCAGGGTCTGGTTTTCATCCCAGTTTTACGAGTGAGAGTTGCTCTRGACTAGAATATAGGTGAGTGCCACTGATTAGGAGCCGTGTTGAGCAGTGCAAAACTGACTGTGAAATATTTGCAGGTCCTGACCTGATGAAAATCTGAGCCCAAGACGTGCAGAAATCAAGTATTCCGAAAAACTTCGGAAGTGTATGCTTAAATGCAACCAATTTCTTTATGATTTAAATGTCTGTTTAATGTGCTTCCCTCAATATCAACTTCAAGTTGCACCCATTTAGAAAGAAGCTGAAGGTGTTAATTGCTTTGTATGATTTTGCCAGTAATTACAGTGTTGGAGAATTTATGGATATTTTCTCACAGGAAAGCAAAAAACAATCTCCTTCCTAGGTGTTTCTTCAGCTGCAACAGAAGAAGACTGAATTTGAGCTTTTCAGGGGCAGTGATTAAACAAGTAACGACTTCTCTAATTCAGAGAGTAATATTTATATACCTGATAGAAAAAAGATAGTTCCAGCTTTGGCGGCATCGGGTAGTGGAATCAGAGGTTAAATATGGTCACAGTGGTAAAGAAATTCAAGTAACTCTGAGTTTGCTCAGATATCAGTCAACACATGGTAATTCATTAGAAATCTGCCCTAAGAAATGTGTTTTAACCCCTTATTTCACATGGATCAGCTGCAGTGGTACTGCTTAATGTTGTGACAACTAAATTAGTTYTAAGAATTCTAATTTTCAAGCAAAATACATTTTAGACACATAACAGAGATTGACATAAGGTAAATTATCATCTCAGCTACTTCATAAGACTAGGATAACGCATACTGATTTCAGGCACATTTATTTCCATAAAGAAAACAATTGGATGCTTCTATCACCATAATCTTAATAACTTTCTGGACCCTGTCCTTCGCTTAATCGACTGATTGCTATTATTGGAACATTCCACTAAATATACTGTGTAGCATTTTTCTATTCTGCTTCTCGAAGGGCCTATGGAAATTAAAAATTATTTAGCACAAAAATGCGATTATTTCTGAAAAGAACAAAGAATAATGTATTTAAAAACAAGTCTTCTCTATGCATTAGTTCTGGGTACAGTCTTGAGAAATTTTGGATAGTAAGAAGAGGAAAGTGGCAAGTTATACRTTTAGTGTAGAATTCAGATGAAATTTATTTGGTTTCCAGTTTACATTATATATGTGAAATTGGAAAAGAGAAAGCTTTGTTCAATTCCTTTTTCTGTTTCAGAATATAAGTAAAATAGCTTGTCCCTGGCTTTTGAGATTTTCAGGGGTTGTAGACTTCAGGTTTCATTTCTAAGTATGATGGAAACACTGTCAGCTGTTCCAGCAGATACACATCATCACACACACATCTGGGCTAGCAGAACATTTTGGAGAAGAGTTTATGTTTAATTGGAGTTATTATGGGACTGTTGAAGCTTTGGATCACAAAAATTTCCTTTAAAGCAGAGTGAGATGGAAATTTTCATAGGAATAAAAGACGTTGCACTTACAAGAACAATAGCTATGATCCTTCTTGTATCTCTGAAAGCCCAATAAGAACTGTCTTCATCAAACCTCACAGTCTTGACTATTGAAAGTGGTATTAGTAGGAAATATTTCCAATAATATATAAATCTGTTATTTCTTGCCAGGTCATATATTTCCCACCCTTCCAAGAAAACCTGGTACAAAGGAATCACAAGAGATAAAAAATGTAAATGCCATGTTCAATCTCTGATAGAGACAGGAACATAAAAATCTTCTCTCATCTCTGTAAAAATGAGTGGAGCTACTTGTCCTCCAGTGTTAAATTTAACATTGAAAACACTGCTGAAACAAGTGTATTGTGCCTTGAAAAATGACTCAGCCTTACCTMCAAGCAATTTTTCATCTACTTCGGTCGCTGGTTCACTTCTGTTTGGTCATAGGATTAAGGCAGAAATGTGAAAATAAGATTGTTGCTCTGATCATTCTTCAGTTGTTTTTTATCTCATTTTCTGAGCATTTTGCACATTGGCTGGATGGATGCAGCCAGGGGCTGTGCTCGATGTGTCTGTATCCAGGCCGAGGCAGGTGAGGAGTGGTGCCCCTCAAGGTTCCTTGGTGTCCTTATCAATGATATGGTGAGATCCAGTGCACCCCCAGCAAGTCTGCAGGTGACCCCGAGCTGAGCAGTGCATCTGGCACAAGAGAAGGAAGGRATTTCCTGATTTCCCATGTGCAGGGCATTACCAGTGCAAAGCCCTGGTAGACACAAAGCTCCACAGCTCCATGTCCCCAGCCACGGCCAGCSACAAGGCTGAGCAAGTACTGCTGAATACACACTCACTATGAACTACAGCTCATCACCTGATTGGAGGTCTTGCACCACRGCAGGGAGTACCCACGCAGTCAAAAACCGAAGATTTACCTGTGCTTTGCAAAGTTAATTTTGGGAATATTAATGTGGGCACTAGATATTATTACATAAATTATTTTAGCCACGAATACAGGACCCAACACTTTTGTGTTGCACCGCTGAATCTGCAAAAAGGAAACAAGGAAAAGGCAGTGGGAGGAYGTGTTCCAGAGCTGACCTTTATCATGCTGGTAAGTTACAGGCTTCACCTCCATCACACCTCTCTGATCATCTATAGATGTTAGAAAACATTAACACTCAGGAAGAGAAATGTAGTGAGATTGATTTTTAATGTGATGATTGTCTGTATCATGATTTTTTTTTGTTGTCTCAGCAYCTGAGGACTCTCTGTGATGTATATGATGAGGTTGCACAGGCTTRCATTTTGGAAACAGAGTAGAAACTCTCTAATAAGACTGGCAGTTGCAAAATAAAATCCCTGTAAAAAACATTATCGAAAATAGTGAAAATTTGTGATAGAAAATCTAAATTATTTRTCTGTTAGAAAAGKATAAAAAATTGACAAGAAAGATCTAACTGGTAAGGTGAGAACGTAGTAAAGTAGGTTTTCCTCATTAAATTAAAATAGCAGCAACAAAAATCCTGCAAACAAACCAGCATAAATTATTTCTGGAATCTCTTTTTTCTGCTGGCAGATGATAGTGATTACGCTAATTATAATTATATTTTCTGCAGAAGTTTACGAATAATGTATGACATTAAAACATTGTTTCAGGTTTTGTTTGTCGGATGTTAAAATTACAGAGACAAAGACTTTCTGTGAACTTTTTGAGAGCAGTAATCTCAGGAAATGGGCAATCCAAGTTTAGCATTGTTTTGGCATTACATTCCCTTCGCAGTAAAATGCTGAACAGATGTATCTGATAGCAGTTGTAACCTATTCAGAAGGAAGCCTGCCAGTGCTAACCTACCACTGGTAGAAGGCAATAAAACRTCTCTGGAACCTGTTCACTACATATGGTTTGCCCGAGGTTACTGTCTTGCCTTTCTTACAGTGTTACCCAATAAATCACGGAAAATATGGATTCATTTCGAACTTAAATGGAATAAGACAGGAAAAAAAAACCAAACCAAAACTAACCAAAAAACCAAAGAGCAGATTGTGAGGGCTGCTGGAGATTTTCATTTCAGACATGAAATCAGCTATTTATAAGACTAAACTGTTTAAAAAATCCCTAAAATAGTGCCACTAAAATATTTCTATTCTTGCTTAATATACTTATTTTCTTTTTAGACAGAAATGCTATTGCAGCCTGCCCTTATACAACATCTGCTGTRTTAATTATCAATATATTACTAAGCCCTCAATTTCCTTACTCAAACATAATTCTTTGAAACATTATGAGAAACAATGGATTTAGGAGTATATCACTTGGGGATTTGATGTACTGTTCAACTTAGATTCCTTCATTCTGGCCAGATGGAATTCATAAGAAATTGTGGGGGAGGAAGCCTCTAAACTATTGCCAAAAAATCTTTACTGCACATGCAAGATTTGCAAAAATGGTGGAAGAGCAGGTTATCCAACAGCAGCCTGTAGGGAGAAAATGCATAGGTTTTACATATAAATCAGTTATGGTCTTAATGCAAAATCAAAGGTAGCTCTGTTTCAGACTGGAGAAAGCATGTCCTCATACACTGCAGCTCCTATTTGAAACGAGCCGTTTCCTTAATCTGTGCCCATATCAGTTTCCACAATGGTAGTACCAAAAATGCCATGGTGCAACAGATAAAGAGTTGTAGTCATGATGTGTATCAAAGAATAGGACTTTGAAAGATAAAGCCAAGAAGAGATAAACAGKCAAAAATTCTGCATGTTTGATTTTAAATTACTTACATCTGGAGGGGAGAAAAAAGTATATTTTCAGTTACCTAAAGTGGGATTTGAATCGTCTGCATCTGAGCCTGGCACCTTGACCTGCCTTTAAGACAAAAGAGATGAGCTGCCACCTTTAGTAAGCCAGCTAACTTGTTTTGGTGATTTCTGTGCATGAGGAGAGCTGCTAATGTTTCTATTTTCCCACTGATGCTCCAGGCAGCCCGAGAGGCAGGCTCCGTGTTTACATTGGCCAGTATCATCCTTCCCCCATGGCCACGGGTATGTCACGGTACGGAGTTTACACTGTGAACACAAATGAGCTGAGAGACAGTGCACCTCATTGTTTTCTAAATTTATTTCTTCATTTACTCTGCTCATGATCCTCTTCAGAGAGTGCAAATTGTCCTGGAATTCAGCAGCCAGGAGCCAAGGCCAGGCCAAACAGCAAGTAYGTTCATTTGGGTAATGAGGTGATTTGCAGAGAGACTCTTCTTTTTCTCTAGGTATGCTCTGGGTAGGTGAACCCCGGACCACCTCATTAAACTTTCCTGCTTAAGGAAACACACCTTGTGTGGAGGAGTCCTTTGGATGTGCAGAGATTTGATATGAATGAGTTTGCCTTAAGGTCAAAGAGATTTCTTTCCTCAGGAAATACTTTAATTTATTGCACCTTATGGCATTTAGTAGGACACTGTTTAAAATATGTATAACATTCTTTAGGCATTCAGAAAATGTTTATTTAAGAAGGATTGACTATATAAATAAATTTAGAGAAAATATGAATTTATCAAATGCTACAATTAAGGTTCATTTGCTTTTCTTGGCAGYTCTTCTTGAGGAACAAAAATTTTGCTCTTTTGGAACAATGGGCCTCATTCCTTGGGGTCATAAATCAAGTCAAAGTAGCCTGAGGGATTTATATCGGAGAATGATCTGCACCACCAGGTAAAATTATTCCCAAAGGAAGATTCTTGGTGTCATTCCAATGAATTTGCTGAATAAATGTGTCCCTTTAATCATATGTGAAATAATCCTGCTTCCTCATACACTATGTCACTGGCTTGCAGAAAAAGATATCTAATATTCTGTTTCCTATCTATTCACTGGCTGAATTAAAATTAATAAGATCCCTTCAGCTGATTTCATTCTCTTACACAGACAATAGTATTACTTTGTTACTCTATACTACTTTTAAAATGGAAAGTAAATATTTTGCCAGTAAATAAAGATTAGGTTKTCTCAGTGTACTTAAAATCTTTACGAGATTTTATTAGAAAATATATATACCTGTACCAAAGAGTTGTAAATGCAGTCTGTAGTGTTGCTCAACAAAGTTATGTTCTTTATCTTTTAAATTATCATTTCTGTGTGTTAACCTAATATCTCCAAAGAGATGGGAAAACCATAAGCCTTTGGAACAAAATAGGATGTTAAGATATATGTTAAGAATTAATTTGGTCTTGCTTTTTCTAGTTCTCCGAAGGAAATCGAATATATTATAAACACCTTCTTGAGTTTTTGTAGTGCTTGAAACTGCTGATGTTTAGAAACACATTTCTTCTACTTCTGCAGCTTTGAAATGTAGCAACAGTAATGATTTTTGCTTGAAAGTTACGATGTTATTTATACACAGAAACAGAGGCCCATGCAGCATTTACAGTCATGTCAAACTCCACAGAGAAAGTTACTATCATCTACTTACCCTGCACCAAAAAATAAAATTATAATACRAGATAGATCTACAGATACAATAAATAACAATTATGATAAAGAAAAATAATTTCTCCAACAAAAATAGATTTTGTTGTTTTCTCCTAGAGATTTATTTTAATCATGTGTTGTTTATAAATGAAATACCTGTGTTTGAAAACAGAAAATGTTTGCTTTCACAGTTTAGTAGGAAATTAAGATTTACAGTTAACTTTCATTTGAAGAAAATGTGGTGAAGGTCAAATGCAAGGCATGGACAACTTCAAACTCATATGTGCTTTTTTCCAAAACTATTTTCAAAAGGTTCTGCTTTTACTGTTGATTCTCRTTTTAATAAAAGGGTAATATACAATTAAACTCACAAACCCTRTGTTTAAGGAACATGAAGGTTGTGACACAAACTGACAACAGACAGGAAATTTAAAGTTAAGGCTATAACTCTGGGTTTAAGTCATGTCATGGAAAAACAGAGAGCATTATAGATAGAGTGTCAGCCTTAGGTTTCAATTTCCTGGCTTTCGCCAGTTTATGACACAACGTTAATTATGTTTAACATAACTTTTCGATTTAATTTCCTTGTCTGTTTTTCTGTAACTTCTTCTTGCTGCTGTTGTTGTTATAGGGAAAAATAAATTTCATCACAGTTAAGAAGGTACATGTTATTTAGCAGAATGATTTTTCTTTTTTTTTTATAAGTTATGCTGGTTTTGGCTGGGAAAGAGTTACTTTTCCTCACAGTAGCTGGTRTGGGGCTGTGTTTTAGATTTGTGCTGGAAGCAGTGTTGATAACACAGGTACATTTTATTTACTGCTGAGCAGAGCTTGCACAGTCAAGGCCTTTTCTGCCTTTTAAGCCACCCTCCAGTGAGTGGACTGGGGTGCACAAAGAGTTTGGAGGGGCACAGTCAGGACAGCTGACCCCAACAGTGTCAAGGAATATCCCATAMCTTGCTCAGCAATAAAAGCTGGTGAAGAAGAAGGAATAGGGGGCACTGGCTGTAATGGCCTCTCTCTTTCAAAAGTCACYGTTCTGTGTGGTGGAGCCCCACTTTCCTGGGATGACTGAACCCCTGCTTKCTGGTGGGAAGCAGGGAATGAATCMTTTCCTTTGCCTCACTTGCCTGTGCAGCTTTTGCCTTACCTATTAAACTGTCTTTATATCAACAAAGATATCAACAATCTTTATATCAAGAAGTTTTCTGACTTCTACACACCCAATTCTCTCCCCCATCCCTCTGTGGGAAAGTGAGTGACTATCTGCGTGGGACTGAGCTGCCACAAAAAAACCCACAGCATTTTTCTCAAAGCCATGATGCATAACTTGGAAAGGCTACTTTTATATATATTAAGAATTATTATGGTGAATTTGTTTTACCTATTTATACAAATTGAGTTCTATGTATTTTTGCAAAATCCATTTGCATTAAAAAAAAAAAAGGCACTAAAACTATTTGAATAGTACGCAAATTTGCAATCTGCCACAATTTTAAGGCCAAAATAGGTATTCTAGATCAAGAAAACTATAGTTATTTAGGTGTTATGACAGTTTATAATGAGTGAGCCATGCTCTGCAACTTAGAGTTTAGTGGTTCCAGCCAACAGAGGCTCAACACAAAAGGCAGAAAATGGAACCAAGAGAGGAGTCTGGCCTTGCACTGTGTGCTGCCGTCTCTGTGTAAGTTGATGTTGATTGTACAGAAGCAAATTATGGCCTTGTGAATTGGTATTAGTGGGGAAAAATACTTCCACACTGCTGGCATAATTCCATCCTCTACAGAGTTTAACCCTCTGCTCATTTCCATATTTCAATGGAAAAAAACCACCCATTAATTTTAGAATACTTTTCATTACCAAAAAATAGATGTACTTATTTATGTATTTATTTAAATTATGCAGTACATAAGGACATTTATTTAAGAACAATGGATTTTTACCTAAAGAGGAAGTCCCCAAGTTCTGGGCATAAATCTAATCTCACTCTTTGTAGTGTTATATCTACCTTGGAGCTGAAGTCATGTATCACAATATCCTTGGAAACCTGGATGCAATACATTGACTTTCAACGCACTTATTCCCAGCTTGCAGGCTCTTCAGCAGCTTATGTTTGCTGTGACTGCTGAGAAACCTTTAGATCTGAATTTTAACAGTGAATTTAGAATAGGAATCTTTTAGGCATGTAAATAAATAAATTTCCAAACAGTAAAAACTGATAACAGACTTTTGTCTCTTCAGTTCAGCATTTTGTTACAAATGGATGTGGCTTTTCTTCTTCAGTAACTGAAGATGGACAGGCCAAGGTAGCATTCCTTGAAGAACAACAGATCTTTGATCTTTGGCCTTGGTTGATTTTGCTTCCTGATGAATATTCATGCCTATTTTTGCTCCTCTTGTTCAGCCTGAAAATTCATCAAATCTCAGTGGCTTGCAAGTAAGTCAAACGTATATGGGCAGCTTTTTCTCCACGAATGCATGCTTTTAAAATAACAGATAATTTCAGGTTCAATCTGTATGCACTGTAACACTTAAGGCTGTGGTTTTGTAGCTTGCAATCCCTTAAACAGGCAAAAAATCCCTTCCAACTGTGTACAAAAGTTTCCTAGAAAATCAGGAACAAATATGTAAAAACAGTTAAAGTAAATTACTTATATGACTTTAGTTGGTTAAAGTTTGATTTTTTCCTTCCACAGCTGGCAAAAAACCATGGAATAAACTGTACGTGGAGATATCGGAAATGATCTGTTTCCTACAAGAGGTCAGCTGGCTTAATTAGTCTTTTATTATTAAGTACCTTTCAGTATATATTGTTTTTAATGGCTAAAGCACTACTGAGTTTCAAAAGAGTTTTGTCTGTGTTAAATTAGTATTTGCTTTTTGATAATGCCTTGTGCTTTTACTCAACTTTGATTAAGTGAAATAGTTTGGAATAATATGTCCAGGATAAGATTCCCTGGATATAATATATAATATTAGGATATTTTCACTATTAGGATATGAATAAATGACCACTTAAGTCAAAGGAAGTCTTTCTGTAGAACTCAGTGTGCTTTAGCCCACATCCCAAAGTAATTTTTTGTCTGCTGTTTTTCCCTACCTTTTGTACGCACCGATGTAATTTGATGTCAGTGTTTTAGGTTGAGTTTTTGTTGGTTTATTGTTGTTTTGCCTTCTCACATACACTGCCACATAAAATCATTTCCTTGCGTCTGTAGCGTTTTTATTTCTGATTGCCTTTTAAATGGTCCCAGGAATATAAGATATTCATAAGAAAAGGCATGACTTTTATAGGGAATAAAAACTTGACTGTTAAGTTTATGTGAATGTATCATTACATAAAAAAAATTAAATTTTTCTTTTTTTTTTTTTATAACTGATAATAAAGCTCTCTGATGAGCTGTAAAGTACTGGTGTGGAAAACTACTTCTTAGTCACCACTATACAGTATTTTCTAGAGAGCCATTGAGTGAAACAGCCATTTTTATACTTTATCTGCTCATTTTGAATGTTGCCATTTTTTTCGTTAACCTAGGACCTACATGTTTAAAAATTAAACATTTCTCTATAAATGTTTTAGAATGTGATCTCGCATGTTCTAGACTACAATGTTTATTTTATTTCACAGTTTCTTTTTATTATCAAGATAGAGCCATGGCTCAAAAGAGGAAGCTGTGTCAGTTGACTGTTCTATTTTATGCCACCAGCCTTTCTCCTTATTAGTCTTTTAAAATTCCTTATTTACCACATGCAGCAGGACTGAGCTCCTGCAATAAAAGCTGCAGCTGTTTCTGCTTTTTTCTTTCTCCTTTGCCTTCTGCTAACTATGTCCCAAATACAGTCAACAATGGTCTGTCTGCCCAGGGAACCAACATCAAAAGTCTCTTTTGGTACATTCCTCCTTTGCTGCCCCAAGAGCAGCAGCTTTTATGGCGTTTGCGGCACGTCAGCAGCAGTTGTGGGGAAGACTGTGGGTCATAATCTCTCATTWATTCTTCTGACCAGAAGCTCTCTGGGGTGGCTCCAGCCTCCAGTGCCAGCAGCACCAGCTGGGCCGGCATCCCTGTGCGAGCGTGCCTGCCCTTTTTCCACTTCTCTTATGGAGTTGCTGTTGGGACAAGGGGTCCTGAGGAGCCCCAGACTGCCCTGCTGCATTGACTGGTAGGAGAGAGAGGTGTTGGCTCTCACTGGGCTTTTGGTGGCACAGACCCAGAAGTTTATGGCTGTGGCTGCAACCTCCAACCTTTGATTTGACGCTGGGAGGACGCCAGCCACGGGTGTCTGTTTGTAGATGTGCTGCTGTTCCTCAGGTTCTGATTAGAATCCAAGAATCATTATGGTTGAAAAAGACCTCCAAGATCACCAAGTCCGACCTCCGAGCACCAACGTATCAACTAAGCCATAGCAGCAAGTGCTACCCTGAGTCATTTCTCCAATGCCTCCAAGGATAAGGACTCTATCACCTCCCTGGGCAGCCCGTTACAATTCTTGACTTGGTGGACTGCAGGTAAATTCCTGATATAAACAGGAAAACAGGAAAAAGAGCTGGGTTCAGTACTCAGGAGAGGCCACCCAGTGGTTGCTGTTCTTCTGTGCAATGTTACCTGTTTTATAGTGACAACAAAAGGAACTTCTAAAACCTGGCTTCCCTTTGATGACCTAAGAATGAATTATTAAAACAACACTTTGTAAACCATAGATTTTGTCTCACACGTACATTGTCTCAAGATGATCAGCCTTTTTGTACTGTGACATGAGAAGGAGAAGCTGCTTTGATTCCAGAGAAAATGCAAATTACCAAAAAAACCAGAAAAAAAAAAAGGAAGAAAAGAACCGGCTGAACAAGCTGGCGTTCTCTTCGCTGTATAGACAGGAATTCCAAGAGAAAAATTAAGCTATTTTCTACTCATGCAACCTTGATGTGGCCAAGGGATTTTTTTGCCATCACACCCTCTGCTTGTGGTTTAACCCCAGACAAAAACAAAGCACCACCGAGCCACATGCTCCACGTTGGTTTGGGGGAGAAAATCAAGAGGATAAAAGTGCAGAAACCCGTAGGCTGTGTTAAAGACAGAGACAGTTTAATAGGGAAAGCAAAGGCTATGCAAAAGCAAAGCAAAACAAAGAATTCACTCACCAGTTCCCATGGGCAGGGGGTTGTTCAGGCACTCAGCTTCATATGTTGAGCACGATGCCACGTGGTATGGAATATCCCTTTGCTCAGTTTACATAATAAAATGTAATTCATCTACTGTAATGTCCAATTGTAGAGGGTAACTGAAACTGAGAAAATATTGCATTCTTGGTTTAGGGAAAAAAACAAACTCCCATTGACTTCAAAAATATTACTTATGGTACCCCACTGTGACAATTCCTGGCTAAAAAAATCATGTCTTGGTTGCTCTGAAGCCCAGTGAACTACTCCAGGCTAAATATTTAAATGTTAGCAATTAGATGTGAAACAAAACCAAATATTTGATAGCTTTTATATGTTAAAAYGAAGAAAATGCTTTGCATACTCTTCATTTGATTGCTCATTTTGGTGGTAGTGAAAGTATCACTTGTTACATTTTCAGGACTCTTCTAATGAAAAACACTAAGTATTTGCTGTAAAAAATTCTGTGCTATATTACTGKTTTTTTTAATATAAACCTTAATTTATGACATATAGCAATGATGGTATATTCTTTTGTTTATTCCAAGCTTCAGAATTTGCCAGTACTTGTGAGGCATTTGTTATCTCATAGCAATATCTCTCTTATCTGTCTTACTGGTTAATTACACCATTGCCTAGCAGTATAACCTTGATCAATCTAAACGGATTATGAAATTTCCCATATTCCAAATGGAGAGGGCTCCATGCCCTATAACTTGAGGGATTTTTAGGTTTTGTGTTCATTATTATGTCTTTATCAGAAGTTTGGTACCTAGAAACCAATGATATGGACACATGACGGTTAATAAATTGGTAAACAGCTACTGAGATTCATAACCTTTRGTCAGTTTGCATAATGAAATCAACTTCATCTACTGAAATGTCCAATTCTAGATGGCAGAAATACAGTATTGTATGTAGAGGTTCTGTAAGAAACTTGTACTGAAATGGAGGTGCAAATCAGTGCATAAAGAAGCGCCTGTAAGAGCTTATGTTTTATTTTCTTTCATAGAGTTCATTCAAAAGGATCACTTCCTTGTAGATGTCCTTAGGTGTGTATGTGATTTTAATATGAGGAGCACAATGGATTGATTTAGTGTATTTTAAGAAAAATAGAAGGGTATGGGTAATATTTGATTATAAACATTGAGTTTTTTTACTTTGTAAGTTGCTGTTGCAATTTTATGACACATTTGGGTAAAAATAATCTAGAATCTGMCAAGGAAAAACAGCCAAACTTTAATTTCACTGAACTTGCTCCATTTCAGAGGACTCAGACTCACTGTGGAGAGATTCGTATAATCTGTAGGAATAAAGCACCACAAAATCCCTTTCACCACCTAGACTTGGGTTATGATAAATTTATAAGTGGATTAATGATTTAGCCTGCTAATTTCTACCACTAAAGTAATGAGTCAAAAACTAGTTCAATTCTAAAATTGGGTTACTTTGATTTGTGATGGTGTTTATTTTTTGTGTGTTTTTACTTGTGAGCATATCAAGCATTGCAAATAAATTGAAAAAGTTCTTTCCTGCAGGCTTTAGTTTTCAGGATTAACACGTGGTGTTTTTTTCCTTTGTGTGTAAAATAGGTGTCATTGCAGTGAATCTCTCAGTAAATTTCTCTTAAATCTTTATACTTTTCCTTATGACACGGACTTTACAATATGGGCCCATATTTTCTCCTTTAAAAGGTAAAATCAAAAACAAAGACCTTGAAAAAAGTCATATCATAAAAGCATGTAATACTGCTTCTTTTTACAGTTATTTTTAAAAGTTACCTCCAGCCACTGCCATTTTCACAAGCACTGACAGTACAATTATTTCGTATGAGCTGATTGAGAATTGTTTTCTCAGTTTTCTAAGCTGGYAAGAGAACTGAGATTTGTGAAAGGAAAAGTGATTGTAGAGTAGTACTGTAATAAAGGATGGGTAGTAGCCCTACTACATAAAGCTGAAAGGTGGGAAAGGATGTTAAACTGAGAACCTTGCTTTGGCAAAAAAGAACACTTTATATGGGGATTTAAGAATACATTGGAAGTGTAATTAAATTCAGAACAGATTGATCAAAAAAATTACACTTACTTTTAGTCCAGTTGAAATCATACTAAAGCCTGCAGCCAAATTATCTAATTAATGCAGAAAAACCTCTTGAATAACAAAGTTTAAATTTTCATGCAAAAATTTGCTAATCCCCACTCTTTTCTTCTGCTGCTGTGACCACCCTTGAACTCCCCTTCTGGCCCCAAAGGCTCAGCACGACAGGGCATAAGGGATTTCAGCAGATGCCACGGCAGCCTGGCAGTGAGGTGGCTGCCACCACAACTCAGGCACACCTGGACAAGCCCTTGCAAATCCTGTGGCCCTGTGCTGTCAGGGAATAAAATAGAAAGTTTGGGTTCTTTCGTTAGGAACTGCAAAACATTGCATCTACTGGGCTACAAGAAGCCTCTAAAATCTGTCTTTTAGTGTTGACAGGGTGGAGGTCGGATGGCAGGGGCCTTTGGTGTGCCATTTGTAGAAGAGTTTCAATTTAGAGAAAAAGGGAATTGTAATGATTTTTTACTGATCCCTAACTGATATCTTTTCCCTCCTTTGAAAGCTCCCATTTCATTCATGTGCTTGGCACAGAAATCAATCTAGTAGAGATGCAGCAAGGCTTCATAATCAGCTATTACAAAACAGATTGAGCCCGGCATCAGAGGAGAAGGGGAATTTCACTGTTGTGTGCAATTTAACTGGGGACTCCAAGATGCTCCTCAAATATTACTTGTCCAGTTCTAATGCCCCTTTTCTCTCACCCTTCCTCTATTACACTCCATCAGCCCATATGAGGTCACAYAACAGAAAAAAATATCAACTTCTATGATTTAGCTCTCTTATTTCTTTCTACTGTTTTTTCCCTTCTGGATTTTGATTAAGCCAATGCAGAATTTAACAAAGACAAAGGAGCTGCCCATGTTCCCTTTTCCCCTCCCTCACATTAATGATAACCTGTATATGTTTTAAATTTCATTAGCAGTGAGGAGGTTTGATCTGCAGCCTGGTAACAATTTTTAGAATCCACAAGTTCAATTAAGAACCTGTGTTTTGTGTGAAAAGGTGTCTGTGTRTCACTGCTTTTAGCTTGACTACTGTAGGTGGAATTTTACAATAAGAYCTTCCAAGCAGCAATGAGCACCAGCAATAATCCTAGACTGAAACACTTTCTACTTATTGGTTCTCTTTGTAAAGATGCAAAGATGAGAGCTAATGACCACAGTATAACAATATGTGGTTTTCAAATTCTCAGTGGTGTTTGTACAACTGGGATCAATGTTTAAGTGAGGGAGGAATGTAAAAATATTCTCATATGTAACTTTGTAGCTGGAAAAAACACACTAGCTCATTTAATTCACCAGYTGATGATCACGTACAGAAAAATCTATCATAGCTTTTTGTTAGGAGAGCAGACTCATTTAATAATGGGTAATATTGGTTACTGGAAAGCCTGATGATGTTAAATGGCTGAAATCTTATAAGTASAATTTGAGAACAATTTCATGCATCTAATCCAAATATGTAATTCAGACAATATGAGAAACAGGCCTGTGGAGTAAATTGTAGTGGTCACAAGAAATAAGGTAATGGTCTCATTATCTTATTGTTTAAGCAATAAATTTACAATATTTACTGACTGTATCCTTACTACTGAGTCAGCAAGGCTTGTATTCGTAAAAAAAAAAAAAAAAAAAGGTTTTTCCTGACATTCAAGGCTCCAGAAAAATCTAAGATAGTTTAGTTGCTGTATTACATAATCAGTGAAATCAAAGTGAGATTGGTGCTGCCCTGATCTTGAAGTGTTTTGTATTAGAAGCGCATCAGGGGAAGAGATCCAAGGTGCAAAGTATTATTTTATCCCTCATTTTTGTTTGCTACAAGAGCAAGTTTTTGAAGCATTAAGGAACTTGAAGACTTGAAAAATTTCTCTTGTACACAATCATTTTCACAGCCACTGCGTTCTTTTTGTTTTGTYTTGTTTTTTTTGAGTGAGTCATTGTAGATTTCTGAAGTATTTCATTCACAGGAGACCTGAGCTGGGAAGAGCAGTGACACTCCCAGAGCTGCTCCAGCAAGAGGTGACATTCGTATGAGTGACCAAATGTCTAGACCATAAAAATTTCCTGCAACAGCAGATGACAGCCAAAGGCTTTCAGAAGCCACAAAGGAAAAGATAATTGTGCCAAATGAATCTTTGTAATGAATCCAGTTCCGCTTTGTGCTCTCTCTCAAAATATAAAGCTAAATGCCTTTTCCAGTGACTGTTTTGGCACTATTACGTCTTCTCTTCACCCCTTAGGAGAGCTTTTACCTTTAATTTTGGTGTATCCTGCTGTGGCCATGCTATTACTTAGCTATGACAAGAGTTTTAAAATTACAAACATGTGGGGCTGGGGTTGCAGCATTTTGCTTTAGCCTTTCAAAGTGCCTTGTTGATGTTAATATACAGCACCCCTGCTGTGCTATTTTTTCTTATTCTGACTTTCTTTTTTTGTTGCATTTTGCATGTGGAGCCTGAGTGATTAATATTTCATCAGTTCTTTAGTGCAGAATGCCACAAGGATGGGTTGCATTTGGCTTTTCTGGAGCTCTGTTGCCACTGAATTGTGACTAATAGGTGGAACTGGACCTCTAATGGCTTCATGGGATCACCAAAAAATAGAAACAAACAACTGTTTGCCACATCGTTAATCTATAAGAAGTTCATTAAATATTTTCATCTGCATTTTAAATGTTACCTTCTCTACAGTATGTCATAAATTATTCTGATAAGGTATACCCCTGACTTAATCCAATGCTTAATGTAAAATTCAGTACACAGTAGCATAGTTTCATTAATGCAATGGTCTGTTGCAAGAAAAGGGTTAAAAATTTTCATGAAAAACAATGTTTATCTGTATATTCTGACTAGAGATGATATAAGGAAATGTATTTCAAATTTTTGCAATTTTAAAACTCCTAAATAAAAAATGTGTGTGTGTACACACATGTATACACATAAATACCAGATGCTGGCAGCACAAACACTTCATCTAGAATATATTTTTTTTTTTAGTAAGTTAAATTGGATGTAATTTTTCATGTTTAGCTTGAAATCATGTTGTGTTTGTATTAAAAAACATCAGGAAGAAGCAACATATTTTTCCYGACGTTTTTTATTACGAACACAAGATGATTATGTAATAGAGCAATTGCGAATTCATTTCTTTCTTTCTAAAATGAATGCATGCTTTACAGGTGTTGGTGTGTGATTCTTGACATCAGTTTTTCACATGCACATCAGATTGCAGACTTGGGGTAGCCTTGCAAAATAGTGACAATGGTGATGGTGGGTGGCAACCCAGGGAGAGACCAAAATGCCAAGATTACACGAGAAAAAACAGGACTTAAAAGTGGGGAGAAAYAATCAGCTTAGCTAAATCTGCAAGAAACTCAGGCTGGAGGGCTCTTTGATTGTATTTCTACCAGATAACCTGTTTGAGCTGGAGTGTAAGTGGATAACCCACATAAGTGCTCTTATCAGAAGGCTTTGACTCTATGGAGTGATCTCAGTAGGACACAATTCTTCTACCAAAACCTCAGTGATCACATTAACAATTAAAAAAAAAACCCAGTTAACACTGGCTTTTTAAGTTATATGTACAAATAATTAATTTTCTGGTTTGCCCCTGTTTTGGTTAATTTTTGAATAGTTTTGTAGWTGTTTCTGCTCGTTATTTTCAAAGCCTAAATAGGGAGTGTTTAACAGCAGACTTGTGCCCAGGCTTAGCTGTGGAAGACACACAGGGAAACAAATCAGACTGTTCTCATATAAAGTATTGAGCACAAATATATGAAAGCAATGTAGTGTATATTAATCTCCTAGAAAAATAAAGAACCTTGAAAAATGAAGAGCAAAAAAATATTATGAGTCTCATCTCAGAACTTTAACTTGGTATTAGTACAATGAACTGCCTTAAAGATTCATTATATTTTTTTGCTCTGATCTATCAAACAGAAAGAAGTAGATTCTTTTGACTGTTATTTCGCTGAAGCCACTTCTAGTGTGATAAACTTTTCCTCCAAAATTCTCATAGGAAAATGCATTGTGGGAAATGAAAATCAGATTATATCATCAGCCTATTGGATTTGAGGGCAAGCAGAGCCCCATCCCTGATGATTTTGGATGACTATTGCATGGTTGCCTGGTGGTAGGGTCTCTTCTTCTTCCACCTGTGACCATGTATTGTGCTACTGGGGGGAAAACCTGACATTCTGTGTTGACAGTTCATATTTGAATAATTTTCTTCTTTACTGGCTCTACAACATTTCTTAGTGTTTGTTTGTTTGTTTTCTTAATATATCAAAGAAAAACAGGAAATTGCCTGATGGCTTTAGCTGGGAGATGCAGTAATTCCAAAATCTTTCATTCTTCTTGGATGTGGTGAAAATTTTGAAAATGTAATCATTCAAAAAAGAAACCAGAAAAAAGGGAGGTAACATGTCAACTGTTATGATGCTTAAGGAGAGGGGAACAGCTTGTTATTTTTAAAATGTTTGAAAGCCGTGCTGTGCATCATAACTCAGTATCTTTGTTTCCATATTATCAGGGGTACATCTGCAGTCACAAAGCTGAAGGAAGGAGTACAGGAAGGAGTGCAGCAACTCAAATCAGCCAGAGAAGTGCTCCAGCTGTCAGGCTGGTGGGTGTTCAGCAGTGTAGGAGTCTCAGTCTGTGCCTCAGGAGTCATCCCACCCTGCAGCTGCATAAACCTCTGTCTCTGAGGCATTGCTGTGTTAAGGGGCTACAGAGACATGATGATGGAAAGTGTTTTATTGTTTAAAAAAAAAAAAACAAAACACAAAAAACCAAAAAAACCACTCCAAACAGGAAATCTCCAGAGTGTCCATGCAGGAATAAACAAATCATATTGGCTAGGAGACACTTCCATGAGGTGTAAGATTAAGATTTAACTCTTCCCTCTGAACCACATGCAGAGCAGTAATTGTTTGGAAAGCAGGTAGTTTCTTGCCTTCCTGTTCAACAGTTTGGCTTGCTTCAGTGGTAGAGAATATATAAATTCTTAATTTTTTTTTTTTTTTTTTTTTTTTGTGGGATGCAGAAAAATAGAAAAAAAAAAAAAAGGAAAGCTAGGCATGGATGGCATGACATCTCCTTCCTGTAACTGCTTTGCCTTTTGGAGAGGTAAATCCGTGTGAAGCTGAGGAAACACAGCCAGCTTGTATCCCCTTCTTGCTGTGAAGAAGCAGGTAATGCATTTCCCCATGGAGCTCCTTACCTGCTAACTGCCCACTAACATGGATTTGAGCGTGCCAGGGGCCTGCCTCTGGCTCTTGGCACGATTGTTTTGTGCAGAGGAGTGCAGTGCTGCTAGGACGGGCTTTGGGACTGATGGCCACAGACGCAGCCATGGTGGCTGCAAGCTTCCCTTTCCCGTTTCAACTGGAAATGACTTRCCCTCTTCCTGGCACAGCCACAGCCATAAAATCCCATTTCCATTCAGCGTTTGGCCTGCTGCAAGCATCAGTTAAAGTCAATCACAATGGAGCTTTTAGTTTGGGGAGCTGTATGCAGGCATTGTGTTGAAACAACTACTGCACTTTATTAGAACAAGACAAACCTAATCTCGTGTGATGTACTCTGCCATCACTTTGCTCTGCTACAGCTGACGATGAAGCTCCAGATCTGTCTTGCTCCTGAGCTGAGCTTAATCTGAGTGTTCACTATAAATGTGTGTAAAACTCCATATCTCATTACCAGCCTCCTGGGCTTTCTCTAAACAAATACAGTGGATTAAAATGCAAGTTCATTAGGTTAAAGTGCTTAATTATCTTAAAACTCTTAGTGTTAGAGTCAGATGTCAGGATTTGATTAGCACTGCAGGGAGGCTCTGTAAGGAGAAAATGGAAATAGCCATTGTCCTACTATAGTTAAAATGCTATAAATATGTAAATAAGGAGACAAATATAGTTCTAGCTACATATGCAATATTTCTTAACTCTCAAATGAAATAATTAGCATAAGTTATTTTGATGTATCCCTCTGATCCTTAATTATATCAATGCTACATTATTTAATATTCTATGACAAGCTGCCATAATCACATTCCTTTCAGTCTTGTTTATTGCCTTCTTTACTTATTAAAGTTCCCTTTAGTTGGGTGCAGAAGAAAAATTAATATCATTTATTATTGACCCCTAATGCACCAAGATTTAGAATTCTGAGACTCTCCCACAAGGTGTGTTATAAGGATGAATTTTAGCTTGGGAAGAGTACTCTAAAATGATTAATGAGCCACCACCCAGGGAAGAAATGAAAATAATGAGTCTTACCATACAAAAACACAATTATGTTAAAGCAGTCAAGGGATCTATATTTTCACCTTCCTTGTTTCTTCGGCTTTCTTTGTTACTCAGAAAGAGCTGGTGTATAGGAAAGAGAGCAGAAGCTGATTTCCATGTGAGAAAGACCTGTGACCAGCACCCTGTAAAGGTTTATTTACCAGGTGTGTATGGGAGGAAATGGGGTTTGATGGTTTTCAGTGCTCTAATTGCAATTCGGGCCCTCCATTAAGAAAAAAGCGTCATGCAAACTACCAAAATCCACATTCAGTTTCATTATTCTCTTCATAGTCTTGAAAAGGAACAAGGACTCAGCCACTTAACAGCAACAAACAGGAAATGGAATTGAAAATGATCATTAGATTAATCTTGGCCTTGCACCTCCATGAATTTCCTTTATCTGTCTATTCCTAGCTTCAAGGGGCAGCTGAGTAAGCCAGTAACTATAATTCCTATTTCTTAGTGCTCTTTTTTTCTGTTTTGTTTTGGAGTTTGTTTGTGGTTTTGTTTTGTTTGTTTTATGTTTTTGTTTGGTTTTGTTTTTTCTCATACAAGGATTTTATCCTTACAGTGAGTTTATTTTCTCCTAAGAGCTTTCAATCCCTTTTTTAACCCAGGATGAAACCTGCCACACAACACTGCACTGACAGTTTCCTAACCTGAAATTGCAGGTGTGTGAGTGGTTGTGGTTTCCAAAGGCTTGGGCAATGGTAACCAAGCATGCCTTTGGTAGATGTGGCAGTGCCTGTTGCAAGCTTTAGTTTGTGCCAGGCGGTGCTGCACAAGAATTTGATGTGTTTTCRAGAAGAAACATCTCATCTCTTCCGCTTGAATGCCCAGCGTTACACAATATTCATGATGGGTCTGCTCCGCTGAGGCTGAGGTATTTAATCTGCAGCTTGCTGCAGGATTTTGAGACCTGTTAACAGGGTGAGGTTCAGGCAGGAAGCAGCTTTCAAGTCTATTCCAGTCCCAAGCGTGACAGCTTTGCTGTAGGAATATTTCACTTGCATCTCTCTCTCTCTCTCTCTCTCAAGTGACACTGTAATGAGATTTTTTACGTGGCATTAGAATGGTTCTGTAAATAGCAAAGGCGCAATCCTGCCCCAGGGAAGCAAGTAGCAGTGCTGCTGGAGGGAATTACAATAAAATGCAAGTATCTGGGCAGGTGGTCCCCAGGGAAAGAATGAGAAGGCAGAGCTGGACTTGATCAAGTYGCCTGCATCCACACATGAGTTCCTCCAGAAAGAGAGAAGAGCCAGCCATTGAACAATGGTTGTAGCTGTGGGTGCTTAATCCTTTGGATAACCATGGCTCTGTATAGAAATATACTGAAAGTAAAAAAATCCTCCTGGTATATTTTTTTTTTTCCCCAAAAATATAAATGTTTCTGTGACTAGAGAAAAAAAATACAACAAAGCATTTTCTCTGAAAATGTGTCTGGGAAAAAAAAAATCTAACTGAAGGCAGAGATTTCAAGTTAAATGGTATAATCAACACCTTTTAATTAGTGCTTCCTAAAAGCATATTTGAATTAGTTTGAAAGGCAACCTTGAAGATGTGAAATGACATCTTATGTTGCACTTGTCTTATTTATCCTCAACAGTTTTCAATGCATGTAACTTTGTTTGGGCTTCAGTTTCTGCTTTGAGACCCTGTATGCTCAAGTTCTGTCTTGCACTGCTGGCTGCCTGAATTTTCTCACTAATCCTAAAGTGTGTTGATACCTAGTACTGCTGCAAATGTATTAACCTTTGGGTTTCTGTGGATGTTTGTAATTTTACTCTCCTCTGCCCATGGGAGGAAAGGGAAAACCAGAAGAGTGCAAGCAGTGAGATGGTTAACAGGCTCCAGGACAGATGTTCATGTTGCTCTAATTTTGACAAAAGTACATTGGCTTCCTGTGAAGCAAAGGATTGATTTTTAAACATAGTATTTGCAGACCAAGCACTATGTGGCTCAAGTCCAGCTCTCTTGAAAGACTTATTAACAGCTCCTCACATTCTCTTTGTTCTTCGGAAAATCATCAACTGCTTCAGACACCTACTGTAGCTTCCTGGGGTTCCTATACCAGCATTCTATTAATGGTTGCTTCTTTTATCTGTTGAACATCCATGCTTTATTATTTCATGGTTTTAGAACATTTTTAATGATATTCATTAGGTAATTGCAAGAAGTCATGATATTTTTTTCTGTAAACAGGACTTTGCTTGCAATTTCTTAGATTATGCTTTTCTATTACACAATCAATAGATTTTGTCTTCTAGCTCCAAAACATACTTTTAAGAAATCTCTTCCAGACCAGGTTTTTTAAGTGGGTATGACTGCCATTGTTAGTATTTTCATTTTGGTTTATTCTATTTTATTTATCATTGCTAACTTATTTATGAACAGGTTTATACAATTATCAGATGTTTTAGTGCTAACATCTACCACCTTGCTCTGATAAATGCCGTATTTTTACGAATAATGATACAGGAGAAAGGTCAGGAATCTGTTTTTATGGGTTGCAGCAGTGAGGCTTGGACCAACCTCCCAGTGCAGCGAGTGGCTGACGCTTTCCCTGGCCCCGGTACAAATCAGGTTGCACACCTCAAACAGTAGGATCAGGAATATTAAGAAAGTATTCTAGAGATAACGCTTWAACCAGGCTTGTTTTTAACAGGCCACTGAGTGCCATAGCAATACCTGTAATTATCTACAAATTTCTGTATCATCTGTGTGCATACAGTGTATATAAAAGGACCTAGAAGCCTATTTTCACCGTGAACACTCCTGTRTGTTTGCCCTCAAACACTTAATAGTTTGTGAGCAAACTTTATTAGAGTGATGAATTTGTAGATATGCAAGAATAGCTCTAAGCGTTAGAATCAGAAATGTCTCTGTATTTGCATATTTGGCTATAATGTTTATTTTTTTTCAGTATTTGCAATCTATTTACATATTATATGTAAAAGAATTTCCCCTTTTCCCTTAATCTTTTTGTATGCTCAATATGTACATTCGTCATCAGCTGCAACAATGTAAACACAGAATAAGTCTGTTTAGCTTTCTATTTCCATTTCCAGAACACACATATTTTTCCAGTAAATTTTTAATACACTATTGTCCAGAGCTAAATCTGTAATTGAGTAAATACATATTTAAAGGAGTGTTTGGTCTCAGATAAAAATTGAGGCAAAACGTAATAACAAAACAAAATATTCAGTTTTCTGCCACTAATTTCCTGACTTTCTTGGTTTGCAGAAAAATGTTCTAAAATTAATCTAATGTTTCGATTGCATTCAATCCTTATTCACTCCCATATTCAGAGTTACTTATGTTATTACTTGCAACATATTTTAAGCCAACTGACTGTAGTTTACAGGTGCTGAGAATCAGTCTTGGTGAAGTGAAATGTAGGGAACATCATGTTTCCATTCTCTTTCAAATCCAGTGTTATTAGCTATAGTCTTTTTAAAATGCCCTCCAAGATACAATTGTTCTTATCCTGAAGAAAGAAGTAATGACAACATTTCAGAGCAATTTACCATGGCTTTCTAAATGGTTTTCCTAGGATGTACACAGCTGTACAGTATTTTTATTGCATTCTTTTTCTTTTCTTTCTCTTTGATTTCCATACATAGTATTGTAAAATATAAAGAAAAAGTGCCTGTGAAACTCAAACCCATCATGGACTATCCTTTGGATAGAGCTGCTTGTCTTTTTCCAAGATTCTAGTGATCATTTCAGAAAGGAAGTAATTCTCAGTGTGATTTCTTCTCTCTCTCTTTTCCTTCTCATTTTTGTTTCAGAAAGTTACTTTTCTTCTTTATAACCAGTGAAATGGATCCCATTTTATCACAATTTAGATCTTCTAATGCCCTGCAGCAGACTCAGTCTGCAGTGTGTTATGTTTGACATACTTGAGTCACAGCTTAAATTCAAACTTTTGTCCTGGTTTAAGAAGGTAGAAAAACCTGCTGGCATAAATTGACTGAACCTTACTGCCTAGATAAAAATGTCACTCCTCTAAAACTGAGTGACATCCATGTGCAAAATTCCACCATGATGGACTCTAATAGAACAAAATGTTCCTAGGATGCCTGGCTTTCTTATCAGTTTTATTGTTTCTCATCTCTTACTGAATCACAAAATGCTGYATGTGATTCAGATCATTTATTCACACTGCTGTGAGAATGGTCTTTCAAAGCAGGTTTTAGGATATTTAATTTTATTATTTTGCTGTAAATATATAAAAGCTTGAAAATAAACACTAGGAGAGGCACGGATAAATGACACAGATGTTCTTCATATCAGAACCACTATGCTTACACTTGCACTGGAATGGGAATATAGGAGGAAAAGGTCAGATATGATTCAGCCTATTAGCAATTTTTTGTGGTGACTAATAATTAGGAAAAATAGGGAGCCATAATTGTCATACCACTGCTGTTATCCATCCTTCTCTCAGGGTTGATTACAAAGGAAAATTAAGTCTCCTCTAAAGTATGATGGTGTGTATGACACTTTTTTTCCTACCATCTAATGAGGCTCTCTAAAAATCATAATGCTGGGGAATGCTAGAGGTATGGATAAAGCGCATTTAGACATATATTTACACTAAAGTATAAAGAAGGCAAAAGAGAGATTGATTCATACAGTAAAAAGCTTGAGCTTTGGCTAAGGAAATGTTTCTGCTGCTCATGCAGTGGCCACAACTCAGCAAAAAATGATCACCTGCAGAAAACCACTCTTTGTAAGTTCTCAAAGAAGCAGAACATTTTGTGCGCTGCAGCTTTTTTTCTTTCATGGGAAAGAGACTGTTTCATGCAACACAGATCATTTTTGTGTGTGAAAACTTGTTAAAGGTAAAATATCCCCCAACACCTACACCCCAGAGCTAGGCACTGAAAGCTTCATACATCTGCTGGCTGGCTGCTGCAGCATCTGACCTTAAAGGCACGTGAAGTTGAGGATTTAGGAACTAAGAGGTCTAGTCCAGGCAGATTCATGGTGAGTCATTTTGTCTGCAGGTCTTGGGCACCACAGTCAGGTGACACCTTCAGTAACATCTGCTGCTCACAGCTGGAAACAGGATGCTAGGGAATGTAAATCCTTGGCCAGGGTCACTATTCATGATCAAAGGTGTGGGTTTACACACATGGCCTGGCCCCGCAATCCACATAAACCGAGAAACTAAAATACAAATGTTTAGAAAAATTGTGTCCTTCACCCTCTCTCACGGRCACCTGAGCCAAAACTGATCCCAGTCTTCTCCATGTGACATCCACAGCTATAACCACGTACCATATTTCCCTTTAAAATGGGACCATGGCTAAGAAAGTGTTGTGGTTGTGTTTATGCACACACAGAGCTCATACATGTGAAGTAGTCTTTATCAGATTTCATAATGTTTGGAGTATTTGCTCAGGAAGTGAAAAGTTTTATCTGTTCTAGCATTGCTCTGCCCTTTTTCTCATTTCAAAGTTGTTCCAGCCAGCAGGTGACAAGTGAGGCTGGAGGAATGGGGCATTCCTTTCCCCCTTTCATTCAGTGCCAGGAAGAGATCTGTCAACTCCAGCACAATTTCCAGCCAACGCACAGCATACTTGAGGGGAAAGAGTTTTGGAAGCCAGTGGCTATAAAACACCTGCTTTGCTCTGATTAATGAGATTTTCCCGCTGCCACCACCACACCGTGAAACATCTTTTTGTCTCACAGAAGCTCGATTACAAATGCTGCATACTGATTCCTTGGGAGGAAATATGATTTCTCCCAATAAATGTTTCCTAGTGAACGATTACAGTGGATTCTGAAGAGCTCGGTAAGCTTCAGGTTTTACTTTTAATTAACTAGTGTGAGACGAATATGAATCCATAGGCAGTTGATAGCATAACACTTTTTGACTATCAAGATATAAATAAACATTATAAAAGAAATTCAGTGTGCCAAACAGAAAAGTCTCCCTTAGGTGATATCACTGTGAAGAAATGGCAAACCTAAAGTCTTCTGAATGAAAGTTCGTGAAGGTTCAAGTATTCCGCATATTTATACATATATTTACAGATCTATAYAGGGATGTATATAAATTGAGAAAAATATGGGTTCCTTAGCTCATAACATTTTATATTATCTCATATGAATTTCATGGTGCAATGTGTTCAGCTCAGAATTCTTAAGAGTCTGCATTCAGTGGAGACATTTGAAGGAACAAGAGTTCTTCGATGTAATTCTTTAAGAACAGGGTTCTTGCAGGTAACATCACCTTTTCTCACACTAAAACAGAAAGCTTTCAAGATGAAGAGATGTTGCAAAAAATTATTCCAGACTAGGAGAAAATAAATGAGAAAAAATAAATGAGATAATAATTCTAATGTCCCATCAGGTTTACTGTTTTTGTACTAGAGTAAGAAGATGTGGACTGGCATCAGATTATAGAAATAAATAAGAAATGAGAAAACAAGGAAAACTTTTTGAGAACTAATTTTAGGTTGAATCTCTTGAGAGCACAAGACATAGGAAATCATATATAATCCTAGGAATTAGCATGATTTGAGACACATGGCATGAACAAGATAGCACACAGACATTTTCCAAGTTCAGGGAAGCTTCAGCAGCAGCAGGACAGTGCAGAGGGTTAAAAAAACAAGCTCCTGTACTTAAAAGAATGAGATGAATGCTCCTCTCTACAGTTTCAGAAGACAGAAAAAAAGCAGAGAGGAAGAAAAAAGCACATGATTCAGAGATTTGTCCCCAAAACTGAGGTTGCTGACATTGTTTTGCCCAGTGTTTAGAGACCTTCACCAGAAATCCCAGTCTCTGGATTGAAGCCCCTGGCAGCAAGGGGAGGTTGTTTCCCCTGCCAGTATTAATGTTATGGAATAACATGCCATAATGCTATGGAAGTTGTACTGAGTGAGCTATTTCCAGCATAAATAGAACCTTTCTGCTCTTTTATGCAGGAGACAGAGGAGATGTCCCTTGCAACACCATGTGCAATTCTTGTTGCCTGTGTTCTGGAAGATTAAGTGAAAGTGTAACAGAGTGATTGAGGAAGCRGGAGCCTTGCTTGTAGGGACAAAGAAAAGGCCTCGCAAAATAAAAACAGTGTTTAGATGTAGAAAAGACAAGCATGGAGCAGGGGRGAAATCCTCTCAGCTAACAAATAGCACTTGTCAAAAGACAAAWAGGGACGACCTCAGCATATATGCGTTTATGAGGAAAATTAAAAGCAGCTTTCAAATTCTCAGAGCAATGAGACAGGAAAATATAGGTGCTGGGAATTTCACTGGTTGCAATATTAGTTCTGCCACAGGACTGTAGAAGAAAATGTTTGATGTGCTTCCTTAAACCAGGAGAAGGTAAATTTCTGCCTGTTTCCCATTTTCTTGGCAGTTCAAACTTGTATCAGAGTATTTYGGGTAAATACTTTGGAAATCAGTGTTTCATCTTTCAGCAAAAGTGTCTGTGTTTGCCTTCCCAAAAGCTGAAATGCATGTTTATGTTCAAGGGTGGAGATTKTAACCACTTTCATGTAAACAGATCAATACACTAAACATAGTTAATGTGACACTTATAAATGTTTTGGGGTTTTTTTGCATGGAGCACTAGCAGGTTCTATAMGCAGATTTTCAAGATATTTACTGGTTGTTTAAAAGTTTAAAGACTATTTTAAGTAGAATTCTCCTTCTTCAAAACAGCCTGTTGTTCAAATGCAAACTTTGAGTAAATCCTATTCTTATATCCTGTTAGTAGTAAAGATTCAGATCACTAAGGGTTTTTTAGATACTCACATAATTTCTTTCTGCAGGCAAGTTAATTGAATAACAAGGCTACTAACATAACTGCTGTGTCTTCTAAACTTGTTAATTCTGCCCACTATATTTGTGATTTCATTGGAATGCTGGTGATTACAGTGGTTGCAAATTAATTTATGCTTTGCAATGAATTTTATTCACAGGGAATTGCAATGACAGCTGTATCACTTTTGCACTGTCTTTCTATAAGGCTTTTCATTCAGCCTTTAATTATGTAACCACATTCTTTAAATGGGCAAATGTATTTTCCATTATAAGCATTAAAGTGATAGGTATGGGAGAAAAGGAACATTGCTATTGCATATTTGCTTATACAAGCAGGAGGTCAGACCTTCATTATCACTATATTCTCTTTGGGAATTTGACAGAAGTTATGTTACTAGTAAGATAATTAACACTGCAAAAAGATTTATGTATTTTTAGGCTGATTTTTCTTCTGGCAGTTTATTTTCATACCCRTGGAAAATTACTTGTTGCTTAGGCCTAATATTTTAATTTTTTTTTTCTTTTTTTTAATTAATGAGACTGTAACAGGATAAAAATGGAACAATAGTAAATTCATACTTTTGAGTATTAAATCTGGACTGCAAACAAATTCAGTTTACTGAAAACTGTGCAAAAATTGCAAAAATCTGTTGCTGAAACTCTGGTTTTGGGAGTCTTATATAAGTGCAGYGGAAGCAGCACAGAGAAATTAATTTCTCCCTACAGCAATCTTAGTTCTCCAGACTTATGGACTTCTCCAGGTGTTGTTTTTCTTGCACAGCTTTATGTCTTTGTTTGCTCTGCATTCTTGGGCTGTATTTGCAAGGTCTTTGTTGTTCAAATGCTCAAGTTATCAAACACCTGACAGCTGTACTGTAGGAACCGAGCCCACTGCAGAGCCCAGGAACAGATCTCGTGGTGCACATCCATCAAACCGGCACCGGGAGAACCCTGGGAAGGATTCTGTGTCTTAATGGAACTTCGACAGCACTGCGAGTGCCTTCAGAGGTTTGTGCCTGAGTGGAACGTGGGAAAAGTTAACAGATTGGTTCCCTTCCTAATTTATCATTTGTCAGGCCTTCAGGTACCTATGCTTTAACCCTGAATTCTTCGTTGTTGGATATTCTGGACTTAATTTTCACACCGTGTTGTGTCAAAACAACAATAAATCATCACTGGGAGCAGAAATATCTTTTTGCAGAAATAATGGAAGGGAGTGGGCCTTTTTTTTTTTTTTATTTGGGCAGCTGTGGCTATTTAATCTCATACATTTTTTAGTTCTCTAAGTAAATGGGCTGGATTGAGTAATATCAAGTAATTTGATTACTGATTTTGGTTTTGCTACTGTGCTTGTAAATTTACGCTACATATAATTTCAGATTGCTTAAATTCTTTTAAAAAAGTCTTCTTATGACAATCTATTTGATAATGAAATACCTTAGAAACGTAAAAAATTCTGAAAACTACTGAGAAAATGTCTAGTCTGGCAAAAGAACTGAGTCTTGTCAAGCTAAAAAGTATAATTGTAATCTTTTCTTTCCCCCCCAAAAAAAAAAAAGTTACAGGAAACTTCTAAAAGAAAGACTAATATATATTCTCATTTTTTCATCATTTTCCAAAGTGGAAGAATAGGTGCCATCATTTAAGATAAAAGTTACAAAGATGTTAAACTTTAATAACAAAAAAAAAGCTAAGGTAGTGTATTTGTTTATGTATGTAAAAATTATCTGTGCTATTTTATCTTCACTAGGAACCAGATAAGATTTGAACCTGTATTTAGCAAAAAAGGAAACACCCTAAATAGCCCATGTGCTTTATTTGAACATTTAAATAAACAAACAAAATTTCAAAACTTCTCTTCCTGTTATCAATTTCTATTATGACCCTTCAAATATCTGAAAAGCTGGCCAGGTACCTACTACCTGAACATGGATTCAGGGTTTTAATCTCAGGCTTACATTTTGCTCATGGGGTTTATTTTTCCTACTGATGAAACATCCATGAGTAAACTCAATGAAATTGAGAGACATGGGCAAATACTACATAAAACATGGATGATCGTCTTCCAGAAATAAAAAGTGTGGTTCGATTTTGCAAGCTCCCCTTACTGTCTTATTAATATTAGTGGACTTTGAAAAAAGTGGTACTGTGAGATACAATATTACTTTTTTATTAATATTTTAAAAATAAAACATATCTGGGTTTTTGCTTCCTATTATGGGATATGTAACTTCTTCAGTGTCAGCTGCTGCTCCAATTCCTCTTAAATTTTGGCATTTCCTCCTCTGTTTCCCTTCTCACTACTTCATTTGCCGTCATTTTTTCCTGGGGATTTTCTCTTTGTTATCCTCACCTCTGCTTTTGCTCTTTCTGTTCACTTTCCTGCACTGCTTCTCATTTTTCTCTTTCCCATTTAAGCCTGTTTTCTCTCCATTTTCTGTTGTTAAGTTTCTCATCCTCCACTCTCCCTTCAGCTCTTGCTTCTACTTCACTCACAATTTCTTCAGTTTCTCATTTTTTAAATTAGTCTCTTTTTTTGTCTTCTACTCTTGTTATTTGCTTCTTTTACACGGATCTTAGAACTTAAGGYGACTGCTCTGCAGTTACTTYCTTGTTAAAAATTTCAATGTTATTTTAGCCATAYTGTCTTTATGGATGCTGATAATCTGGCTCTTGCATTTCTGCTTTTCCCTGCCTTATCCATTGCATCCTCTGCAGGGAGTCTTAGCCAAGGTTTTCTTTTGTCTCCAGTTTGCACTCTACCTTGGAGTCAGCCACTGTAAACACTGCAGGTACCATGAAAGGTAATTTTCCAGGCAATCCCCTCATCATTTCAGGAAGTGATCCCAGCATGCTGGTKTCCCATGCATAGTTAGTGTGCCTTCATTCAGGTTACACACATGATTATATGTCTTTTTCCGTGTTGCTGTCCCATTTCTATGGTAACACTGCACATTTACTATTTGTGTGTGATGGAGATTCTGGCAGCTGAGGCCCTTTAGCAGATCAAAATACCTGTAATATATAAAATGTTTGAAGAAACTAAACAGCAATAACTCCTCCGTTTAGTCCACAAACTAAATGGAATTTAAACAGCATTTTTATAGCCTTTATTATTTTTTTTTTAAACAATCTGCTTAAATATGGTCGAAGAACAGAATAAACACATTTTACATTCTTTCTCTCTAAATAATAATTTTTTTTTTTCCTCAGGAAAGTTCTTGGATGACAGCAGTTCTCTGCTTGGTGGTGGAATCTTGTCTAATGCCTGTCCAACGTGTAATGCAATACTTACTCTGGAAAGGGGAATGTGATGTTGTCAGAGAAGCATTAGGTTTGGAAAAGACCTCTAAAATCATCGAGTCCAACCATCACCCTGCTCACAAGTAATGCCAGAACTAAAAYTAGAGTCTAGGTTCCAGACTCTAAGACATATTTTAAAACCTGCAGGTCTGTGTGGCAACCTGTTCCTGGAACAGATTTGATGATTCTTATAATTCTGCTAGAAAAATKCTTCAGTGTGCACCTCATAGCTGAGTGTGCTGTTTCACTCTGCAAGACAAGAATGTTTTTTGGTTGCTAGTGCTGTTTGAGACCTGATTCTGGGACTCTTAGATTGGACAGCTCATTAATTTGCATGAATAAATATGGAAATCATAAAAAATGAAATAAAAAAAGAAAGCACTTAATTTCTTCTACCAAAACAAAACATTAAACATCAAGCATGTTTTTGTTTTTGAATATGTTCTAAAGAAATATGATAAAGTTATAATATTTTGATTCTTTTTTCTTTCCCATTCATCATCATTAAGATAATTAGAAATGTTTGAATGGATGATGTGGGTTTAATAATGCTGTCTTAAATACTTCACCTCTCTAAGTCAGAATCATAAAGTTGACCACCTTTGTCTGGGTTAGAGAAGGATCTAAGAAAAATATTCTGAAATGAAGGGTCTGAGGATACTAASTTTAACTTTTCTGCTGAAATTCCTTCAAGAACCTTGAACTTGATGTAACTGCTCTGCAGTTACTTTCTTGTTAAAAATTTCAATGTTATTTTAGCCATGCTGTCTTTATAGATGCTGATAATCTGGCCCTTGCATTTCGTTTCTCCACTGCCTATATATATTTTTTAATAATTATTTTTAAGCTACTTGTATTCTTTTTTCTCTCTTTCATTATAACTTTATTTTATCCCTGCCTACTTTTCATGATGAGACAGAAAAACACTTTTTTTTTTTTTTTTTTTCACAGACTGGAATATTTTTTGTTTGATGGTGGATAAATTGAAGAATGGAGCRGATCTGAGCACAAAGTTATATAAATCTGAGTGTCCAGTCTTTGAACATYTGTTGTCTATCCTACCAGATGTCCTACTCCCAGTGCAGTTCCAAAATTATCCGGCTCCTCTAAGTCAAAGCTAAAGGAAGGAATGTTTTTCACAGGTACTCAGGCTAACCCACAGGTAATAGGTATTGAATTGTGTCAGAGTGTAGTCTCTTAAGAAACATGGGTGGACAGTCAAACAATTCAGCCAAGTGTAGCAGAATACTCGTGAGAGTCTGTTCAGTATCCACAGAGATATCAAATAAAGCAACAGTAATGAAAATGGAGCTATGTGCGGTTCCTCTGATGACAGAATTAATGAATAACTGGGATTTACTGGCTTCTGTTGCATTGCATCCAGGTTAGTGTAGAGGAACAGTATTGATCTGTGAAAAAGGTTTACCAGTACAATCAGTGTATTTGTGGCTGTATCCAGGTTCCCCCTGTGTTAGTTGGACTGGCACTGTGCAGATGGGAGAATAATTGTGCAGTGCACTGAAGCATATTCCAGCTGAAAGAGCAGTGCACTCAGGTGATTGGAATACAGCTGCATTTCCACTTTGGGTGAAGGAATAGCTTCACCAGCTTCTGGGGTGGTCCCTGCACCAGCCCTGTGCTCTGCAGATCACCCTGTCTGTTGTTAGGTGTGTACTCACTTGGGGTGGCTGATTTGGGCTCAAATAGCAAAGACAACAAAGTAACTTTGGCTCASATTCACTGTTCAGTGTGCTGAGTGAATCTCATCCAACGTGGAAACATCAATTGAAACAGGAAATGATGACTCTATGCACAGTCAAAGGTAAGGAATTAATCTTAACCTATGTTGTGACCCTAATCAAAGCAAGTGCCTGTGAGGCAGATGCCACACAGCTGATATTTGAACAATTATGGGTGCCTTATCCCATCTATCAGACCTGCTGGGAAGGCTTCCATAAATCCTTTGCTGCTTGTCCATTAATGCGATAAATTGGCATCATTCTAAGTGCTATTTCCTTGAAGATCTGTTTTGATATGTCCCAAAAATTCAGGCATAACTTCTGGATCAGGTAAACTCAGTGAATTCACTGGCATTTCATCAAGTTACATGTAAATCTGGTGTTTTTTCTTGTAGGCTTTATGGTGTAACAACAATAAATAGAACACTCACATAGAAAAAGCGAGGACTCCTCAGTTTGAAGCTAGGTGGTCACAGTCATGTTCTTAATACAGATTTTTTATAAGGACAATGCCATTCATGCAAAGGTTTCAACATGTCAAATAATGGTTTAATTCAAATAAATTTTCAGTCCTCTAGAAATCAAGAGGGACTTTTCCGTGAAATCTGAGATGGCCAGGATTTCACAAAGTGCAAGAAAAAGTATGACAACATTTTCCAAGTGTCAATTTTTGATGTGAGTCTCAGCAAATGAGGATGCTGCCTCATTATTTTCCTGTTTTCTGTCACAGACTGAATTATATTGTGCTTTACCTCCAAGTGTCAATTATAACTTCCTTCACAAAGTCAAACACTAAGACTATCCCTTGTGAAGGTAAAATTTGCAGAACAAATTTGTTCTGCTATTATTGTCTCTCTAGTTTTCACACAGCTCTCTTGATCCACAAACCCAGTCCTGGTGGGGAGGAGGTGTTCCTATGTTGTGTTCTGTGTCATGGAATGCAAAGAAATGATTAATCAATGAATCACACAGTAAATAAATTAGATGGTGATATTTTGGCACTTATGCCATGGGCATTTTTTGCACACAAAGAGCAGGATCCTTCTTCCAGAAGGATATGGAATTGTTCAAGCTCATCTCAATTCAGCCCCAGGCACCCCTGCTCCCCACTGGCAGCTGAGTATTTAATTTCTTGGAGCATTTCTGTTACTAATTTGTCTAACAGAAACAATCATCCTGAAATTATCAGRTCTGCTCTTGTAATCAGGATTACATTACTAATATCTGTAAAATCAATCAGATCAATTCTGATCTGTGCTAGGTGAGAATTTTACTCTGTCAGTGGACAGAATAAAGGAGAAATGCTTCTTYCAGGGCACGCATATGATGACTGCCTCTACTTGGATGTAAACATTTGAATAGAAAATATTATATCTGGCCTCGAGCTTTGCATGAACATGCTGCAGAAAAAGAATTTTCTGCTACATGGGGCTAAATAACTTGTTGATGAAATCAGCTATAAAATGAGAAAGGTTTTTTTTTTGTTTTTTTCTTTTTTTAATGATAAGAAAACATGGATTAAAATCTCTGGGGATACACAGCAGAATCTACAATGGCAGCCCCTCCTCCCYGCCAAGCCAGATAAGAAAGCCTATTAGGCAGATGGTATCACACATGAAAAAAGTGATCAAGCTGTGAGCAAGAAAGCCAGATCTACTTAGTGTGATAATTAGAAAAGAAAGAGCCCCAAAGGAAGTAGAGAACAATAAAATATAATATCACAGCTGGAAAATGGAGTGGAGATTGTATTTTGGATCCAAGAATAGGTCAGATCAAGACAAAAGGAAGGAATGACAGTGAAATTAGGGGGAAGAATTTGGGGAGAATGTGCCTATCAGATTTTGAGATTGTAGTTTACTGTGTCACTGAAGACAGGATTGATCTGATTCCTGTCTGATGCCAGTAGCAGTTCAGGAATTTGAAGTACAACACTCCTACTCAATTTCTGTTTTTTTTTAATTCTGTGCTCTGCCCAGCAAGTCATATTCTGTGTTTGCTTGTCCTATGCATATGTGTATGCATGGTGAAGAAACCCATTTACAGCCACAAGCTTTAACTCAGTTCATAATTATGCTATAAAGCGGTTTTGTAGATAAAAATTCAACGTGGCGTAGTAGCCAAAAGATAGCCACTAAGTTAGATCCATGCTGTTATCTCATAGAAAAAATGTATTTCAGGGTATAAAATCTCAAAAAAAAAAAAAAAAGATAAAAGCCTTACCATCTTTATAAGTTGTGTGAAAATAGGTAGGAAAAAACATGAAACAAAAGGGTTTTTTTTCTCCCCTTCTTCTCAGCACCTCAAATTCTCTTTTCAATTACTATAGAAAAGGAACTTTCTCCTCACAGTGGTAAAATATTTTCTTTTTTCCCCTCACTGCTGCAGAAGATTTAAAAATTTCTAAGTATTCCAAAAACCACTTCAGTATTTAGCAGGCATCAAAAGCCTGCTAGACTGCAAAAGTGCCAGACTGCAGTGCACAAGACAACTCCATCAAAATGTGCACAGGGATCAGCTCTCCCAGAACCCAAGGCACATGGACCCATGCAGGYATTTTATGGCTTTGAACTTTTCTGTAGATTTAAATAAGAAGCACCCTGCCTCCTCCATGTGTTGCCACTAGGTTATGGTTTTATTGTAACTAAAAATATTATTTTAAGTGTCTAGGCAGCTTAATTAAAAAAAAAAAAAAATTAGGTCATCATGTTGACCTTTAGTTTCACTAATATTGCTGTTCAAGTAACTCTTATTTCAACATTGCACTGCCAGACAGTCCTAGCTCCGGCCTTTAAAACAATTAAGTAACTCTCCTGGCTCATCCTTCTGAAACTCTTGTAGCTCCAGAATGAACATTCATGGCCATTAAGAAAATCCACATTTAAACTCCTGTTTAACTCTAAACAAACTCCATGGCAATGTCTCCATCGGGTTTGGGAGGGAAGCTTCTTTTTCACAAGGCTCCATTTAGGATGGAGACATTTTCAGCCAGCTCACACCAGTTCAGGTCTACATTTTCATGGGTAGAGAGCAATATCTCTGGCTTTCAAGGTTAAYAGCAGAAGTCTCAGAGTGGACAATAACGATTCTTCCCTGTGGGAACTCCCTTCAGTCATGTAAATATTTTTTTTTTCTCTGGTAGAGGAGACATGTTCATTCTTAAAAGAGATAGTAGTGCCTCAGACCCTTTCTGTGCTGTGGTTTGAATTTATTTGTTATTTCTGTGGGGAAAAATGGAAGGAGGTGTAATGAATGAAAGCTAATTATGTATTGTACAAAAGAGTAGTTTCTAGCAGTTTTAAATTCTTCCCTTTGGTTTAACTCAATTTACTTTCCTTCTGTGGATATTAGCAGAAAAGGTAAATAACCTCTTTGTGTTTATCTTGGCAC